>JAZDUA010000243.1:600000-860000 GCA_038098605.1 Gryllus longicercus
TTACAAAAACGCGTTTAAATTATTTTTCGTAATATCGTATTGTTATGATGCCTTTTTTATGAACGAAGAAATTTTTGCTCTTCCAAACATACAAGTTTTAAACAACGAAACTGCCCAATTGTGCAAAATTTTCTGTAGCCTCTTAGGCATTCGTGCTTGTTGACTTTCAAGAGAACAAGTACATTCACACTTGGGATATCCAGTAATTTGAGGAAAAGAGACATTGACACCGGGCAATGCTTGAAACTGAACACCAAGTGCACATCTGATCCTCTGTGTACACTCCTCTTTTTATGGCATTATAATGCACGATAATGCATGGCTTTCTCGAACCACAATCTGTCAAATTTGTACTGCAATGTTAAAGGAAGCACTACCGCTATACTTCTCTTTGGTACATTTGAAACTAGAATAATATTATTCTGGAATCAAAAAGTAGTCTTATACTTCTCGTCTTTTGTCAGGTAGAAACTCAGGAGGTATTTTTCTCAGTCCCTACAGTTGTCAAACCATTATCTAGTTGCTGTTTTGACAAAGAATAGCTTCTAAGGTAATAGCTAGAGTATCCAGAAGAGCGAATTCCCTTCCCCTCAATGTAGCAATAGATGGTCACCCAAATATGATTTGCTACAAACTGCAATTGCCAAAAAACAGAACTTTTTCTACATTGATTTAATTATATAATTATCACTATCCCGACACCTCTTTGGACGCAATTACGCTCGGAGAATATGTCCCGCAGTCGTAAAGAAATCCAAATTGTGACCATGTTACCGAGTAACAATGTATTTTAATAATTAATTTTTAGTTTAATTTAATTTAATAATTAAATTCGAGGCAACAAATTCTTTGAACAAACTGAATTATTGATTTCATTGTTCACAATAGAAACCAAATTCAAGCGCTTCTAACGATTCCTTCTACAAATTGACGGAATCATTAAAAAACGTAATGGAGTGTCCAAAATTGTTTCAATTTTGTATATTACGTAACCGAAATATAATCTTTTTTCCTTGTCACCGAAAACTTGTTTTATGGGTCCAGGACGCCGATTGCTTGCTAGTTACGCACAATTGTAAATTGGCTTATGACTTTAATGGGTTTAATTGAGTTGGGTGTCTTTAGGATTTCGTGTGCGTCTGGAAAGTAAAATGTGCTGAAATGTGCGAACTTCTATAATTTTTGTCTAAATCTCGTGATGCATCCCTAGAAGAGTAATTCTCCTATGTTTTTCGTCCACGGTTTCTTATAAAATGAAATAATCCACCATCCTTTGTAAGATTGTGTTTGTCTATAGGAAATAATTTTTCGCACTCGATCCTTTGCATCTGGTTAGAATAGTCGAGTGTTTAAAAAATTCGCCTTAATTTAATTGTTTTTGATAATTTCTCAACCTCGTATTTTAATAAGATATCTTACGAAACTTATTTCATGAAAAACTACTTTTTTGAAAGAGTTTTGAATATCTTAATCCAAAAAGTTGAGAATATCGTAAAAGTATAATTTCAAATATTACGTTTTGGAAATAAATCCTAGTTCGTAATAAATTATGACTCAAAATAAAACGTAGCCACTTTTACCAATCGCAATTCTAGCTACTTGAGATTTAATTTTTTTTATCCCTTCCAATCACCAGTAACCATACTTCTTCCCCAAATCTTTTTTAAAAAGAATAATGTACTTTATCGTAGTTGCACATCTCGTCCACAACGTCTCACAACGGTATCAGTAAGAGCTCATGTTTTTTCTGCATGCCAGTAACTCATTTACCATCGATTCAATAACGCCGCCTCTTTTGCATCCATGCAAGACAAAGATCTCCGAACAGATAGTATCAATTTCATTGTGCCCCTCATACCCCTGGGGGCTACCACTCATTGGAATGAGCTCCTCCCGTGCCATACCTTTCATATGCGAGGGTGCAATTTGGTTCCTCGGAATTTATAACCTGTTCGAATCAGCCCCCCGGCGCCCGCTGTGTGGGGAGGGTAGGGAAGGCGGGTGGGGGAGGGAGAGGAAGAGAGAGGGGTAGGAAGTCAAAATGCCGGATCGCACGGCTCGTTCACCTTATTGGTCCGAGGGAGTCCTTCATTTTGCTTCAGTGGGTCTGACACCAGTTCTCGGTGGTCGAATATTCACCGAGTCATCTGAAACTTTAGAACAACTGTTTACAATTTAAGAAATATCACATCGAAGCCTGTAATTCTGTGTGGAAGTGAAAACTGTGCGTTTAAATGATATAATTCGCGTAAACTTGAATCGACAGAAGTTAAAGTTCTCTGCGTTTACGGTATGGGAATGTCATATTGGATAGCTCTATTACTATGCTATACCATAATGTCAGTCCACGTGTTGCCACTTCAAAGAATTCCCGTTTACAAGACAAGAGTCTCCGACACTCTTCGGCGGCAG
This sequence comes from Gryllus longicercus, assembly GCA_038098605.1. Taxonomy (NCBI): domain Eukaryota; kingdom Metazoa; phylum Arthropoda; class Insecta; order Orthoptera; family Gryllidae; genus Gryllus; species Gryllus longicercus. The sequence goes on from JAZDUA010000243.1 coordinate 602,413, forward strand.
GATTGGTCGATTCCTGCTAATAAAATGCACTACTGAAGGGATAAACGCCCGTCCAATTTCACGAAATGAATGTGTAGACAAAAATGACGTTCTCGACATGAGAACACTGGACATCCTTTATTTGTAATAGGAACACGTTCATGGGTTGTTTGGAAATAAATCTTTTTAATAATTTTTTTTCATAAGACTTTCTTTAATGGATATTTTAGCTTGTAGCAATAAATTGGTAGAACTTATGATTCAGGATTAAAGAGGCAAATTGAAAATTCGTTCAGTAAACAACTAATTACATGAAAAGAAATTACTTCCCGAGAAGAGAGAGATGTTTCTCACCCAGTTGGCGTAATTCCAGCAAACGGACCAGGTCGTTTGGTGGAAGCAGTATCATGAAATACGCTTACGGATCCTGACCCTCATAATCATAATTATCTGGATCGAAAATACCACAAGAGTTCAAGAATGAGGTACAGCATTAGCATGTGGGCAATGCTGCACTGGCTTGATGAATCTTTAGCGTTAACATGCCATCACCATGAGGGGCATGAGGGACAAAAAGCAAAAAACCTGGCTCAGCCATCTCATTACAGTTGTGCCAGATTACAGTTGTGACTGTGACCAGGTGGTCGTATGATTTGTGTCGAGCCGGTGGCGGATTTTCAATACTGGTTAGCGAAGTTGAATTCCGTACTGCCTGGAGGATAATTCTAGCGGGCGGCTGATCTGATCAGCAGTTTTACGTGGTTTTGCATATGAATTTCAGGCGAATGCCAGGTGAAGAAGTACATTAAAAACGGACTCGGCTCGCACACGATCTTTCATTCCTCTTCCTTATTCTATCCTCTTTGTTTCACTTCCTCTACACTATCACACGTCGAGAGACCAGAACTCATCCCGGCTGGAATTATACCCTGTTGAAGGAGACGCCTTGAGAGGGAAATTTCAGAAACCCTACGTGTAGATCGGTGCAAGATCCCATACTATAGCAGGAGAGGGCCTCAGCTACCTCCGAGGACAAGTCGCTTTCTTCACTAACGTTAACGTAATGACTGTTGCAGTTGACGTACCTGGAAACATCATCTTTTTTCTAGGGTTTTTATCCAGCCGACAGCCGGTTACTCTTTACGTCCAGATCAGACGTATATTCGACCATACACTAGACACCAACGCATTTGCGGGCTCCTTTATCATAATGTGAGCAGAGCACGATACTCACTGCGACGACATATGACGCCGTGAGCCAATGTACAAATAATCATGCCCAAGACGGAACTTGAACCCGCAACCTTTCGGACCGAAGCGCTGAATCAGTACACACTCGTATCAACTTCTGAGATCCAGGCCGGCCAGTTTATCAAAGAAAAGCAAAAATACTTCTTTTTGAATACAAGCATTATAAAGGACCTTTTCTTTTGTAAGATATCTTTCGTAAATGGACATTTTTACGGTACAAATGATGATGTATTAGATTTTCCGTCACGAATGATTGCGTCATCACACATTCAGCCAATATCAGCGAGAGAATCGTGGGGGGAGGTAGAGGTAAACGGAACATACGTTCACCTTTTTCTTGCGCAATGTCAAATATCCGTGACGTCACGAGAAAGTTGTTTCGCGAAAAGAAGTTTGGTTCTCTTATACATTCATAATGTTGCTTTATGTACAAATTTGAAAACTCGCTCCTAAAGTCGCTATAGGTATATTGTACTTGTATAAATTACTAGTCTAAAACTTGGATACAAGACAGTTTCCTCCAAATTACTCTGCGTCAACTAGTCTCCATGCTAAGGAAATGCTTGTTTTATTTTTTCTTGCATCTATACCATCGGCCGCGAGCTCTCGTAGTCACTGTTGCGAGAAGCTTCTGCCTTCTTCGAGGCAGAAAACGGAGCCAGGCCGTGGCGACCGCACATGGTTTGCAATGAGAAATGCAACTTGCGTAACCCCGTTCCAATGCATTTTGGCGCTAAATGTGAAGTTGATTGGTATGCGATTCCGGGCGCGTCAGCCGCCCCAGCCCTAGTCCTAGCTTTCCTAGTCCCATAAGAGTAGTGTATGTCTTTTTCTCGAAAGGTGGCAGAGATTTTCCCCCGCTGGATGGTGAGAACTGGCGCTGACCTGCCGCTTGCCTAGCGGGTGGCTAGTACATATTTCTCATCAGTGGAGAACCGCACCTGCTGGGACAATCTGAATGTGCCCGACTGGTATTCCGTCTTTCATGGTTGTGAAGTGAATGTAGGTATGTGTTTAAGTAAGGGGTAAAGATAAAAAGGGAGAGAGAGAAAATAGCACGCGCGTCCCGTGGTCCGTTCGTTAGAGTACTGCTCCAGCCTTAGCCTGGTGTTGATCAGGGAAATCACGGAGATCTACCAATCAGAGCAGCCGGCCGCAAGGATTCTACACCAGGCAGGGCCCGAATTCTGCCACTGTCAGGACTAAAAATGCTGCCACTCTCTGGACTCGAGCTCTAGGTCCTCTCTTTCAGAGACATCGCAGTGTCTTTATCTGATATAGGTGTTGTGGTGCGTTATCGTTGGCATTTTTCATGAAATAATTATAAACGTTTTCATTGCCAACAACTATTGTTGGCAATGACAACATTTATAATTATTTCTTTATCTGATGTCCTGAGCTACCTAAGCCGATTTCAGGAGAGGGGGGGGGGGATGGAGTCGATACGTTGCTCCGGACAATGAACCCCTTTGCGTTGCCTAATTATTGTTATAATTTGGACATTTATTTAATTTATTTAATTTTTGTCGCACCTTTCTCGGTTTTGTATCTTAATATATTTTGCGATATAAAAGTTACGGGTCGGAGTGTGTATAATGTCGCATTCTGAGACATCACAAATTTGGGAGATCCGTTGTGAAATCAGTTCAGCGTGGAAAATTATGTTTATCTAAGTAAAACGAAGACATTGGAATAGAATGTAACTCGACTCGCTAAGAGCGCTGCTGTCGCGGCATAATTTCAAGGCCGCCATTGTAGTAGATACGTGCGTGCTTCGCAGACATCATTGTGACTGTGATAGGAGTCATTTAGTTGTCTAGAATAATATGTTCTTTTAGCTGCGTGCTTTATTTAATTGTTCGAAAATATACGTGATATAACGTGGTTAAAGGTTGTCCGGCGTATATTAAGTTCACGAACAGATAGATTTATTGTTCCGAGTTTAAATTCAGTGTGTACGTTCGTACAGTTTGACGCTGAAGGGCGAAATATTACCTTGGAAACATCTATGATATTCCTTATTCCATAATTAATTGTAAATGTTGAAGACCTTTCGTAAACTTGCGTATCTGTATTGCTAGATAAAATGAGTGCTGACATAGAAAACATCTATCTAGGCATTCTCCATAAACACGCTAATATTTTGGTTTTTAATTTAAATTTTTATTTCAGTAGCATTCACCAAAGACAAAGATAATGATGACAATGAGAGAAATTGCTGTGTCGTATTTGTAACTTGCGAGCAAATCTTCCTCTACGATGGCAGCCACGGACGCCTGTAGTGGAATATTTTACCATGTCTTGAACTGTCCATCCACAGAGTTGTAGGGGCTCGAAGTTAATCAATGGAATCGATTGTAAGAAAGAACAAACTCATGTAGCTTAATCATATCTGTACAACGGATCAATTGCAATGGATCACGTACTATCTTTGTACCATGGTACTGGTATTTTGTCTGTGCATCGATCTGTTATGGTTTGCTCCAGCAATACTCCATAAGAGACACGACCAACCGAGCCAGCCCAGATGATTTCACAGGCAACTTTAATGATGGATATCGTTTAGTGAGCGTATACTTTAGAAAAATATGCTTTAAAAAAAACAAAAAAAAAACAAAATGAATAAAACTTTCGTGTTATACTAACATATAAATAATTAGCGAGTCTGATTAATTTATAGTGGATTGTCCGGTCTTTTGTTTGTTTTTGGATGTTTCATTTCTTTTTAAATTTTAATGTGTGAAGTCGTTCATGTGAGTTAACATTGTATCTTACATTTCATCAATTAGAGAAGCTCAAAATGATGTTTTTGTAAATTTCATCGTCGAGAGGAATGTTTCACAGAGAGAGACAAAAATCACAATCCATTGTGCCAATATGTTTTGTGTAACATTGTAAACGAAAGCTGAAGTACTTATATAATATATATTGAAGACGTACGGCGATAAATAAAATTTCCAATACTTGTATCGTAAAGCCTTGCAAACATTTACACTTACATTAGTCCATTCATACATTTAAGTGGAATGGCGCGCACAACAAAATATCGCGAGAATTCCATTGCAACAGGAAGAGGTGGCCTAAGGCATCAGATGATGTCACTGCAGTCTTACGTTCGAGTCCCGATGGTGACAGGACATTCAACACTACATAGTAGCTAGCTAACGTTCAATCGCTGTCGGAAGGAGAATTCTACCAGCAGGCTACTCTGATTGCTAGTTTTCAGAAATTTCTTCGAACATTACCCGGCGAATTCCGGAGCAGTACCCTAGCGAACCGGCCAAGGACCGCGCGCGACCTCACCGAGTCCTATTCTTACCCTTTACGTACACGCACTTACCCTACCATGCACAACGCACGCCGCGATGGTGTAACGGTTAGCGTATCGGACTGTAATACCCAAGTTGGCGAGTTTAAACCCGATCAAAGCCGTGGATTTTTAAGGGTGAAAAATCCTTCGTACGCCTTCCTTCGGAGGGGAAGTAAAGCCGGCTGTCCCATGTTAGTAGATTTACCTGCATGTAAAAGATCCTCAAGTCTAAATTACGCCTCTGAGCTAAATTCAAATCGTTTGTTTCTCGCCCAAGAAATACCTCCGCTAGTTGGTGAAAGGAGCGTAGCGAAATTTGCGTGGTCAGACAAAAGAGCAGGCCTCATGGCTCGAGTCTCGCCACGTAAAATAAGGCATTAATTCAATTCAATCCAACACTATCACACACGTCGGAAGACCGGTCAGGGGCTTAGAGCTTGTGGTTGGGGTTGGCTGCCCCACTGGTTGCAGACACCTTAGGAAAATTCCCGCTAGTCAAAGAAAAGATAGGTCGCCGCCGAATCTCTCCATCTAGCGGGCAACAACTACCACCACCTCCCGAGGAAAACATGCACTCCACTAACGGAACTAATGATCATAGAAGTTGACGAATCATCAAACGATATAATTAATCAATTAATATATATCCCTGTGGGGTGGTCGTTTTCCCCGAACGGGAACGCCTTCTCCGAACGGTAAAAATTTAAACCGCACAGAACGCGCGTAAGCCGCTTTTCGTTTGTTCTTTGTCATCAAAGGAAATGGCGGCGCAAATCTGTTGAAGCGGGTTGTCTGGGTGGCACGTTTTCGTGTGTATTAGTTACTGTAGGTGACGACGCAAATGTTTACCGCGAAAACATGCGAAGTGTTCATTTTAATGCACCATCCAATAATGGAAAATGTGTTGCAGCTGAAGAAAATGATGACTACAAAAAATTTACCGCAAGCCCAATACATTAAGATAATAAAAGATGCAGAATGCGCGTAGACCACCAAAGATGCAGAATTCGTAGAGACCACGTGCCCTGACGAAACCCCTGAGCACGGACGCATGACGTACGGGACAAACATTTCTGTGGCGAAAATTTTGCTGAGAAATATTAGTCGAGCAGTACGAAATGCATAGTTTTGCAAGTGAGGGCGTGCATTAAAATCATCAAGAGTCATCATCTTTAATTTAACGAGGCAATTGAGTTGTTGGGCAGGTCTGCGTTAGTCTGATCTCTCAATGGAACACAGTCACCATCATTCTGAAGTTAAATGGCAGAATAGATGGGGATTGTCTGGCCAGCTCTCTATGAGAAGTACACAACATCCACAAGTTCTGGCTCTTTTCCTTTGCGTGGGAAAGAGGAATGTATGGGATTTGAGAGAAAAGTATGTATATTTCTTCCTGGCGCCTTCACAGTCTCTTTGATGCAGTCCTTTTGGTGTACATTTTAAATTATATACATACACATACAACGTCATAGCTGCATCATTAGCACATATTTCTTTTTAAGTTCTTCGATGAGAGAAGAACCACTAACATTAGAACTAAAGAAAACTTGTAAAGACGGATGTTTCCGTATCAATTTTTGTAGGACCCATTGAATTTTTGCCGTAGAAAAAGGATCACAAACTAGTTGGAAATGATTATTTGATAGCATCCTGTGCACTGAAAATTCATTGTGTCGATACAAATCGATTACATTTCCTTAAAACAATTACGACAGGGTGGGAATTTTAATTTTTCAAAGCTGAATCTTACTCATTTCTTATGATGCTGTGAAGACTGCGCTCTGTTTCCTTTCCATTTTTCTACAAATCCGTTTTATAAGGGAAATAAAAGACAATTGAGCATATCAACAGCTCGCTACAAAACTTCACACACAATACATGTATTTTACAACTTGCCAGATGACATTAAACGATTAAATTCCATACAAAAGTTTAGGTCCCAAATAAAATATTATCAACTGCACAACTGTTCCTATACAATTAGAGACTATACCGAGCATCCAAAAGGAAAGTAATATTAATTTTAACAATGACTATTAATGTATTAGTTACTATTTGTATTGTATAATTTTAAAGAACCTGTAACATGTATTGTACTTAATATTCGGGATCAATGACCCCCATTTCGATCAAGTTTTCATCCAGTTTCCCTGATCCTTGAGCAAATGCTGAGATGGCCCCTTGTTTTGCTTCTGGACATAAATGTAACTTCAATTTAACTTCTCCCCGTGGCACGTCACACACAGTTTTTAACTGTTTTCGACGTAAGTATAAATTTTTAAAAAGTACATTATATCTAAATATCATATACAATAGGCAATATCACACTCAACATACCAGACTTGATTTGATCATGAAGTTTTCAGTTTAATAAGAATTATGGGTTAGAAAACATCCACAAATAATCTATTTTTAGAAACTTAATGCTTTCTTTGCTTTGAATATTTTGCACAGTATGTCTTTCATTAAAGGCCAGTGAATTAGTTAGTTGTAATGCAAGATATTTGTGTAATATAAAGTGATGTAGATTATTAAAGAATAAATTTCGGTGGAAGAAATTTGGTATTGTTGTCATTATCATGTGGACTAATACATGGCGGTAATAAGACGATATGAACAGAAATGGGGGGCAGGCAAGCAATCTTGAGTAAACTATACTAGTTACAGATCCTGCAAATAACGCAAAGAAGGAATACTTACAGCAAAAGAATCATGTGAAAAAAATAAAATAAAATTTGATTATTGAAAATTTATGTTGAAGATGTAACATCTGCTGTTACTCTGCTGTTACTGCTGCTTTGTAATGAAGACGTAGAGCAGATTGTGCGAATCGAAAGACAGAGCATTTTTGCCAAACTGCATATAAGAGACATTTTATTCGTTTCAACTGAATTTTATGTCTTCATCCCAGGCTTAACAGATCGTGTGGAAAAATACAAGTACAAGTGAAAACTAGGCTCTCCAAGAGAGCATAGTGACAGCTTTAAATTTTATTTTAATTATGATAAATTACTGAAGATATTGTCTGGTATCAATACTTTTAATCAACTTATGATCATTTCGTTCGCGTTGCGATCATCATCAGAGCTAAAATGTAATACAAATATTATACAAATATTATTAAATACAAATATTATTAACAGGTTGTAGGTAACAGGTTATTGTATGTAAGATACGTAAGCAAACTGGGTCGTACATACCTTGCAGCTTCTGGGCCGAAAACAAAGTTCTGCGAATTTTTGAGCGTGTGTCTTGTTTAAGAACACAGCCGGTCGGCAGCTGGGAGGGGGCGGGAAGAGGGGTGGGGTGCGGGTGTAGGGTCGTAAACCGCGGGGGTGCTGGTGGAGGCTTGAGAGACGGTCGGGCGAGCGAAGGTCAGTGGAGTAGGGTGGGCTGGGGGTGGGCTAGGGGTGTACATTTTGTGCTAATTTTAGCAGAGGTGACGAGAGTTCAGGTATTTGCTGGTTGAGACATGTCATGTTCTGTTTTTTGAGGACGTTGTGTATGTGTATGGTTTCTAATTTTATTCTGTTCCAGTACCTGTTTTCAATTTCTAGAATTCGGAAATTTATGTGTTTATCAAATGTGTGTTTGTTTAAATTTAGGTGATCCGCAAAGTGTGAGACTGTGGTAGTGTTATTTTTCCATGCTTGTTCGTGTTCTTTGATTCTCTGTGTGAATTTACGGCCTGTTTGTCGTATGTATTGTAACACCCCCGGTCGTCTCGTTAGAGAACGCCCGGTTAGCGGCCCGGTTATAGCTCAGTCGGTGATGGAAGGAATCGTTAAACAGATACAATGGCAAAAACAAACACTTTGATCACTGGTAAAAATTACTTTTATTCCTGGGCAATCAAATCTAATGCCCCAGGGAAGTTACATTTGTAAATATAGTAAAAAAAATGAGAAAATTGGGTGAAAAGAAAAGAAGATGAAAAGTTAGTATTCAGAATAAAGCTTAAAAATTAGGAAGAATTATGACTAACATTACAATGGTAAAAAAAACAAAAGTTACAGGTCAATGTGCCATAGCGCGGCACCGCATTACAAAATTTACACAGGGACGAATGCCCTTGAATGATACTGCCTGGAAAAAGGTCTTTGCGCGCCCGGGGAGGGCGGGCGCGGTCGGAAGGGGCGGCTGGCGGCCTTCAAAAGAATTCAGCGGAGGCCAATGGCCTCCCGGGCCAACAGCTGGGCGGTCGGGTCGTTGACGTCACCAAAGGGGCGCTGGCGTCTAGCAGCGTTGTAACGGCGTCTGGTAGTAACTGGTTGAACTCGGAGCAGCCGGGATTCTCTCGATCTCAGGAGCGTAGCAGTCAACTATGCGTACCTCTGCTTTCCGTGATAATTGTCGAACACAACTTCGGAAAGTCAAGAACTCCTACAGAGAAACATTCGCCTCTCTTCACAACTAATTCCCACTTCAGAGAAGTTTCTCTGTCTACTGCAGTCGGCCCAATGCTCAAGCTTGCAGTAAAATTATATAAGTCCTTCATAGACGCACTTGCCCGAATAGCTCCCCCCCCCCCGTAGAAGTTTCTCTCCCAACTGCCCTCAGCCTAATACTCAGGCTCCTTCCGACAAATTATACAAGTCTTTCAGAGACACACTGGTCTCTCCCCGACGAATAGTTACCCCCCAGAGAAGTTTCTCTCCCGACTGCCCTCAGCGTATTGAAAATTTGTAATTCGGAAATGTAGCAAGTAAACTTTTACCCCCACCTATTTTCTCGCGTGCTCCAGCTCCTTATAATAGTCGCGTCGCTATTGGCCAAAGGAAATGGCGCATTGCACTATTTTCAACCAATCGTGACGGGAGTAGTGAAGGAAGTTTCCGCTCTTTGTGCCAGCTGCGAGTGCACAGTGTTATTCTCATTCCTTCTAGAACATCGGCCATGCTGCGCAAGGCAGGCGTTGTCCGGTGAAAGAATTTATCGCTCTGGGCTTCCCCGGATGTAAGCGGGCGTTCTAGAAATTTCGCAGCTGTTCTTGCGACCACGTGCCTCTCTCCGTTAACCTTTCCACAACTGACCCTTATAACGACTTTCTTAATGGGCCGGGGGCGCAAATGGCTGTCACGATAAGCGAGGTTGCGCGCGTGTCGCCATCTGTTTATTCTCCCAGTAGAACTCAGGGTGGCCGAGTTTGTTTTATTTTCCTGGTATGAGGAAATCGGTATCGCTACAGTATATGGCATTGCAATTGTTGCACGTGAGAGCATAGACTCCGCATAAGGATGTAGGTGGGATTGGGTCTTTAGTGTTCGATAGTGTTTCATATAATATATGAGTATTGTTGAAATAAGTTTTTAGACCGAATTTATTGAGTGTGGAGGCTATTTTAAGAGAAAGGGGTCCTACATAAGGGATTGTGTGGTACGTGGCTGTAGTGCTTCTGTCAATTGGAGTGAGGGTAGTGTGTTTGCGAATATTGAGTGTATTTGTTTTTTTGGCTATTAATTTGTCAATCATGTTGCAGTCGTATCCATTCATTCTGGCTATATGTTTTATGGCGTTTATTTCCTTTTTTGTGTTTTCTGGTGACATAGGTATGGAAATTAATCGATGCACCATCGCATGGAAGGCTGCGTGTTTGTGTGTGGGGGGGTGTTGTGAAGTGTTGTGTATGATTGTGTCCGTGTGTGTGGGTTTTCTGAATATGTTAAATTCATGATGGTCCTGTGCTAGTGTGATGGTGAGATCAAGGAAGTTTAAAGATTTTTGTTCATTTTCTATCTCCGTGGTGAATTTTATGTTGGGGTGTAGGGAGTTGATGTACTGTGTAAAAATGTAAAGTTGTCTGGTGGTGTCTGTCCATAGTGCTAACACGTCGTCTACGTATCTGTGCCAGTACAGGAGATTTTTTAGAAGTGGATGACCAGAAGTGAACAATGTGTTTTCCCAGTTGTCCATAAATATATCAGCTAATAAAGGTGAGAGGGGTGAACCCATGGGTAGTCCAGAATCTTGGGTGTAGAATTTGTCATTATATTTGAAGTAGTTGGCATCTATGCAACAGGAAATTAGATTGTATTTATTTTAGAAGTGGATTATTATGGTTATTATAGTGGATTATATTTAGAGTGGATTATAGTGGATTATTATTATATTATTATTATAGTGGTACTATTATTATAGTGGATTATTATGATTATTATGGTTATTTTAATTCTTATTTTTTGAATATTCAATTATCTTTTCTTGTTTAATCTTGTGGCAAATTTCATTTCGTCGATAATTATTTTGCGCTAATGAATTGAAGCAGGGAATGATTTTTCAGACAACTCAAGTGAATTTTGTATTCCTGCTTAAGAAGTAATTTAAACGCCAAGTTGTGCATTTCAACGCTGTAGCTTTCTATTTATTACGTAAATTTTGATGTTATTTTTCAGGAAAGTACTTTATGGAAACGAAAATTATAGAATGAATATGAAAATGAATAAAATGTTATACATTCTATTTTTGTGAATTTTGGTGCAAAAATGCTGAAAATTTAGTGTTAAGTTATTTTTTAAATAAATTTACAAAGTGGTTATATTTGCTTCAGTCTAATCTGACTCTCAGGATGCATATTATATTGTTGTTTTTGTTGTTGTTTTAAAAATATTATGAAGAACTTACGCTGTAATAAATAACATGAAGCCTTCGATTATAGGCGGAGACAAATGTTGGTGCCTTCAAGAGGGATATTTTCGGGCCCAATAGAACCGACCTCAATATCACTGCTCAGATGAGCAATCAGAACACTAAGAATCGTGATAATATAAACGCTATTTATAATACAGAGGATTTGAACTGAGCTAATTTAAAAATCACTAGTTTGACATAGATTTGAATCTCCGGAAGCCTACTTATTTGGTTTTTAAAGTAAATTATATAGAATGTACGCTGTTATGAACATAAGACCTTTTTTTTATATAAGACATTTAATGGAGGATTTCGTGCTCTGAAGAATTAAGAGCGCGATTAATGCGCGTATAGACGATTGGAACACTAAGGATCGTCATATTGCATATCTATATAAACCAGAGCGCCCAACATCCTTGCGCAGTACAGCCCTGAAGAGGCCCGCGATATGTCGGTCAAAACGTCGGTACCTCTGCCATCGACGCGGCGTCACCCGGACAACCCAGATCATGACTCTGGCCGCGGAAGTCTACGACATAACATATCTAGTTATTTATAAAATTCGACATTCTCCAGGGTGAATTGAGGGCAAAATGTTTAAGGATCTTGATACTGTAAATTCTACTTATGATACCGAGTATTTCAACTGAGCTGATTTAGATATCACGCGGTTGGACACTATCAGGAAACGGAAGTTTATTTTCAAAGTAATAAACACATAGCCTGTTATTTATGAAATTTCACCTTCTCCAGGATGAAATGACAGCAACATATTTAAGGTTCGTGTTACTATAAATTCTATTTATGATACTGAGTGTTTCAACTGATCTGGTTTAGAAATCACGCGATTGGACTCGTATCAGGAAACGGAATTTGATTTTAAAAGTAATAAACACATAGCCAGTTATTTAAATCGCGACCAATGTCGCGAGGATGGACTTAAGGGCAAAATATTTTTCCTAAGGAATCGAGTAAGCGAACACTGTGCAGGCTGACGATTAAGGACGTTCGACTGGATGCCTCTTATTAAATCGCTCGATGCGTCTCCCGACAGTCTCTGCGGCTACTGATCGAAGCTCCGACGAAAACGCCCCCCGCCTCTTCGCCCAACACCCACAGATGCAATATGAGGAATCCGGTCGTTCTCGCGAGGGCTGGTGTAAGTTCAGGAAAGGTTACTCTGCATCTAGGAGCAACTTTACCGATGACTACGGAGCAGAGCTCTGGAGAAGATTTTGCCACTTGGTCCATGGGATCGATTGAACTTACGGGCTCCATTTCACTTTGCTGGTTCGCGTTTGCGTAAATACGAGTAGATTCCTTCCCAAGGTTTTGCCGTTTCTATGTAAATTGTGGAATATATTTTTAAGAAAAGCCTGATTAATGCAAAAAAATGGCCGCAAAGAGTGTGTGTAATAAGAATTTCCTGTTTTGCTATTTTTTTTCTCTAAAATGATTTTTCTGAAAAACGTTGCTGAATTTGTCCTAGGAACTTTGACTCGACACGAAATGAGATTTGTGTGTGACATGTAATTAAACTTATTTGAAAATCTTGAGTGCCTATTTTATGAAATATTCACGTCAAATCCAGTATAAAATACAGCATATACTATTAATTGTAGAGAAAGCTGGGATAACTATAAAGTATATGGAAGGCGATGTTCCTAATGCTCAGACATTGATCTAAAAAGCTTTAACAATTAAACGCAGAAGAAATGGACACTGTCCATCTCAATAACATCACAAGCTCAACACAACACCAGCTTGCTGGCGTACTTGACTAATTTACGAATAAAGACCTACAATGGAGATATTTTAGGAAATGGGCTTCTCTAAAATTAGAAAGAAAAGACAGCGAAAACTGAAAATAACAAGAAAATAATTGAATTCATATAATCTATAACCACTTTATTGCGGTAAATGTTAGCAATTTTTGTTTGTCTCCTTCCTTAAGATACTGTCCAGGATTCAATATTGGGCAATTGTAATTTTTAATTGCATCATTAAATTTACAATATCATCCAAATTTATATTTTATAGTATTTTATCAATACACGGGCGATAATGGTAACGCAAACTATAAATTTAATTTTATAGTATTTGATGCAGATGTGAACTTGTCATTGAGAAAGCTACATCGAATAAATAATTGTACACCTCCCGTTTGTTACTAACTTAAAGATATGAAACAAGGGATGATGGAAAATTGTCCTGAATTGTAAGTTAATTTGATGTACAGAACCTCATATGTAGAAAACACCATTATCAACCCAAGCGGTGAATATGTGGCAGACATTTAAGAAGAAAAACACAGAACCCCCACTAATTAGATTCAACCGGCACTCACCATTCACTCCGAAATCAAACCCCCCCAAAAGCCCGGATTCTCGCAAATTCTTGAAGCGGAAATCCAACCCCGTCAAACACCTCGTCTCCCTCCTCCTCCATCTCCCCTTCTCTTCCTCCCATCACCGATTCATTGCCCGCCCACTCAGAAGGGCTGAGCAAGGTAATTAGTTTTTATCGCCGTGTAGCCCCGTGCCGCCCGGAGAGTAAATAAGACAAGCGAAAAGCGGCGGCATGGCGGCGGCGTTCTTCAGCTGTCTTCCTCTTCGTCCTCGGTCGGCAATTAAAAATCGATCTGCTTCGTTATGACAACGCCCAAAAGAGCGCACGGCAGTCGCGCCCCCACCTTCCCTTCCCCCTCCCCCCCAAATGGGGGGTTGGGGTGTAGGGGACGCGGGAAAAGTACTTAATTGCTAATTAGAAGTAATTTATGTGCAGGATGGAGTGAGACGAGGGAACGATGCCTGCTGGAGTATGCTTTGCGACACCGTCACAGCAGCAATTTAATAAAAAAAAAGGGAGAGAGAAAAGAAACGCGGTACCAAGCCACCTTCCGAGCACGTACCGTGTACAAACTAGTCCTTGCCGCAAGCACACGAGGTTTCCGACCGTCAGTTTTTTTTTCGAATTATTTTTGTTTTTGTTTTTTGTTCTTTTTTCTTTTGTTGTTTTTGCGGGCGTCTTTCACTTTCTCGCTCTCTGTCGACCGACTCTCCCGCCCCACCCCCCTCCCCCGTCTGGCGGCGGCGGCGTTGACAGTTCTAGTGACGTCACAGCTGCGTGAAGCAAAACAATGCCGTGCACTTGAGGCGAATTTTTTTGTGCTTTAAAGAGCGAACATTGGTTCCGAGCTGCGGGAGAGAATTTGCGGGACAGGGGTGTAAAACTTGTTGTGTGAATTGCGAAAAATTTGTTTGCAATACATACATGTATTCTGCTAAGTTTGGTCGATTCTTTTTTATGTTTCCTGTTTGTTTATTTGTAACATGCTAACTCTTTATTCTATATTTTAAAGGATTCTTTTTCACGTTTTGATTCCGGGAATAAATAATAATTTTTCACTAGTCCGACAAAGTTGTATTATATTTAAGTTTATAGAATATTATGTCTGGATTTCCACATGGAATTGTTATTTAAAATTTAAGAAATCTTCTGCAATATAAAAGTAATGTATTGTGACTTTTCTCAAACTATATGCTAATATACATTCTAAAATCACATATCGTGATTGAAATGAGTACAGTTGCTAAGAAATTCGTTAACTAATTTTGAAAATAATGTATTTACATTTACAGAAAGTAAAATATACATAAAATTTTCTAAGTAAAGTTTTTTTAGAAACATTATTCAGATAATAAATTTAATATTTTGAGATAATGGTGTGAAAGGATTTTTTTCCTGGCTTGAACGATGTAATTAAACTTTATGGGAGAAACTTGTTATCGATTTTTTAAAGGGAAAAAGTTATGTTGGTAGTAGTTTTGCTTCGGTGAGATTTATTGAAACGTTCCCATATGGCAGTTGTATTCATATAGATATGATATTTTACACAAATTGTAGTGTTCGTGTTGTAAACCACTACTTTGGTTTATTGGGTATTGATTAGAACGTAGTACTACGCAGTACTGCAATTTTTTGCTGAAAGCGTTCATTAAAGTAAATAAAACACTAGGTACAGCAAAGTAACTGACACTGGCGGGATATGATTTGGCGCGGCTTCCGTTTCCCTGATTGTGAAGTGTTGTAAACGCACGATATTTTACGTATTTACGAATTTATACTAAAACAATTATCGCAATTCGTACTAACAAATTTTCTGTATGTTCATTTAAGAATTATGATTTGATTTTACTTGAACGCAAAAGAATCGTTTTCTGTTCTAGTTACTGATACTTTTATTTTCAATCTTATTTCCAGAGTGAATTTCTTATACAGCAGCAAATTTGATACAAAAATCTTTCTTGAACATTTTTTTCCTGACTTGTTTCACATTGTGTCTGGATTTTTACAAAGTTTAGTTAAATCTTTACTTCTAACATTTGTTGTTTTACGTTTACACTCGAACTTAATCTAATTTACTGCCAAAGAAAAAAATACATTTGACGAGTGTACTCACAGAGCACCTCAATTTGTTAATTCTAGGCGCTTGAAAATGTTTAAAAATGCATGTGCAGGATTTCAATTGTTTATTCGACATTGGCGTTCGGTTTCCATTTAGAGATCTCTCAGATCAAGTCTAGGTATAAATAAATTTTATTGGCAAAACAGGCTGTGTGGTATGGGATTAGTTTGACGTTTAATTTAGTGTCTAGTTGCTCGTTGTAGGCGAACTAGAGGCCACGAGTGATGCATTTCTTGTATAACGAGAAAATCAGAGCGAACAAGTTCTCAAGAATTCTTGAAAACGTACCAGTGAATGCTTGCCCTTGCTCTACTCTCTTGCCGTCACTGAATGCCGTGGAAGTTCGACACGAAGATCGTTGAGATTCGCTAATGCCAACTGCAATCTCGTAATTGAGCACCCCTGGTTGCAGCTGTTCTTCGATCGTTTCTCGCGGTTCCCGGACGCGTTGGAAAGTCTACGGAGGAGGGAGGAGAAATGTAGGGTTTATTTTGTTTTGCGTTTCGTTTTGTTTTTATTTTCCACTCGGCATTAACCCAATGAAAGCTTTCCATCTACGTACAGAGGTACATGACGTATGAAGTGCTCTGGCAGGTAATAAGCCAAGGGAAAATAAGTCGCCGGAAGCTTTGGAATTTTTTTTATTAGAATTAACAGGATTCGTCTAGCGAACGCAGATGAAATTCAAGCGATCTCTGGATGTGGAAATTCAAAAGAGAGTATAATATTCTGTGCGCTTTAAAGTAATAATTAGCCTCGGTTTGCTTTCAAATCGTTCTTTCGGTACAGCTAAGTTGGGTGAATGGAGTTCATCGGGCTGAATACTCAGGTTTATGTGCGGTCATCACGCTAGGTTCACCACTTCATCATTTTGCTTTTAAAATTAGGAAAATTAGCTGGTATTTTGTTAGTTTCTAAAGAACGGTGGTTATGTAAATAGCTCCCCAAATTCTAATGTTTCTTTTCCTTCTTTCCACGTTCTCTTTCGTCTCCATAGCCATTTTTTACTTCTGTATTTCTTTAACCTGCAGTTAGGTTATCTTCTAATATTATCCGTCAAAAAGACGGAAAAGACGCAAAATGTAAACCGAATTTTGGAAATCATTGAAACGTGTGTACGCGGCTTATTTGCTACAGTGACCAAAGGCATAATTTCATGCAATCTAAAATTGTCTCTGCATTTCTCAGTTTGTTTATTTGCAAAACTCACTAATATTTCTTTCAATAGGAAAAAAATAGTTTGTAGGCATTTAAACATACATTAGGAAAATCTGTATTTTGTAGGGGGTGAGGATAGGACAAGGATGAGGAAGGAAAAATCGCGTGCAGTCCAGGGACCGTTTGTTAAGGTACTGTTGCGGCATTCGCCCGGTGTTCATCGAAGAAATCACAGAAAAGAACAGATCAGAGCAGCCGGTCGCGAGAATTCAGCTCCAGAAAGCGGTGACATCAAATGTATTAATGCAGATAAACTCTTATTATAGGACCTTGGTAACAAAAAAGTGGATAAATTCAGTTACTAAATTTAGAAAAGAAATATATCACGCGGTGTAGCCAGAATCCATGTTTTGTGAGTCCTTGATACCCAAAAATCGACTAACGAAAAAACGCCCGTCTGTCTGTGAACGACTCAGCGGCTAAATTGTTAAGCCGAAGCCGTTTTCTTCGAAATTGATATTTCCCAATCGATCTGGCTGATGTCGGGGTCCCTTGAATTTTCGGGGGTACTTTACATGAAGACCCTGGGACATTTTCAAAGAAAAAATAATGGCTCCTGCGATTTTTATTAAATTTTGTTGTTCAATAGTGTGAAGGATGTTGAAGAGAACGGTACAAGCCTCATTTTGCAAACTCTAATTTATCGAAAATTGCAAAAATTCAAATTTTTTCGGCGTCTTCCTTCAACTGCAATTATGAAGATAAATATTTTTTCCTTAATTAAAGTTGTTCCTTAAATATAGATTTTGAAGTAAGGTTATCAACAATTTTTCGAAATGTTTAGTATTTTTCGCATAATTTTGCGTGAATGTACGAGCGAGAAAGTACATGCTTATTTAGCACCATTAGTTTGTTATTCGTGTTGTCGTCTTGTTTGCGGAGATACAGGGTACGACATTAGAGTTTTCGCAAGTCGTGAATTTCAAAAATTTGACTGAGCTATTCCGGCGAGTGTCTCTTCCGTCCATGCATTGCAGCCCGCTGATTTCCAAGACGGGATTTCAATTGCTAGACCAGCATTTTTTGCGAGTTTGTCCTACACTAGATCGTACAGATCTCAGTTAAAATGTTTTATTTTTGTTTGAATAAAAGGGCAGTACGTCCGTAGCGGCATCTGTATGTTCGCGTCGTCAAAATTTGTGGAAAATGTGTATTTTTGCAGTAAACAAATTAAATATGAAAAATGAATCCTGAGAGTTACGTACTATTTTTTTTTAACAGCGAGTGATTATATTTCTGGTTTTATATGGAAAATATTAATTTTGTTGTAGCAGATATCTTGTGCTACGTAATGAGAGGCAGAAATAGCCAAACACCACAAAATCTTTAATAATTGGTAATATATTTTATTTCTGTAAATGTTCATTTCCTAACTCTAATTATGGAAAATATTATTTCTGAATAAATTTTAATCGTTTTGTACCTCATCTTATTCGTTTATCTTCTTTCTGATTGAGAACAAAATGAAATTATATAAGTAGATGCACTATTTTTGTAAAGAAATTAACCATTAATGTTAAGTGTAGTTAATTAGTTGTCAAATACTGTAGTTCTATTCATCTCCATACCGAGCAACGCGTTCTACTTGCTTAACGAACAGTCTCAGAAATATTACTCAATTTTATTACGACGAAAGCTTCAGTGTGCGGTTATTTAAATCTGAAACGAAGCTAACGTCTCCATTGTAGAACTTCGAACGTTTGAAATCAACAGATTATAAAGGTTGCTTCCGTTGGCTCAGAACTCCTGATTAAGTGACCTCGTTGCGTCGCGAAACGTTGTAATTTAATGCGTATAAAATAATTATGAAAACAATACTTTGTATGATTGTCTTTAATATTTGATGATACCACTGCTCATAAAATACACAATAGACTATAACTTAATTTATGTTTGTATTAACATTTGTTCCAATATATAACACTAGCAGAACCCAGCAGACGTCCTGCTCTCTCTCTCTCTCTCTCTCTCTCTCTCTCTCTCTCTCTCTCTCTCTCTCTCTCTCTCTTTCCTTCTCTCACTCTTTCTCCCTCTCTGTCTGTCCGGTCCTCCTCGGCCTTGCTCTGCGTCACACGGCAACGCCCAGTATCCGCGAAACCCAGGTGGATTGTGAATTGCACTTCACTGAAGCGCCATCTTGTGCTGCAGCGCCATCTAGTGGTGTTATAAAAAATAGCAGCATAAAAACCTTCTCCATGAAAAATACGTAGCCTACTTGTTCCAGGTTTCATGGAGATCGGTGAAACTGTGTCGGAGCTCAACGATCTGTAACATACCGACATTGATTTTCATAAATAGAATTTTTTTTCATCAAATATTATGCGATCCACATCACCCCATCCCGCGCCCTCTTTGCTGTTCTTTGGGTACTATTGGTATGCAACTGTCAAGCTCTCCCAATAGCGCGGGAAGGCGTATTCTCCGTCTTAACACATCCACAACCCGCGAGCGGCGAATGGCCTACGGCTACGTGGCCAACGACGCATGCCGATCGCTTCCCTAACGGTCGCCCTTGAAGGGCGCGCTGAGCCCTTCCCGCCGTCGCGCGTATTCGCACAATCCTCCCCGTCAGTCGCCCTTTGGCGCCCGCGGGCCTCCGCGACACAGCCCTATGCAGAGCGGCGTGTGAATATTTCTACCTATATTATCGATCTATTGTCAAGGGCGCCAACCCTTCGACGGGGAAGGAAAAGGGTTGGGGGGAGGGAGGGAGAACGAGCGAAGCGGACCCCGCCGAGGGCCCCGAGGGCGTAGTTTCGACCTCCGAAGGGCTCGCGAAAGGGCAGGTGGGAGATTCCGCTTGGGTCGAAAGGATTGCAATGTTTCTGTCGCCAGGTCTGCCCTTTTGCTGCCCCCTCCCCCTGTCGAATCTGGCACCCCCCCCCCCCTCTGTCGCGAACGGGTGTTGTCGGGACGTGGCGTCGCCGATCTACATACTCCGAAAAGCGGGATGGCAACGGTTTTCGCTATGCTAATTTGAGGTGTCCCGAGCCCCCGTCGCTGCCGGGTGATTTGAATTGCAATTGCCGCCTTTTGAAGGGGCGAGATTTGGCAATGCCTGATTTAAAATTCGTGGCCCCTGAGGTGACCGGCAAAGGTGGTAGATACAATCGTTGCGGTATCTTCGATTTTTCCCTATCCCTAGGGCTCCGCACCTGGCTTCAGGCATATCGTACGTTCAAACCGTCATCGGGGTTTCAGTCACAAGACTCAATGGCATGGTGATTTTCCCACTCCAGAATTTAGTTTTAGGCCAAATGAGAGTCTAAAACACAATCAAGACTTTTTACATTGGATTTATTATTTTTTATAAAGTTATTATGGATGTGTATGATTAATCGAGTGTCAATATTTAATTAGAATCTAAAATATTAAATTACGATTTTTTACTTATATAAGTGGGCGCTTAATAATTGTTTTCAGCACTTCCAGGTCCAGAGAAATGATAAACAAGCAAACCATTTTGTATCTATTGACGAAAAATTCCTTCGAAAGTTTCTTTTTCTTTAGATGTTTTCAATAAGATTCTTTTAACCTACGTTCAACTATCAATCTGATTGAGAATGGTTAAGAAATTTTTACATAAATTTTACAGTGAGTACATTTAGACATTACAATAAGTACGTTTAACCATTAAATTAATAAATTATCTCGTAATAGTTTGTTTTTGATAAAGAAATGATTGTGTAAACAACTTTTCCCCTTGAGATTGCATGGAAAAACCAAGAACCAAAATATTTCTTACAGAAACTAACCTATGATCGACTTTACTTATGAAATATGTTACCAACTAGTCTAAGGCCATGAATTGAATCGAATCGAGAATACTTCTTTTTTAGTGATTTTTTTTAAAGTGATTATTAAAATAATTAACTTTTATATACTACTTGTTCGCTTAAAAAAATATTCAGTTAAAAAATTGCAAACGAAGATCTTATCCTCTTCCTTACACAAGCTTATACTTACAAGCACTACTCAGCGACACAAGTCGGAAGACCGATAGGGATCTTAGAGCTGTCCCGCTGGGGGGAGATACCTGGTGAGGGATATCTCTGCCGCATAGGTCGCGCGGGATCTTCTCAGCGGCGGATTAATCACCGTCATCTCCTGGAACGAAAGATCACTACACTAACGAGATTAATGTTAGCAGTTTAAGTGTCCGGAAATATAAATCAAAGGAAGGAAGTAAATGCCTGGCATCTTGTCGGGATCGGGTTCGCGTCTCCTAATCGACTATTGTACTATCGTACTATCGACTATTGTCCAAATAATGTTTCTGTCTACTTGACAGATAGTGGATGACCGGAGACAACGGGTCCCGATACCCCAGAGGCTTCAAATTTTGATGCAATTAGAGTTGCCAATGGTAGTCCAATGCCAAGTATGCCAATGCCTCGTACCACATCTGGGGTATTTTTGGTCCTCCCATCATCATCATCATCATCATCATCATCATCAATTTCTTAATATTTTCTTGAATGTAGGATAATTTTGGTCTTCTAGATATGCCTTTGTGCACTTATTAAGCAGGTACCAAACCATGTTCATATAATTTCCAATTTTTATTAGAGAGTTATTAATTTTTTTCGTTATATGAGACTAGTTTGACCTAAGGTGTTTTCCAATTTTCACTTCAAAAATCTTGTCATGATCTTCAAAAACTATGTCTGATACAGTAAAGATTTTATTTATATATAAATAACTTTCCACAAAATATTACAAATATTTCTGAAGTATAATGTACCAACAATGGAGGTTATGTACGGTAGTCTATATATGAAATATTTAAGATCAATAAATTGTATTTATTATATTATTGAAAATCACTTTAAAATGTACACATATATAAAAACAATTATTTACATTCAGTATATTGCCATACACATTCGTGTTTACAACATCCAATTGTCAGTAAAGAGTCCAAAAAGACCCCAGGTATGGTACTTGATTGTAAATTGGAGATATTGTAGGTGGGTTAAGAAACATTTAGATCTTACAGCAGGAAGAAGCATAAGATTGAAGAACACTCCAACTTGTCGATTATGCGTGGTATGTACGGTTCTGCGTTGTGTACTCTTGTGTCTCTTATTGAGTTTTGTTTATTGCTACTGCTGCTGATACGATCTGATCCAAGTTCGACTACACGGCCACTTGTCTGCCACGCTAGAAAGTGGAAACATCGTTCTATCTCAATCGTAGCTTGCATGAAATCAGAAATTATACCATAGTGAAGCGTTCTATTCCTGCCTATACCATTGGTACACTTCGTGATGTGGTTGGTTTTAATTCTGTTTGTGTGATTATTTACATTTGAAATTTGTGCCTTTTTTTTCTTCTCTCTCTCAAACTTTGGTCTTTTTTCGGAATATATAAAACTTTTTTTTTCATCTTTTTCACTTCAATTTTGCACCTAAAATTCCTAGTTTCAATCATTACGTATCTGCTTTAGATCACGGAAAACTGCATCAACTTTAATCTAAATTTACTCGTGGGAAAACGAAGCACTTTCCTTCCTGAGGACTGCACTAATCATATGAATTCGCGTTTTTAATTCGATCGGAACGCCCCAACTGAATTTTTCCGCGTGGTCTAATTTGAGTACGGGCACCGCGTGGAAGCCTTCAGCCGGCGTGAATGGGTCCTTGGCAGGCTGTCAGCGGGTGACAGGTGACGGGCGGACTCGCTGGAGTGTTACCTTTGTGATTTGGGGACAGCCACCGCACGCGCGCTGCCTTGGGCACTGCAGCTACTACGCTTTGCCTTGCTCCCTCCCCTTCGTCCTTTTAATAATAATAATAATAATAATAATAATAATAATAATAATAATAATAATAATTATTATTATTATTATTATTATTATTATTATAAAAACAATAAAATTTAAATTACGGCAGAGTTTTTATTTTAATAACATATTATATTTAATATAAAATACAATAATATTTATTAATATTATTAAAATTATTATATAAAAATAATTTTATATTTAATTATTTTTAAATAGTGTTGTTGAAATTTCAATTGGAAACGCATCTACGATAATAAGACATGAAAACCCAACTACAATACAACCCATGTAGGATTTAACTACCCTCTATTACGCCAATTGCCCGTTTCCGAACTTTTTATAGTTAAAAATAAATTATGTATTTATAATAAAATAGATAATTTTATTTATATAAATTTATTATCATTATTGTTATTATTTTGTGTCATTCTAATTTAGCCAAGCCAAGAAATTGGTTTAATGGAAGATCTATGGATTATTTGTGTGCCTATTTCTCGTCTGTATGTACTGCAGGGAAAAATGTTGAATTCGATTAAAACATCGAAAGGCCGAGAAGTGGTATGGGGTAAAATTCATTTTGACGGTCCCAGAGGCAAGATCATGCACGGTGTGTGCGGTTCTGTGTCGTCTATTGAGTTTTCTCTTATTGAGTTTTGTTTCTTGCTGCTACTACTGATAAAATCTAATCCAAGTTCGACAACACGGCCACTTGTCTGCCACCCTAGTAATTGGCAACTTCGTTGTATTTCAAACATAGCTTTCATGAAATCAGAAATTATTCGGACAATAGTAAAGCGTTCTGTTACCGCCCATACCATTAGTACACTTCGTGTTGTAGTTTTGATTCTGTTTGTGTGAATTTATATTTGAAATTTATACTTTTTTTTCTCAAATTTTGGGCCTTATTTTTTCAGAATATATAAATATTTTTTTTCTTTTTTTTTCACTTCACAGTTTTTTATCATGTCTATATGGTTGAGGTTGAGGTTGATTGGTTGAGTGGATTGATAGATGGAAAGAGGCGCGCACAAGCATGTGTTTAACATAACAGGGACATTTGAGTCCTTAAGCTTGTACAAACGTCGACGTAAGGTTTGTTAGAGCCAAACCTTCTACAAACTTACCTCACCAATGCGAAAGGAAAATATTTTTTCATTTACAAACATATCTTTCATGTCAGACTAAACATTTCATATTGATATTATCGAAAAAACACGTAATGCTTTGGATTCTGCTGAAGTCGAATGCAGGGTGACCACTACTATTCGGCCAAATCGATCTATCGTTCACGCCCGAACTATATTTTGGCTGAGCACAAATCCTCTCTCACCGTAGCCTTCTACTAATGCAACGTTTTTGTTGATGCTTTCAAAATTTCGATGGTTTAATTAGAGACGCGTTGTAGCTGACGTTTCTTAACATCGATGTTTTTACATGTTCGACGTATTGTTTTCGGTTAAAAATTCCGATTATAACACTTTTGTAAAAGGGAATGTATAAAATCACGTATGACGCCACTGTCAGTTTATGTGTTCGAACCAAACAAACGCGGTTTGCCCTGTCTTCATGGCGTATCCATTCTTCTCATTGCTTTTTAACTGTTTTCAGTTAAATCTACATTATAATTTAATAAACATGACCACTGTCAAATTAAATTATGTTGCGTCATAATTAAATTAGGTGTTTCAAAAGCACCTTTAAAATATCGAAGTTAAAAATCTATGTTTTTTGATCGATGTATTACAGTAGAACTCCAGTATTCCGAACTAATTTGGGATGGGGGGGGGGGTCGATTTATTCGAATCATGTATCGTACAATATTCAAATACGTCTATAGCATTATCAGACGCAATGCAACGTAGTGTGTGATGTGGGGAAATTATCACGTGACGTAGCGATCACATCACATCGCTTCGTCAAGCAGATTCATTTCCTTACGGCAAAAGAAGATTACCGATTTTGCAAGCTCCTCGAAGTGAAAATTATTGCTACATAAACCTGCGATATACACCGTAGTTACCAGTGCAATAAAGGTTTCATTTCGACTTGTGTTTCAATAATTAATTCAGTTCTACAGTAATTATAAAATAGTTTCTTTTCATTAAAATCATGAATTTTATTTATTTTGATAATTTTTTCTCAGATTAGCCTCATTCTTGTTCAGATTATCCAAAATTTGGGATATGCGGGGTTCGAATTATTGCGGTTCTACTGTATTAACATCCACGGTTTAATTTTGAACTTTATTGTTTAGTAATTATGCTCAGTATGTTTTCTATCACGCATCACTATACCCTACGTATTGCCATTAATCGCTCAGGCGCAAGTGGTCCTCGGAACTGCAGGGATGAGTGGAAGAGTATTTGGTTTCACGAGCGTGTGAACTACTTTGGCTGTTAGTCCCATAAGTGTAATACGTAACGGTAGGCACGTAGCGGCATCATAGTTACTTTGAAACCTGCATTACATTTTCTACCATTTGGAGCAAGTACCCGGAGGCAGGTGTGTTCCTTCTCTGCTGGAATGTGAGCTTTGGCTTCGACCCACGAGTTGCGTTGCAGCTTTCCCCCTCCAGGTACTTGTCCCGGCTGGGCGCAGCCAAGACATGCGCAAAGCTTCCCTTTTGGTCTCCCGACAAGTAATGGTCGTCTTGTGTGTGCATGTAAATGTGTGTGTGAAGGAGAGAAGAAGAAAAGATCGCACGCGCTTCGTGTCCCTTTATTTGGCCGCCATTCCGGCATTTGCCTGGTACTGATCGGAGAAACCAAGGACAACTACCAATCAGAGCAGCTAGACGCTAGAATCCGCCTCCGGACAGGAGCTAAATTATACTTTGCTACAGCCATATGTAGTATGTAGTTAATGGCGAAAATCCCGCCCTATCAGGAATTGCAACCTAAGATCTGTTCAGCCACAGAATGATCCTGATGTAAACAAATATATGTGCTTAATTCAGCCTCTTATTGGTTGGTTGGATTTGCTGGTGTGTAGATTCTGAAAAAACGGTTCGCTTCTGAAAATAGATATTGTCGTAATTATATATTTCCTGTTGTAAAATGCAAGTTTGAACGTACAGAAAGGGATTGAGAAAAATATAAACAATAGTAGAATCCAGAAAAGGGTTACTGGAGATTCTGAATTGAGCCACTGTTCTGAAATTGGTCGAAGGTGAAGCCGTTGAGTAATAGCGGCGAAGAAACCTTACGCCCGACGTCCGGTGCTGACAGTTTTATCGGCGATTGACTCATGACAAAAGTTCCAAATGCAGCGTTCGTTGGACTCTGTGAGCAATGGAGCAGCAATCAGTTCTCTTCGCTTAGAGCGGCGAGATTGCCGTAGCATCTCTTAATTATTTTAATTTGTGTGTGAACCTTATTTTATTATGTGGCAAGACCGTGTTTTACAAAACATGCGAGAGATAACCAACTAATACGGGTTGAAAACTGTAGTTTTAAGTGTCTTTTCTCGTGTGAATCCGTCATTGACCGCTAAGCAGATTGCCGAAGGCACATTATTGGCCGCGGGAGTGTCTTCGTCAAGTGTATCGAATGCACGAAGAGAGATGAGTACGCACAGAAAACTTGTCACACCACGGAAATTAACGATTTTATGGTTGAGCCCCTTCCGGACACACCTGCAATGCGTAGTGTCGATAGCGAAGCGGGGATGCGTGTGTTAATACTAGAAATGGGAGCTTTATTCTTATGGCAGGCGGGTCTGCTGTTGCCACGTACGCTTCTGACAGTTCGTGTACAAGCCTACTTTTAAAAGGAGGTGCCTGGAGCAATCAGCCAATGAGGTTAGTAGTTGCGTATGAATGCTACGCTTCTTTGTTTACACCAGGATCGTTCTTAGGCTGAACCAAAATTAGGCCCTCCCGGTCAAAGACGCTGCAGGGGCGACGAATGTTGCCACTGAGCCATCGCCGCCGTTCGGGCCCTGGGAGCGTGGAGCGGAGCGGGCGGCGGGGCGGCGGGCCTGTGGCGTTGCAGCTCCTGCGTGGCGCCGATAACGGAGCCAAGCGACTTTTTACGCTGATCCCTTCGTAAGTTGCCCAGGACGCCGCTCGCCCTTCTCTGGGAGTTGTAGGCCCAGCGAATGCAGGCCACGGAAGGAGGCGATGGCAGAAGAAGTCTCTGGGGTTGCTTGTAGTGGTAATGGTGGTGGTGGTGGTGGTAGAGGACAAAGTGGTGATTTTGGAGGGGAGGGTTTGAGAAGGTGGTTGTAGAGGTACTGATGAAGGAGGATGTTTGGATAGTGATTATATAAGAATCCGCCTGAGAATGGGCCAGCTGACAGAGCGCTAAACAAGTGTACTTATATGAAATTTAGAGAAGTATCCCTCCGCCGGGACAGCTGTTCTGCACCGTCTCTTGATAAAGTGTTTATGTTTGTACATGGATCCCGTTAAGACATCATGGCTTCTCATGGTTTATAACCGTGTAATTGTATAAAAAATAAATCGATAAAACGCAAACCACGGAACGTTCTGGATCACAGTTCGCCACTTAACCGCACAGGAACAGGAAACTCGTGCGCCAGTACGCGTCTGACATTCAAAGCTCTGTTTTTAAATTACCATAATACTTATCACACAAAAAATTTCAATATAATGTTTATAAAAAAAGTTTTTTTTTTACAGAAGAGCACTTCTCTTTCTAATTTGAATTATTTCTCGTGACGAACGATATTTTCGTCGGACACACAAGGAAGCGTCGAAGCAATTTACAAGTTAGCCAACTGCAAACGAATGAACGAAAAGAGGAGAGTCAAATGAGTGGCGGAGATCGAAAAGCATTTAGTATGTGTGAGTGGGCGAGATGGATGCGGATAGTGCAAACTTAACCCAGGGCACTGAAGTAGGGCTTTTGCCTCAATTTTTCGTATGTAGATAAACATTACTTCAGAATCCTTTCATCTCCTCTCAAGAGTAATCAGTGATGCAAAGTGTTAGGTGGTTAGGGAGACCACAGTTTGCTGTGGCGTGCTACGGAGTTCGGTCTATAGGTAAAATCAATCACGGTTTCTTGTTCGTAGTGGCTCAGAATAAAATATACCTCGAACAACAGGTTTTGTAAAGTTAAAGCTATTATTATTTGGGTGAAACTCATGAAAAATATGCTGAAGAATGCCAAGAAGGTAAATCGGGCAAGGGTGTTTTTTTATCAACGGAGATCAACATTAATTTTAAATAATAAACGATAAAGGAACTTCCTTTGCGTTACCTATGAATTTTCTGCTAAAATAATGTAAATATTAAGCAGTAAATCTAAACTTACTACATAAGTCTCCGTAACCTCCCACAACGGTTAAAAAACGCACAAAATCTATGACTTTTTCCGAAAACGTACAACTGTCATTTAATGTAGGGTCAAATAGTACATACACCACACCAATTTCCCAACCAGTAATACAAAACTAATCAACGCCAAATCTATTTAGCATTTACAGAGTAAAAATTCTTGTTTCTCCACTCGCTCCATTTGGGAGCAGTGCGCAGCGCTCGCCTCAGAGAATGTGTGTGTGTGTGTGTGTCCTACGCGGGCTGTAAGGGCAATTACGCCGGCGGGGGTTGGCAGCATTGCGTATTCGCGTCAGGCGCGCACCCTGCGCCTTCGGGGGGTTCCCCTTTCCTTTCGAAGCGTTCGGATTGAATGCGTCGCGTAGCCACTCGTCTCCATCAGTCACCCCTCCCGCTCCCCCGCCACCCTCCTCCCCACACCACCTCCACCCTCCCTCATTCCCACCCCCGGGCCCTTTGGCTCTGCCTAACGCCCACTGCTACTGCGCACACCACCCTCGCACTTTCCACTGATTCGTTTTAACTAGTCAATGAGAATACGAATATTGTAATAATAAAGAAAACATATGTGATTTTCGCAATATCTTAACCCAAATTATTTGACTGTCTATAATGGTTGTTTATGCAATTAGTTTATAAAGCTTGATGGCATGAGTACATGTTTTGAAAACAAGTGACGTTAGGAGCGAGTTTTCAAATTTGTACGAATTCAATAAATCAACATTATAAACAATAAACTAAAAACAATATCTAGATTTAGATTTATTCAGTAAAAAACACAGTAAAAACTGTATGTGACGTAGGAGGGAAAAGATTATGATTAGATATCAGTACACACAAATTTCGGATTTTGGTAATGACAATATTTCTCCAATAGTTATTGTTAGTGAGCACCTGTGAGCTGTGGCTCAATCTTTCAACAGCATATCAAAATCAATTTGAATGGAAGTAGTTGCTCTGCAGCATAAATTTTTCTTTTTATTTTTAGCTAATATCGGACATTTATTGTTAAAAGTGAGTTGTTTTGTTTTTAATGATCACTTATTGTTTTTAAAAAAATGTTCTGAGCACTAACCTTTTTCTTCAGACAAACACTTCTTATTTACAAAAATATATTTGATTTCCCATTTGTCCTGAAACACTGAATTCAATGGTATTTATAACAATGTAGAGTTCAGCGCTTTGTATTAGGGATTTGGAATGCGGAGTGTTGATTTGAGGAACTTTGGCATTAGGAAAAAACAGTTTGAAACATCTGGTTATTGAATTTGGGACGATGGTTGGAAATTTCAATTCAGTAATTATTGAAACACACTGACATTAAGTCATCAATTATTATATTCTATAGGCTTGTAAATCTGTTAAAATAATTTTTCTGAATCCTTGGAGCTTCATAACATCACTTCAACTCGATCGTGTTGGCGAAATATATTAAACTTCTTCCAGAAAAAAACGAGCTAAATATAACTGTACTTGTGATACAATCTTGATCTTTCGGTTTCTCCTAAGAGTGCCAGATTATTGAGAAACAGTTCATCTATAATTTTTCCAAGTCAGATCGACTTGAGAACGGTCTTCTTACTAACAGCAGTAATTCTTTGCAATTTGTCATTTGACATAAAAAATATTACAAAGATAATTCTAGTTTGCCTTCTGTTGTGTTCTACAATTGCAACCAGAAGTATATTCATCTCCATTATTGAGTTTTGGAGTGTGTTATTTCTTCAATATTCCTTTAGTGGAATTTCAAACTGCTTTCTCGTACGGCAACGCTTACAAACGAACCCGTAGATTCAATTCCCGATTTCCAGCACCAACCAGAACACGAGATTTTAGGCGTGGATGCTCGCATGCTCACACACGTGCGCGCATTCGAAAGTGAATGAAACCATAATATTTCAATGTTCATGCGAACTCCAAAGTTCTCAGCTTTCGTCCCACATATTTCGTTAAAGATTTGTATTTATTATACTTTACATTTGTGTATTTACTGTACAACTTTACCGTGTTTAGCATTTACATGTACAACTTTACCGTGTTTAGCATAATGTTTACCAACTTTTCATCTGAGTTTTTAATTTCATCGTCGCAGTGCCAAATCTCCTCTAGCTTGTCCACGGCTTCTTGGCTTATTTCCTTATTCTTCTCTGGGTAATAACCCATACGTTTTCTACGACGTTCAAGTCAGACCTATACCGTGGACATGGTAACACTTTAAATTGCATTGCTTCCAAATTCTTGAAGACACTTTTGTCTTTGTGGCACTTCATCATTCATAAAAATGCCATCTTCATTAGGGAATAATTTGAGGTAATTTGAAGGAAAAGTTCCTTTTCAAGGATTTTTACTTTCTCGCCTTACGTATTCTTCATCAGAGGAGAACGTCATATAATCGTGCGCCAGAAAACTCCGACATTTTTCCTAAAAAAAAACTTATTTTCTATTTGGATTTCCTCATTGTCCCTTCCAAAATGTGCAATCTGCCAGGACCTTTCACAGTCATAACACTTAACAGCGTTTCTCTCCAATTATATCGTGGAACTTAGGAAACACATGCTTTAGTCTAATAATTTGAACATGTCTGTTGCCATTTCTGTGTGTGCGTTCATTCAAGACAGTCTTTATACTGCCAAAAGGTACCCGAATCAATGATATCGGTACTTGTTAATGAATAATGTTGACAAGATTGATTTCCAGGGCTAAATTCGTCTCTAAGCGAATCAAACTGAGGCTTTAATTTTCTTAAATAATATTTTACAAATTGTTCTATGAAATTGGAACTCACATACTTATGCTCATTAATATAATTTTCCGCCATTAAAAGATTTATAGGTAGTCATAATCACATAGTATATATTGCTAAATAATAATTCTCAATAACAATTAAAAACGTATCTCCTCCGTAAATACTGATATCACAACGATTTATTTCTGGGAGATGATCAGCGAGTTAATCATGCTACATTAAATATTATGAACTTTTTTGTACCGAAGAAACATCTAGATCGTCTTACATTTTAAGAAGCCAACCTGGCAATGCTCGGGGGCAGATTGAGAAAGAACTGCGCCGGGAGGACGGTACAGTGCAACCCCATCATAATTTTGAAATATTAAGTATTGAAATTGGTAACAAGAATTTTGCCGACATGCATGGCCAACGTGACCAACGTGGCCCCTTCCCACGGCGAGGCCGCAGCGCGCTTCCTTCAAGGAGCAGAGCTCTTCCGACGCAGCCACTGCCGGAGTCACGGCCGCACCGCCGCCCGCCGTGGAAGGGGGTGGGGTCTGGAGGGGTAGGTTTGGCCGACCCTCCGGCGACGACGAACAAAGGGACCGGAGCAGGTAGAACGCTGCGGCCGCGGCGCAGTGGGAACGCTCCCATTTAAAGCTGTGTTCTGCTAGCGGTGGCGCGTGGCCCCTCCTCCGCTTCGCGTAGCTGGAGTTCGGCGTCGGCTGCCGCAGCAGCTGCCACCCGCTGCACGTGGGAAGGCCTCCATTCAAACCAATGCTCTGCTACGCGCCGCGCTGCTGCGAAGCGCGCTGCGGCCGCGCCGTGGGAAGGGGCCCTAAGAGCGCGTTGTGACTTACCGTGGCAGTCCAAAGGGGCGCGGGTTTGAGTCTCGCTTTAGACGTGGTTGATGGTCCCTTGTAATTCATATATGTGTTCGCATCTCTTCTCGCGTTCTGTTTACCTCTGATCAGAGGAAACTCCAAGCGTGTTGGTGCTTAGTTCATAGTCAACAATGCGTCCCATTAGGACGTAAATAGTAACCGGCTATTGGCTAGAAAAAGCCCTCGGGAAAAACAAACAAACTGAACGCAACTGGGGTCTAACTCAACGCAAGCTGGGTTCAAATTAATCATTATTATTTAATTCCCATGTATTGATATTGGAAATTAAACACTCCAATTAATTTTTGAAAAATATGCATTTCATAAAAATCAAATATTATAACAAAGAGTATACTATATCAAATATTTTAATAAAGTGGGGTATTGTGTTGAAAAAGTGGAGAGAAACAAATGTGAAATAGACTTTGCATTGAAATGTAGTGCAGTGGGATGAGATGAAGTCAACTAGAGGGAAGACTAGTGCGGTAAAATTATTACGTTATTTTTAGAAATATTTTACTGTTGGTCAATCTGGCACAATGAATGTAAAGTTGAATTACTCCATCACCATGATCCCACAAATTAATTATAGATCATGATTTTTATTCCAGAATGCATAACTGATTGGTATATTCATTCAATAAATTTATTTTATAAAGACAGCATTCAACATAAAGTAAAAAAAAACTGTTTTTTCTTTCTTGCTACCGATTATGCAATAGAGAGAAAGTAATGCTACGCGAAAAACAGCGAATTTTTGACAGAATAATCGTATTTCAGATCCCTGGTAAATAAGAAGTGGATAAATTCCGCTGCTTGATACCGAAAAATCGATTGACGACAAAACGTCCTTCTGTCCGTCCGTTCGTCTGGGAACAACGCTAGCGGCTAAGTCGTTCAGCCAATTTATCATAAATGTATATTCCTCAATCGACATGGCTGATGTCGCGGCCCCTTGGATCTCAAATCGAACAAATTCCTTCGTGTTTGTTTGTTTGTTGTTTTTTTCGTGTTATTTAAGGTCGAATGAACTTCTAGGTCATTAGCGACCACTATTGCTTGTAACGGTATGGTAACTGTGGGGATGACACGATATGATGATGATAGGGGGTGAAAGGACGAACACAATACAGCCATGCCCGAAGCGGGTCTCGCACCCGCGATCCTACAGTTCGAGATCACTAAGACACTACTGCCTTAGCGATCTCTGTCACCGGATCAGCAACTTTTATTGTTGGATAGTGTAAAAATAGGTTCAGGAGAACGTTGCACATCTCATGTTCGTTAAAAAACTGATTTTTCGAAAAGTGCAAAAGTTCCCTTTTTGTTTCGGCGTCTTCCTACAACTACAATAATTAAGATGCTTTTCTCTTAATGAAATGTATTTGTTAAAGACAGATTTTGAAATAGTCATTTTTAATTTTTCAAAAATTCGAGTTCCTTTCCCGTTATTCTGCGTAAAATTACGGGGGAGAAAATACGTGCTGTTTTCACACCGGCACTTCTTTTTGCGTCCATGCGGGCCCTGTCCCGATCCAGACCAGGGGGCGACCCCAGACAGCCGCGCATCGGAATGCGCGTTGAGCGACCGCCTGCTCGTGAGAGGGGAAGGGGGAGGGAGGGGGTTGATGGGGAGGGGAATTGCGACGATTGCGACTCCATGGGCCGGAAAATGGAGGACGCGAGCTCCGGAATGCGATGGACTGAGTGCGGGACTCGCGGAGCGGGAATAGGGGAAAGGTTGGAGGAGTTATTTTTCCTACTCGCCTGATGTACAGCTGCCACCGCCGACTGCTCGGGCGAATCTCCGATGCGTGGGTGGGGGACTGCGTTCCAGCTTTCGTCGAAGGGCCGATGTAGGCTGTACGGAAACGTGGCTTCTGCTACTACACTAGAAGTACGTTGCGAATGTAATACACTAGCTCAGGATCACAACAGTTATTCCCTTATTACAAATGTACAGTTATTTCGTTTTATTTATTGTTAATGTTTTAATTTTTACTCTCTTGTACACTTACGTATATACGAAGTAATGCATTCGTACATAGTATAGAAAGAGTTATGTAATTCTGTGCTGGTTTTGGGGCAGAAAAAATTCGTTGCCTGGTTCTGCTAACGAAAAAGTGGATAAATCCAGTTGTTAAGTTAAGAAAAAAAACTCAAACACGTTGGGTAGCCAGAATCTCTATTTTGTGGGTCCTTGATACCGAAAATCCAATTGATGGTAACACATCCGTCCATGAACACCCCTAGCGCTTAAACCAGACGTAGAATATTTTCCAAATTTAAGAAAACGCTCGATCTGGCTCGAGTCGAACAATTTTTTCTCAAAAACGGCTCCGAATGTTTTCTTTAATTCTCTTATAAAAATAGAGTAAAATACACTTAAAAAGGCGGAATATATCCAATTTTCAGGTTTAATTCTAAATTTTCGAAAATTGCAATATTTTGAGTTTTATTTGCTATCTTCCTACAAATACAAGATTAAAAATAGAGATTTTTCTTTCAAATTAAAATTGCTCTCCATATTTAGTTATTTCATTTTTTCAGTCCTACATTTTTTCCAACTTTAGTTTTTTCCGCACAATATTGCATGCATATAGTGACAGGTAGTTTATATCTTTCATTTTTTCCAAAATTACACAAATGAATTTTTTAAAATATCCCTCACATCGTTAATATGCACATTGCCAGCGATTTGTAAATACTATTGCATTCTTGAGTTAAAGTACCACAAATGACTTTGGATGAAGGTTTTCGAAAATTCAAAATTGTCTATGGAAAAGAGCTTCAAATCTCGAATTTACAGAAACGCTTAACTGACGTTTTCTTAAAAAACAGATTTCTTGTTTTCTTCTTTCGTTTTTCTTTTTCTTAAAAATCTGCCCCAAATTTTTAACGAAAATTGCTATTTAGGACGAACTTTTACTATTTTTTAATAATTTTTAAAGTAACCTTTCGCTTTTGCTGGTCCGGATTGCCGAGATCGTTAAGGCAGTAGTGTCGTAACGATCTCGGACCGAAGGATCACGGTTTCTATAAATAATCCTGCCTCGGCCATGGTTGTATTTGCGTTGGTACTTTCACCCTCTATCATCACCATATCATGTCATCTTCGTAGTTACCATACCATTAAATGCAATAGTCTGGATGTTGATGAGACCTTAAATAACCAAAAAACAAAAACATTTTCCTTCTACAATATGGAAAACGAAAAATTGAGAAAATGTAAAAAAAATATATATATTTATTTTGGGTGGCGATAGATGACAGCTGGCAAAAGGATGGGGCAAGACCGTAATGTCAGTCAACTCCAAGAAAATAGTAAACTTTACTGCGTGAAAGACTGTGCAAGTCTGTTGCAATACTACTTTACGATGGACTGAGTTGCGATGGACTGAATGGGAATGGGGAAGGTTGGATTGATGTTTTTCCAACTCGTCTGATCTAAAGCTGACACTGAAACTTGGCTAGAACTATTTAGATGGTCGGAATTCAGTTTTTTGTAGGAGTAATTTAGACTTTACGTAGGCGATCATGTCAATCTGTTATGATACCTATGCTCAAGCGCTGTTCATTATAAAGGTGATTAAACGAACGCAAACACTGACGAAGTGATAGTTATTTCTTCCTATTTATTTAAATGTATTAATTTTTGAAGATGAACTGAGTGGGAATGCAGAACGGTTGGAGAGTTGTTTTTCCAACTCACCTATTGTGTAGCTGCCACAGACTGCTCAACGGGAAGCCCAATGAGTTATCGTGATTGCATTCCAGCGTTTTTGTATAAGTAAATTTAGGGTTTATCTTGGCGACTCTCACCTGGGGAGATGGCTCAGAGCATCAACTGATGTCACTGCAGTCCCTCTGATCGGGAGGCCTAAGTCCAATTCTCAACGGTGGCAGGATTTTCGACACTGGCTTGTCAGCTAGGTCGAATTCAGTCGCTGTCTGGAGGAGAATTCTGGTGGCCGGCTGCTCTTGAGACTTTGATATATCCCAGCGATATTAGTATACTGCTCCAGATTTTGGAAAAATCGCCGTACAGTGTTCCCATTGTTTGTTGTACCACTTCCTTGTTTTGGGATGTCCATACGAAGTCCCATTTTCTTTCGAAATTGGACAATGATTTGCGTTTTCCTGGGATGTAATATATGTCGTAATGTATCTTTTCTTAATATCAACGAACCCGTCATTTTATAAAAATAGTCTGTAATAAATGTGAAGAAGGCACTCTAAGAAAAGAATGTGAGCGTAAAGAACAGGATAAAAAGCTTCCTTATGACGAGCTTTTTTTAAATAATTACTTTTAGATTCTGGAGATGCATCATAAATAAATAAAACTTCTGAGAGGAGGTTTTAACATAACTGAATTCCCCCATAGATATCGACAATTTGTGATATACAGGGATATCTGCACCCCCAATATTCAATTTTGTTGCTTCATCCTCCTTAATGTTTCTTCTAAACGAGCTATTTCCTCATTTGTTCTATATGGTGTCACCTTCATAAATTCGCAATCAATGGGTATATAAAATCTCACTTTTTTTATTCTCATCGAATGTGAGAATTCTTTTCCATGACTACCTTTCGTCGTTTTCGGCGCATCTTCCTTGACACACAACATTTCGTCGCCCAGTTATGCTGGGTTCCTTGTCGCCAATCTGTCTACCATTCTGTTAACAAACCTTCCAATTGTCAGCAATTTGGCAGGTGAATCTCCCAATCTTCTCTCTTAATACTACCTCTGGAATACTTCCAAGAACATTACGGGAAACATACTGCATTAGCATTTTTCTATTCCGTGAATCGGTTGCATGTGAGAGTTCATCCTCACGCAAGAGCTCCCAAGGGTCCCGTCGAGTGAATTGGAATAGGTGTATAGGAATGCGATATACCATATTTGCGTGAAAAGCAATTTTAATAATGTGCAATTTAGGTAGATCGAGAAGTAGAAGTATGATGAAATGTAAAAACACTGACGAAGCAGGATACAGGACCAAGGACGATATATTTTATTCTTCACCCTAAGCAAACTAACATGGGCTAAAAATGGTCAATAGATGTAAGTGCAATGATACAACCGGCGTTGTAATAAACTTCTTCCTATTATGTTCATATAAGAGCACTTTAAATTATTTCTGCTGCTGTTTCCTCTCCTTTTAATACTATATCCTTCCACAGTGCGTTTTTCTTCACGTTTCCGACTACGTTTTACTTTCTTCTTCTGCCTTCCAATGCTTCCAATTAAACAAGTTTCCCGATATCCCGAAAAGGTTCAAGTTGGAGAGACACGAAAATTAACCCTTTTTTTCAAGCATTTACTTTTTTATTCGTTTACTCTCTATTTATATATTTGATATGGTAGATATGATAATGCTATATGGTAGATGACATCTCAGACAAATCTTAGCATTAATGCTCCGAACAATAACTGGGTCAATGTCTTCCTCGCTGCATCTTCTTGGCAGTGTGCTAAACCTTGCAAATCAGAACGAGACCTGCGAGGAACGTGAACTTCGTCGCATTCACCTAATTTGCCACCCTCTTCTATTTTCTTCGCGATGACATCCGACGATATAATATTCTTTTGCACGTCAATAGCGCTTCCGTGTTTCATAGCAAATTCGCGGAAATCGTCTGCTTTTGTTACAACGGCTCCGCCTGGCGTTTGCGTCAAAGCCGCGACGTCGTTTTTGGTTATTGTTGCGCGATTCTGGAAAGCTCGCGTTAACGTGTTTGCTTCTCATTGTTCCCGTGACTAAAGGTTAAAGGAGGAGACGTGAATTCGTTAAGTGGCTACGGCGAGGATGACAGCAGGAAAAGTACAAGACATTGTTCGGTGGATGGGTTGTTTAAACGTGGTCTCTTGTTTCAGAATTTCACAATGTCTGCTGTTGAAGATTTGAATGGCAGTAATTTAGTCATTTCGATCCGTTGTATTTATAGCATTCATTTCTTTGTAGAAAATTAACTATTCATAAGAGATGAAAAGAATTCTCGTGGACTTGAATTTCGCCAGGAATGCTCCTAGAAAAAAAACACAGCAGTAGATGAAAGGGGATTCCATATTGTAAAATAACTCCCTGCATTTATTTTATTCCTATAAGTAAAGTACTGATGATAATTGCGATAACTATGATTTAACTGAATTACTAGATTGAATTGTTAAACACAAAAGCATTTGCGATGCTTATGAATTTCATTACTGGCGTTACAGGCGAAGAATATTCCACACGTGAGGAGAGTTTGCGAAGTCAAACGGCGTTTTGTCTTTCCACTGTCCGCCCCAGGGCTTCAGGTCCCTTCTAGCGCCGGCCGCGAGAGCGCACACACCACATCTTTCTACATGTAGCACAGAAGTCCCTCCGCTCACGTTCCTCGAGTTGACGTCGTTCTCCGCGTCAACTAGGAGCAGATGCAGGAGAATTGGAGTAGTATCGTTCTGCGCACATGTGTGCAAAGCGAATCACCCACAGAAGTCCCGAAGATTTGCGTCCGCGCCTTGTTGCAGAAGAAGCGACATCACGTCTGTGTTCTCCTTGTATACTGAAGGAGTAGTAGCATGAAGTAGTGGAATGAAACCATATTGATTAATCACCAAAAAGAGGAACCGTTGGAGTATACCAGAAGCTAGTATCAGAAGTAGTATACCAGTATCATGGATCTGGTGTACTCCAACGGTTCTTTTTCTTCGGTATGTAGTTGACGTCAGCACCGTAGTCTATGAAGTGTCGTACGTCACTTAATCTTCCTTCATTTGCCGCCCTGCATAACTTCTCTCCCAGCGGGCATGGAGATATTCGTGCCTGCTTCATCTTTAACCCAAGCCAATGAATGTAACGATTTACAACTTGCCTCTCGCGTTCGTACCTGCCAGCAGCTTCGCTTAGGTGGTCAGCACCTGAGGATTGATTCATTGTTAATGATTACAGACACGTCAACTACCAGGGTCATTAGTTTCGTAAGTGTTATACATGTTTTTTTTCTCGGGAGATGGCGGTGGTCTTTCTCTCGCTGGATGGCGAGATCCGGCGCCCACCTACCGTCGGCTGGCGTGGTTTTCCCCAACCAGTACCAACCAAACAACCTCTAGCGGGGCGCCATGCCCGCCGGAACAAGCTCTTTGCTCCCGTCGTGTTGTGTGTGTGTGTGTAATGGGTGAGGATAAGACGAGGAAGTGCAAGATCCGTTGCCCGTTTTCTAGGGTACTGCTCCGGCACTCGCCTAGTATTGATCGGAGGAACTACGGAAAACTACCGATCAGAGCAGCTGGCCTCTAGAATTCTCCAGATAGCGACTGAATTCGACTAAGAACAAGCCAGTGTCGAAAATTCTGCCACTGTCGGGGCTAGAACCGAGGACCTCCCGGCCGGAGGGTCTGCCGGGACAGAGGGACTGCAGTGGGGTCAGTTGATGACCTGAGCCATCTCTCCCAGTAGCGCCTGAGGACGGGGAAAGCCTCTGTGCCATGGGGCTCGTCCCTACTGACCACTGCTGCCCCTCACGTTGCCAGTAGTTTGCGAGCACTGGTGGCTGAGGATGCGGTGGTGAGAGTTGGTCGAGTTGATTAGGACTACATGTTGACGCAGTAGACCCCCAACACGTGAAATAAACTTATTTCGTCGCTTTTCAATGAGAAGAATCTACCTTTTCCACAAGGACTTTGAGACGTTGTAAACCCTCTTGCAAAAATAAAAGCCGTCGCTGTCTCTCAAGACCGTCACGCTCTCCTGGGTCCCTTCAAGTCGCTGTTGCAGAGCGTGGATGATAACGTCGTTCTCTTTGCAGTTCTAGCTGCATCAGCCGTAGTGCATCCTGCATTCTTTGTTCCGCCCCTCTCTGTAGACACAGAACCTCCTGAATCTTCTGCTCCGACTCCTGTTTGTGAAAGTGCAAAGCATCCTGAATCATTTGCTCCGTATCTTGTTTGGTGAAAGTCCTCCTGAATCTTCTGCTCCGACACCTATTTCTGAAAGCGCAAAGCATCCTGAACCATGTGCTCAGTATCCTGTTTCTGAAGGTGAAAGGCCTTCTGAATATTTTGCTGTGCTTCCTCTTTCTGCAAACGCAAAGCTTCGTGAATCACTTGTTCCGTATCCTGTTTCTGAAGGTTGAAGGCCTCATGAATCTTTTGCTTCGCCTCCTGTTTCTGAAACCGCAAGGCAGCCTGATCCACGTGCTTCGTATTCGGTTTCTGAAGGTGAAAGGCCTCCTGAATATTTTGCTCTGCCTCCCGTTTCTGCAAGCGCAAAGCTTCCTGAATCACTTGTTCCGTATCCTGTTTCTGAAGGTTGAAGGCCTCATGAATCTGTTGCTTTGCCTCCTGTTTCTGAAACTGCAAGGCAGGTTGAATCACGTGCTTTGTATTCGGTTTCTGAAGGTGAAAGGCCTCCTGAATATTTTGCTCTACCTCCTGTTTCTGGAAGCGCAAGGTATCCTGAATCATGAGCTTCCTATCCTGTTTCTAAAAGTGAGAGGCCCCTAAATATTTTGCTTCGCCTCGTGTTTCTGAACGCGCAAGGCATCCTGAATCGTTTGCTCCGTATCCTGTTTTTGAAGGTGCAGGGCATTTCTGGAGGCGCAGTCCCTCTTGAATATTTTCCTTCGCCTGTTTCTGAAGATGCCAGGTCTTCTGATCTTGCGCTCCGCCTCCTGTAGATGTTCCAATCCTTGCTGCACCAGCTGAAAAGTGACACCGTCCCTACCACCTCGTCTGCCATTCATACCAGTGCCGCTGTGACTCGCCATCTCGTTCAACTTCTGAAATACTGAAAATAAATCGTCGTGTTATACATTGTGTGGATGCTGATGGGTATCGTTGACGTAATTAAATGATGAAATAATTGTAGTCATCTCCGTAAACCTAATGTATTTATTTATACCGTTTTTTTTCACAACTGGTACAGTCTACCGATTTTTGCCACACACAGCGAGAGATATGATGATGGCAAAGCCGTCGATAGCCGGTAAATCCATTAAGTTTACGGAGATGACTTCAATTTCATCATTATAACATATTGCTTCAACATGTTTGCAACACCAATGTTTTAATACAAATTGCTTGATATTATAAGTAGCTCAAAAGAAGCAAAATAATATTTGTGTTAAACTTTGGAAGTATGATCTAACAAAGGACACCAAGTAATATTCAAATGTCGAATTTTATTTCTAAAATTTATGGGGGGAACTGTCTGTATTTTAGAAAGTTGTAAATACAAAATTCACATCGCAAAACTACAATATGAACGAAATATTTTATGAAACAATATTTTGCCACATTGTGAATGAAAGGTTATGAATTTTTGTAAATTGCGTTAAAATGTTCAACCATCAGGAAGGTTGAGTGATTCGAATGGTGTTGAAGTGAAGTGACTGAGTACAAAACGCTACCAAGAGAAAACATTTTTGCTGGTTGGTCACACTTTTGCATATTTCTACTGTGTTTTAATATTGCGTATCCATTGCAAATAATGTGAGAAAGAACACGTATGTACTGTTATAGCATCTATTTTACTGCTTTAAAGCTAATCTGCAAACCTACTTTAATGACAGGCTGTCCAGGTGACGCCGCGTCGTTGGCTGAGAGGCCGACGTTTCACCTGTTATATCGCAGGCTTCCTCAGGATTGTGACCTGGGTAA
This sequence comes from Gryllus longicercus, assembly GCA_038098605.1. NCBI lineage: Eukaryota > Metazoa > Arthropoda > Insecta > Orthoptera > Gryllidae > Gryllus > Gryllus longicercus. Next base: position 643,611 of record JAZDUA010000243.1, read on the forward strand.
TGGCTTAGCAATGCAAGTCTCGAGAGCACAAAGCAGTTTGTATTAATCAATGTACATTTCAACTCATGATTCATAAGTCTTAAGGTATTCTGCTTTGCGTCACATCAAAGTTAAAACTTCCCGTGTCATTTCGACCGATGAGTATTTCAGCCCATTTTCAAAAAGGAAATATATTCTCACATGTTGATAATTTTAAAATTTCAAAAAACGGAATAATTTTCTTCATAATATCATCAAACTCCATTACAAAATAAACTTAGCATTCGTAGATGTTCAGGATATAATTGGTTAAAACGTATTTGTGTATGGTAAAAGAAATAAGCTATTGTTGTGTACGAGTAAACATGAAACATCGACGTTCTGAAGAAGCCAATGGTACATGTGATTTTCAAATTGGTAGTGATAGAGAATGAGGTTCTTATCGCAAATTGAATTGGATAGAAAAAAGGGCAACACTTCATGAGGTTTCGTACTGAAATCAAAATTTAAGGCCCAAAATAGATAGTGGTGAAAATACTAAACTGTTGACATTTCACTTTTAATTATCCTTTATTCTAATGACATCTTCACTTGAAATTTTGTATGGTGATAGAGCTGTCATTGAATTTTAGAAGAAAAAGATTGATGAGTTAATTGAGTGTGTCATACACTCTTTTAATCATTTTGTTCATATACCCGTCGTGCGGGTAATTTCCGAATTAGTCTGATAATTCGTACCTTAGCCAGATGTTTTAGATAAAATTGTGTGACTGACATGCACGAAACGTTATGCACACCATCCGCCTAAATTACGAATTAGTTCCAGAGCGCAGGCTAAAGTACGGTTGTCGTCCTTGGAAGACATGGCACGTCTTACCGAGAAGAATTTTGTCATAAAAACGAGCTGTAATTCATGTCTCTGGCAGGGCAAATTGATTTTATAAATCACGATGACTTAAGGTGGACGTTTTATAACTCCCAACTCTCTATTTTGGCAGCACAGCACAAAATGGCACTGTCGAGGATACAGGTTTTACCCTAGTAAGAGAACAATGCTATTCTATCTACAACAATGGCTAGCAGTCAAAATGACTTCTTCAAATAATAATTTTTTACTTTTACTTTATTTTGAGAAACCTATGTTATAATACAATGCATATAAAATATTTCACGGCAATGAAAAATATTTTTTGAAGTAAATCATAAATATTGAATTATTTGACTTATGAATCAAACAGACAAATATTATGTTGCAACATTCGCCACAAACTATTTTTTCGCACCCAATACAAGTGTAATTGTTTTACAATATCCTATTTGACACTTTCTACGCTTATTTGTTATACTCTGCAACACGCGAAATACTCTGCAAAACGCAATACCCTCTTTGATGTTTTGAGTCCATTTTTCCAAAGAATCCAGAAATTAATCTAACTAAATCGATGACGTTATAAAATACTTGGATAGTTCAGCGGGTAGATAAAAAAATTGACAGTGAGAGCTCGTGTCATTTGTCGTCACAATCGCATTTTAAACGAGCAGTCATAACAGTCAAAATGACTGCTCCCGTTCTATTGTTAACAGCCATATTTTGCCTCACATTACTTGGGGAGCAAAGAAGATATGGTAAAATTTATGGGAACATGTATGGTGCCTAAGTAGCATCTAGTAGAATGAAAAGTAAATGTTTGTTGCGGGGGAAAGTTATTTTTATTTACCCAACCGTACGGATTTCCAAAACTCTTGCTACGTTAACCTATTTTAATCAACAGGCTTAACAATTTGATTATTTCGTGTTTGCAGGCGTGTCAACTGGTAAGGTTATTGGTCTCGTAAGGGAAGTACGTGTTTCTTCTTCGAGATGTGGTGGTGATATGCTTAACCACGCTGGTCACGACCGGCGCCGACTTTCACGTCCTCCACGTCGGCTAGCGAGGTTTTCCGCAACGAGGTATCCCCCACCAGCGGGGCACCGCCCAAGCCGGGACAAGCTCTAAGCTCCCGACTGGTCTCCCGGCATGTGTGGTGGTGTAGTGCATGCTAGTGTAAGTATGTGTAAGGAGTGAGGATAGGGCAAGGAAGAGGTAGGAAAGAACGCGCGCGACTGGCCCGTTTATTAGGGTGCTGCTCCAGCATTCGCCTGGTATTGATCGTAGAAAGCACGGCGAACTACCGATCTGAACAGCTGGCCGCTACAATTTTCCTCCAGACAACCGCTGAATTTGACATAGCTTTGTAGCTGGTGTGAAAAATCTGCCGTCGGGACTGAACCCTAGGACATCTCTGTCAGAGGCACTTTGGTGACGAGTGTTGCCCTTGTCCACCTCTCCCGGGCTTTACTTTCGATCACAGAATACATAGAGGCGCCGTGAACAGAGAATTATGAAGAAAACATAACTTTGCCAACCTCTGACGTCACGGAGGAGTAATAGCGTTCGAATATTGAGTTTCGCGACTTCCAGCTGAATTTTGTATCTTTTACTAATGGGATGATATACCATATTGTTTTTTTTTTATTCGTGAATTCGCTTTAGTCCTAGATTTAGATGTACTAAATAGTATATTATTTCCTTGTTTCATATGCAATCGCGCACCAGTGACACTATACTCCATCAATTAACATTATTTTTTGTTTCTTAAAAGGTATGTCTCGTTGAAAATTATTCAAAAGCATAAAAATAAACTATTGAGTTTCACTTGCTTGGTAACAATGTGAAAATAATTAGCTTATGTACACAAATTCCTTTAACACACAAAACTAGTGTCTAACGTACGAAGATGGCGCTCTTCTGCCAACCTGTGACGTCATCGGTGTCGTTTCCTGTTCGCCTCAACTTTCCGCGGGTAAGGAAGCCACTACGGCGCTCGAAGGTCGAAGGTCTTTGCCATTTGCGCGCTAAGCTTCGGCCCACTGCTCAGGGCGCGGGCGTGAGCCAGGGCGACGGGCGCTGTGTACAAAGCGGCGCCTCTCAATTGTCTTTTTTCCGCTGTTCGCTTTCGCCCGGGCGAGGGGGGGGGGCGGGGGCGGGCGGGGACCTTTATGAATGAGCCCCCCCCCCCGGCTGCCTCCGCTGCTGGAAGAAGACGACGAGGCGCGGCGCGGTGGAGGTGCTGAAGGACGGGCACGGGGGCGGTGCAGTCAACAAGTTGAAGGAAGGATGCACCGATCGGGCCTTCGCGCTTTCATTCTACCCTTTCGCGCACTCGGCAGCTCCTGTGAGATTCATCCCATTCACACCCATTCTCCCTCTCCTGCTTCGGGAGAGGTGGCTCAGGGTATCAACTGATGTCCCTAGTGACTGTGACCGGGAGGTCCTAGGTTCGACGATGGCAGGATTTTTCGATACTAGCTAGATAGCATATTCGAGTTGTGTCGCAGTCTCTAGAAGAATTCCAGCCTCCGGCTGCTCTGATCGGTAGTTTTCCGTGATTTCTCCGATCAGTTCTAGGCGGATGCCAGAGTATACCCTAACAAACGGGTCACGGACCGATCGCCATCTTTCTTTCCCATTCTTTATCCTATCCTACCTCTTACACACTCTTACTCTGTAATGCTCAACACTATCTCACATGTGCTAGATGTGCATGTCGATAGGAGTGTGCTCAGCTTTACAATACCACACATGCCGTGAGATCGGTTGGAAGCTTAGAACTTGTCCCGACTGGGGAGGTGCTCCGCTGGTGGGAGATACCTTGATGAAGGAAACACTGCTAGCCGATGGTAGATTGATGACGGATCTCACCAACTAATCGCAACCTCCTGAACAAAAACACTTGCGGGAGTAACGCTTTTAGCAGTTCATGCGCCCGAAATCGACAATAAATCAAACAAATACAACTCCTACATATTTGCAACCTCCCTCCGGCAGAGTTAGTTCAGAATGAACATTAACGCTGCCACTGCAGCAACGGCGTCCAGAGTTCTCGGATGGTCACGCATCCGGGAATCCGTAGTGTCTCCACTTGTTTAACTTCCGTGACCTCACGTAACAAATTTAAGCAATTCAGTTAACGATACCGGCACATTTTCCCACTATATCGCTGTGTGACAGTGTTCTTTGTGTAGTTTGTTACTATTGAAGCACCCTTTGTATTACATAAAATTGTACATTTGCAAGAGTCAGGTAGAGACTGTAAGACTGCACTTTGTGAAGAGCACGTGACCTAACGCCCATTTTGGGAGGATGGTATTTACCTTTCGGAAATCTTGAAAGTATTCGACGAGATAACAGATATGTTTGATTTAAATGTGTGTTGTTTCAAATCGTCTTAAGAGTTGAAGAATTCCTGGCTGTGATATTTTATTAAGGAGTTAATAGTATCAGTTTTTAGTTAATTGTGTAATTGTAATCTTTTTGTACGGATAGTGGTAAACGCACTCAATAAAATTTATAGACATCAATAGACGCCATTTTTTAAGTATTCATTTGATTTTTTTAATTATAGGAATATATTTTTTTAATATTTCACACATTAATATTTACATTACGAACATTCCTTTTTATTACTACAATCGTGAGTACAATTGTTTAAAACGATTTCTTATGACGTTTTTCGAAAAAACTCTTAAGATTTCTGTAAAAAAAATAGCTTCACATGCCACATTTTCAGGTATGGTCAAACGGCATTTTTATGAAATTGGCCCAAAAGTTTCGATTAATATTTTTCATATAGGTAGTTCCAGGTTTTATTGTTCTACAATATTCTTCAAATCATATTTTAATATATAATGGAATTAGAGGTCAAAAAATTGAGAATACGTAAAAAAGGTATTTTAAGAGAAATATATATATATATATATATATATATATATATATATATATATATATATATATATATATATAGAGAGAGAGAGAGAGAGAGAGAGATATAATCAATTTACCTCTTAATAAACCTAGTGGGACTTTTTTGTTCTTACAACATGAAGGAATAGTGAGAAGTTCCTTCAAAAAATCTCGAAAAGCTAACAAAGCTACAGACATTTGTTTCGTCTAAAATACTGAAAGCTCGCGTCATTGTGTAGTGTGTGAAGAAGCAGTTCGATACCATGTGTCGTAGTATAATGTATGCGTGTGTAAGTAACGGATGAAGATAGAGCAAGGAAGGTGAAGGAAAGAACACGCAGTCAGTGCCTCGTTTGTTATGTACTACTCGGGCATTCGCCTAGTGTTGATAGGAGAAACCACGGGAAACCGCCCGCTAGAATCCTACTCCAGGCAGTGGCTGTTTCCGACCCAGTTGTCTAGCTAGTGTTACAACGACGGGAGTGGAACTCCAGGACCTCTCGGCCAGATGCAGTGCAGCGCCGCCAGTCGTTGCCCTGAGCCACCTAAGCTGGTCCCGCATTCGGTTAGACGGGCCCGCGCGCCTCGCTGAGTCGCTGACGACCGGGACTCGATGGGTCTGACGTGCTCGGTGCGAGGGGGCGTGGTTCTCACAGGTCCTTCGGCAGGGGGCCGCGGGCTCACTCTCGTGAGCAAATGACGGCTCGAGGACAAAACGACCAGAGGCAATCAACGAACAACCATAATCGGTCCCGTGTGCGCGTCGCGCCAGACAAAAGACTGAAAGCTGCGGCGTGGATTGTGATGTGGACGACGGCGGTTGTGTGGTTGGGAGCAAATTCTTGATCTGACAAGTGTTAAGGCTCGCGTGCGAACTGGATTGAAACGGGACAGCGGTTCTTTTTATAACCTTGTTCTGGGAAGTGTGCATGATTCTCTGAGAGGCTTGAAGTCCGTCGTCGTGTCCCTCAGCTTGGAATTGAAGTCGTAATTTATCGCTGTGCTGTTGAGAATGAACTGCTTAACCAACAGAATTCGAAAGCTGCAACAAAAAAATGGCCTGTGACATCTTGAATATGTAATTCGCGTAAACAAGGAATATTGAATTCTTTATTTCGGAAATGTAAATGTGCCATTCTTCTAACTTTAATTACCTTTCCGTGTTCAAAGTCTATTAATTTCCATCGTGCCATAATCACGGCAGAAATCTTTTCACATGATTCACAAAACCGCGGTGCAATTACATCTGCCAATGCACCACTCTTTTATACCATTTGTACGCAATACTACTGCTTATTTTCGTATTGATATCTCATGACTTTTGTCACCTCAGTGTACTTTGAATCCAAAATAAGTTACATTAGCTCAATAAATAATATACTGACAAACAAATGTTAATAAGAAAATTTGTGACTTTTGTTTCTACTGTTGAAAACATGGTATTCCATGGGAATACTATAAAATTATCTTTTACTTCTTCACTTTGGCTCCTTCCGTTTGCGAAGAGTGGCAGAGCTAGTTCGGGCAGCAACAGGCATACATTAGATCATAAAAAACATATTCACTGGGAAAATAACTTCTTTGTCCTCTTTTTGTTTGTATTTCCTCTCAAATTACGTACATACAAAGTATGAGAGTAATCTAGGGTCATTACAATTAAACCAAAGCAAAAACAAAGATTTAAGACTTACAAGTGACTTATGTTGAAAACCAAATGGATTGAACCACAAAGAGAATTGAAATCTATCAATCGATTATTTATGTATTTTTGACGAGGAATCGAATGAAAATAGTCATTTTATTTGTTAGTCAAGAATTCACCTTGAAATAATAAAACAAATTTATAAAAAATAGAAAAATACAATTTTCAGTGAGAATAGTCCCTTCGATTGGAGCATCAAAGATTGGAGCAAGAAATTTTTGTAATGACTCGTAAAAATAATGAATAACTTCCAAATGTCATATTTTTTGTATCTGGTGGCGTTTAAAATTTCCGTTAATATTGTGACGCAAACGCTTGAAGCTCAATGGCTGTCGCTCAATGGCAGTCGAATACGATGCGCAAAGTATTGTATTATCTACGCTATCTGGGACGAGCCGCGTCACTGCCATGGTGGGTAACGTTGCGGCCAGCGTATTGCGGCCTTCCTCAGAGCGTACCGCGAACGCAGTATGCAGCCACTTTGCCTACGCAATACGGAATACTACGATAATACAGAAGCCTACGCAACCACAATGCACAAAGGCTCACCCATGGCTTTCCATCATGGTTCGACGTTTGTGATTGGCGTTTAGATATTTTACCTGTCTTAAATGAGATGTGTCAGAGGTGTAGAGTCTATGGATGTGGGTGATGGATTCTGACAGGGCATATAATACCAGATTCATTATTTTCTTGAAATTAATTGTAAATTGTTCTGTGCTAGACTTGACGTTTCATGGTGTGGCATTTCAAGTTATTGCCCACTCCTAGCTCCGAATTCGAATTTCACTAATTCACTAATTCATTCTCCACTACTCTCCAGCGTAAGTACATGCCTGCAGAGCGCATGACGTTAGAGATGTATTGTTTTCGTATACATCTTCGGTATATTTACCGTTCTCGTTTGACTTTTTTCGGCGTATTCGTAAAACTTCAATAGTAAAAATAGCAATTTTACGTCTTCACCACTGAAATTTGTTCTCCACGGTTACTTCTTTCATAAGCGTTACTTGAATATTTTGATAGCTTTCGCGTAATTTTGAGTGAACTGTAAATAATAACTTGGTTTCGTCTAATATATAAAAAAGAATATTAAAAACATAAGTCTCGTATTAGTACTTGTACAATGATCATGATGTTTTGAAATGAAAAATTTGCTTGAAAAGTTTTATCACAATCGAATGAAGTCTGTATCGAAAGAAACAGCAAGGAAGCAAAACGGCGCCTGGTCGAAGTCTCTTCTTCTTCTTCTTCTTCTTCTTCTTCTTATTATTATTATTATTATTATTATTATTATTATTATTATTATTATTATTATTACAATTACAATATTATAAACGCGTTGTCCACTAAAATGTCAATTTTGGGTCAACAGTTTTGTAGTAGTACTCGTAAAATGAACGTTTTTGAATGAAATATCTGCGTGGCATGTTTTACCACATTCTACAGCCTTTATCGATTTGTCTTTGGAGGTGAATCGATACATTCCATCCATAGCTCCCCACCCTCCCACCTCCCAAAGCGGCAGCCGGCGAAGGAAGTCTGTATCGAAAGAAGCAGCAGCAGCGAAGCGTGCATGGGCGCAGGCGAGGCTGCTGCGGCCGCAGCCGAGCGAACGCACCGCGCCGGGTGAGTGGCGTGGGGGCCGCCCCGCCCCGCCCCGCCCCGCTCCGCTCCGCCCCGCCCCGCCCGGCCCGGCCCGGCCCATCCCAGCCCCGCCCCGCCCTGCCCCGCCCGGCCCGGCCCCGTCCCGCTCCGCCCAACCCTGCCCCATCCCGCCCCGCACGCCTTGCCGCTCTGCCGTGCCCTCCCCGCCGTTGTGGCGTGCCCTCCCCTCCCGCTCTGCCCGTCCCGCGGGTCTCCTGCCCCGCTCCTCGCCCGCTCTGCCCTCCCCGCCCCGGCGCCCCGCGCGGCGCTCTTCCGCTCCGCCGGCCCGCACAAAAGGGCTCCTGCCCTCCCCGTCACCGCCACTCCGGCCTCACCTGCGCCCGCGATGTGTCACTGGGGACCCGCCGCCGCGCCGCGGAGGTGAGCGCTCCGGCCTGCCGTCGCTCACGCTGGGTCAGCCGCCACTCCGAGCATACGGTAGTGGATGGGTGGTTGTTTTTGGAGATTCCGAGTGAGTCAGCTGTCATCAGCTTAGGTGGTTCAGGGCATCAACAGATCTCAGTGAAGTGCCTCTGACCCGAGGACCTGGGATTCCAGTCCCCACGAGCGTAGCAGGATTTTCAACACAGCCTACGTAGCTAGGTCGAAATCAACCGCGGTCTGGAGGGGAATTCTAGCGGCCGGCTGCTCTGATCGGTAGAGTTCCCTTCTTTCTCTGATCAACATAAGAGAAGTAGTGAACTAACAAACGCCCTCCGGAACGCCCGCGATCTTTCCTTCCTCTTCCTTGCCAAATCCTCACCTCTTATTACACACACACATTACATGGATTACAATATCACACATGAGTGGTGACTAGTCGGAAGCTTAGAGCTTGTCTTGGCGGGGCAGGGAACCGCTGGTGGGAGATATCTGGTTGGGGAAGACCTCCCAAGTCGATGGATAGCTCGGCGCCGGATCTCACCATCCATGGGCGAAAGTCCACCGCCATCTACTGCGATAAATGCATTCATTACATTTACGGAACTAATGACCTTAGCAGTTGACGCGCTCGGAATTAATAAGTCAATCATTTGTGATTCTGAAAGCAACTGCGATTGACATTAGACCCCTAAAATAGTACATTTTATACTGGTAGCGTGCATCCCCGCTGCAACGTCCGCTGACCTACACACCCCCTTGCACATTCTCCCACTTGAAGGTACCTTGTGGCACATCTGGAATATGCCCCAGTCGGAACACGCCCTACGCTTGAATGTATGAGCGGTTTGGACTTCAACGAGGCCCAAGGAGCTGGCTCTGTGAGAATGTTACAGTTGTGTCTACAGTGTTCCTGGCCGTGAATTTCTAGGGTTCGATCCCAGCGGTGGGGGATTTTCGACTAGCTGTATGGCAATTTTGTATGTAGTCGGTGAGATTGAGCCGAGAATTCTTGCGGCTGATTACTCTGCTACCCAGTTTGACATGGTTTTTCATTTTCATTTTTTTTCTAACCGGATGTGATGCATTATATAACCCATGTGGCCTTAGACTGTCCCAGTCTCTTAACTGTTGCCATATCAGCAGGCCTGCAATGCAACGAAAAGATGGCGACCTTCCATCACCCTCGGCGTGCAAACCGAGTTTTGGAACCTGGGTGCGAATTGGTAATTTACTCCAGGACGGGGCGTCCAAATGTTAAAACTGAACACAGAGAGGTGACGTGACTCATACAGTGTTTTCATTTTTTTTTTTTTTACTAACTGGATGTGATGAATAATATAACGCACGTTGCCTCAGATATGAATTTTCAATCAAATCCTTAAAGTCGCATTTCGTATCTACTATTAGGGTACTAAGAAGTACAGGGAATTAAAAAAAAAAAGGCGCTGATAACATCTGGGGAGAGGGGCAAAACCCTACAGCTAGCGCGGACTAAAGAGATTAAACCAGTTGTGGTACTGAATGGCACAGACTTTCTCGGCCGTATGTAAATTGCAAACCAAATAATCCCTGAATCTTTTCTCACGAAACTTACGTTCTAATTCTGCCCTCTGAACAGGAATAGTTGAGCAGGTAAGCGCGTTTAAGGGGCCGCCGCCGCCTCCAAGTATTTCCATGTACCTTTTTGAAAATCTTCCAATCTCGTTCCTAAATCAAAATGAAAACCCCAATTAGCAAATAAATCACTATAAGAGTGTCCAAATTTCAAGTTCAGCTTTATTCAATATTAGCTGAGAAAATGGAAGAATACAAAATTGAGAGTAAGGCAGAATTCAATCAACGAATGATTCAATTGAATGAAAACCAACTTAAACCGAAACATATTTCGAGCGAAATATGCCAGACTTAAGTCTGGAAAATTGACGAGGAAGTTGTTGGATTTTTAAAACTAATGGCTCTAAATATGTTCTTCGAAAATAAAGTGTCACCTTCCACTTTTACCCGGAAAGAGATGAGGTAGTCGGCCTGCAATTTACGTACGTCCTTCTCTGAGTCGATCCGCAATTTACATGTGGGATAAACTCTCATTTTCCTTCTGATTCGCAATTTACATACCCGGACTTTCTCGAACTAGTTAATTTTCTAATTTCTATAGTCCGGGCTAGCTTTGCGGTTTTGCTCCACTTCTTACCAGCTGCTGTCTATCCAGCTTCTACCCGAACGATAAGGGAAAAATGAAGTTGCAAAGATATCTCGCAGATATTTCTTTCTTAGTACACGTACTGTGCCACTTATTTCTTTGTTTGTGCGGTTCACTTCTGATCGTTTGCAGTACTTTCACGTTAACGTTCAGAAAATATTAATAATGTCACATATTTTCTTCAGGTCAGAGCAAACAACATTGATGAATGTCACGAATTTTGAAGAAATTTGGGGCATTCATACAACGATCTCCACACTGTCAAATCTGCAAGTCCATTTACCTCAAATACAGACGGACTGTCATGCATTCAAGAGCAATGAAATAGTGCTGGCTAGAGAGCGACAATATTCTGTTGCAATATATTCGTCTTCAGATTGATGGGACACGTCACTGACGTTTCATTTTAGATTGTGAGATTTAGTTATAATTCTGGAATTAAGTGTGAGAACTTGGTAGCAGAATACACTAACATAACATTACAGAACTGAACAACTTTAGAAATTTTACAAACTTTACAAATTTACATATACATTTTACCGTGCAATCTTTCATGGCACTCCACTTCACCACACTTCACTTCACCGCACTCCGAATCATTGAGCTGTAAGTCTTTTTTACACGCTCATTTTCATCAATTTCATAACGCCACTGCAATTCACATAATTAATAATAATAATAATTATTATTATTATTAAATTATTATTATTATTATTATATAGAAAACGTAGTTACTTACACTGAATAATATTAAATATATTTATAACACACATATCAACATTCAGGAAACTAACTTATTTTTAAATTTACTCAGGTTTTGAGGAAAGGGATTGAAGATTCTCACAGGCAGACGTTCCAGTCTCGAACTATTGGAGACTGGAACGGTTTGCCTGTAACAATCTTCGATCCCTTTCGATTTCAAATCACTTTTCCGTCCCCTCTTAGTTCTCAATACGCACACACACATGTCAGTCATCAGAACTTCCGCGACTCCAAGTGACCCACATTTATATACCCTTTCCTTCCCGTTCGTTTCCGGGAGGTTCCGGATTTCAATACGCGCATACATTCCCAACCCGTTTTTCTACCGGCGTTCGTCAGGACTGTCCTCTCTCTCTCTCCTTCTCTCGCCCCCTTTTTCTCTCCCCTCGAAGATCGTGTCGTGGGTTTCTCCCCTTCGGGCGTAGCGCTTCCTTTCTTTTCTTTCGCCGTCTCATCCCACGGGCGACCTACCTGCCCGGCTTCGCGCCCGCCAGACGATGTATGTAGGTCACTGGGAACCCCAGCCCATGCGTTTGAATTTCGACACTTTATTCTGCATTGTGTGAAGAAGCCGCGAGAAAAACCTTTCCGAATATCTTTTGAGAAAGGCCGCTTCTAAAAGACGTGGTACTGTTACAAGGAACGACTGCCCTACTCGAATTACTCGTAAAAATTGATGGGAGCGCGTGTTACTACTGTTACCCATTGTTAGAAGATGTCTTTGTTAAGGGAGACTATGTGACCCTTTCATTTGTGAATAATTATATATATATATATATATATATATATATATATATATATATAGACACCTTTCTATTGTATATTGTAATCTATTTTTTCCTTTGTTATGTAATTGTTACGTTCAGCAGAAAAGAGTATGTATAATAAACTAAACGTGTCAACAAAATAATGTAAAGCAGCAACCAGCTACTGATCTTTTTGAAAAAAAACATTTAAAAAATATATTTGTGAATGTTCGCAACAGTTTGTTTGGCTCTAAAAAAATGTTTCTTTGATTTATATATCGCGTAATCTATATATCATATATTTTAGATCAATGCCGTTAATTGTTTCATATGATAAATTTTAATAATAAATTTGAAAACTCAAATGTTCGTGATTGTAGACGACAACTGTTTGAATTTTATGATTCATTCCGGTGCTCATTTTTAACCAACTGTTAATGCGTGTAAAAGAAACAAAGTCTAAATAAAATTTTGAGGAATTAAAATATATTCTGATAGCTACCCAAGTAATAATGTTCTTGCACTTTTTATCTGGGCCACTTACTTTTGTGGAAGAGCATTACGACAGACCGATATAGACGCAAATAAGCATTCCTTAGGACTTCAAACACTAGGAATCCTCTCCGTTTTGAACTATTGAGCAAAAGTAAATAAATTGTCACTTTGCATTAAATGAAACAATTCAAAGACAACTATTTTCTATTAGTCAGTTTGTAATTTTCGCACAATTTGTGGATTTTGTAGATTCTAAACGTAACTAAATATTATAATACATTGCGCTAGATATAAATGTTCATTTTTTATTTTCAAAAATATTTATGCGGAGTACTGTCACATCCTGTAACAACTTCTTACGATACACGGATGTACAAACAAAACGTGAGAAAGAATTAAACGTTCAGTAAAATTGTTTATAACAATCAGTCCGATAATGTTTACGGCATACTTCAGTGCAATCGTATTACAGGTTTTTGTGTAGAAGTGGGTCGAATTCAAATATTTTGGTGAATTTCTCTTCCAAAATAAAAGTGAATTAAACCATTCCAAATTTGCAATAACAACGTAATATTTACGATAGTCTTCTGATAATATAGTTTTCACTTGAATTGTTGTACTTCCTGTAAATTTATTAGTGCGTATGAACTTAGTGAACTAGGTTGAATGTTACGGCATCTTGTAACAATGCTATGGGTTCTCTCCCTTAATATTTTTTTATTATAATATTCGACAATATACTTTTATTACACGCGTTGCGGAGCAAAACAAACAATATATTTGAATAAATGTTATCTTTTGCCTACTGTATTTTTGGTTGTCGGTATTCTAAGTTTTAAGCGCGTATATTCAGTGGTTAGGCGGAAGAGCAGGCCCTATGTCCTGAGCCTCGCCATTAAGAAAAGACATTATTATTATTATTATTATTATTATTATTATTATTATTATTATTATTATTATTATTGTTATATTTGCTATTTTTAAGTTCATAGATTGCCAACTTTAAGCGCATGGTTGCATGCATATTTTTAACTTTTTTAGTGCACGAATTTCCGGGGTTTCGAAACGTATTCGATGTAATGAACCGGCTGAGGTAGCTCAGGGCAACAGCTGAAGCGGTCCTCCTCTGGCGGAGATTCCTGAATGGAAAAAATCTCGCCAGGAGCCCGCGCCTGATCTCAAGATTCAGGCAGAAGGAACACCACTACCTCATGGGCATAATGCTCAGACATCTACGTGAAAAAAAGACTGTACCAACAAACGCTCACGGAATCACAAGATAATTAATCTCGCTTATGATTGAAATGTCGCTCCTTTTTCAAGATAAGAGTAATAATACAAATTTCGAGTTGCACTCTGGATTGCGGATTGTACATCTTAAACAGGTGTTGTATTCGTGCTGCTTGCTTTAGTGCAATATTCATTTTCACCTTAGACCAAATAAGTAATTAATTCATAAGCAAAACATCGATACTTCTCTTGGTTTTACTTGGCCGCACAGAATGTTTCCTACAGTACTAAATGTGATGCGCGTGAAATATATAACGAAATGATTGAGGCATATACTCGTAGAATGGAATTTACGTTCACGAGACTGGAACAAGGGCTGAAAGAAGGGTGTCACCAGTTACCTTTCTCAATCTGACATTTCATTAATCTTATATTCCCTACGCGGATTTGCCCCGTTCTCGTACAGAGTAGTTCTATTGCACCATGATAAACGATGTGTCTATTGGTCATGTTGTCAAGCAACGGTGTGGCACTGGGTTTATAGAGTTGCAGCTAGTGTTCGTGAACGAAGTAATTCTGAATTTAAATGTGTGAAAGCGATTCCTCGTAAATTTTGGGCCTCCTGCATCCTGCAATATTGACTTTTGTAAATTTTGGGCCTCTTGCATTGATATGATGCAAGGTTTTATTAGCCATAACCGACGCTTTATGATGTGAGTAGCAAGTTGAAAATTTTCCGATTGATTGATTGATTAGTGACTCTGGGCGCGACAACTACTAAGGCCATTAGTCTGTAAATGTAGTGCATGTTTTATAGCGGAAGTTGGCGATGTTCTTTCCTCGCTGGATTACGAACAACTGATATGAAAATATTAACTAGAAAAACAATGTCTTCTTGAATATAATTTTAGAATCTGCTGAATTCGGGAACGTTAACTCAAACTTACTAAGCAATAGTATGGATATAAATGAAATTCAAAAATGACTGTCTGTTCATCAAATGATGCAAGAGGATGATGTGAAAACAAATGAGTTTCATTTTACAAAGTAATCAGTAAAATATGGGCAATGTATAGAGAAAGCTATTACGCAGGTATAACAAATTTATTTAAGTAAATATTTTTAACAAAAATGCTTTCACTGATTGATATTACGAATACTACGTATTATATTAATGACCATACATTTATTAAGCTACGTACTATAAAGAAGCACCTAATAAGAATGAAACTTCAATGACATGTACAGACTATTTTATTTTTCAGGCGTTTGAACCATACATCAGAGTTTTCTTCAGTTCTCTTTTTTTAATGTTTTGCAATTATTATATAAAGTTGTAAGTAAGAAGAGATATATTTTGGAAATAGTACAATATAGCGTATACATTTAATAAAAGTTGAAGTTTGAAAAGTTGATGAGTTAAAATAACTTTAACCTATTATTTTTTTTACATACGATCAAGGGTAATCAGAAATTTCAAATTTTGAAGCATTAAAGCTGAAAATATCGTTTCACACTCTTCCCCTTTTTCACACTCTTCCACTCTAGGTGAGTTCGATGCAATGTTCAGTACACAATTGTCTACTCATTTACAAGCTAGAACACTATATTATCTGCTGATTTACAAACGATTTACGAACAATTACTTAAAGCTAGGTCTCTGAATTTTTAGTATACTGGCAAACTCTTCTTATTTTCTTCCACATCGCTATTTATACATGCAATTCTCATCTTCTCTGCCTTTAGTTGATCTTTCTAGAAACACACAACTTTTGTTTCTTCTGTCATTACGTGTTGTACAAATTCCCTTTTTTCCTCTGTTGGTTTTTATGACGTGCTTGCTACATTACAAGCGTGATGCAAGCCTTCAGTCTACTTACCCTCCTTGGTATTCTTCACTGGAATCTTCGGTTATATTTTGTTTTATTTTCACTGCAGAGAATGCACTGAAAGGAAAAAAACAACTAGCCGTGTATTGTCATCGCATGACCATACGGAAATTCATTTGTTGCCAAAGCAAATGTGAAATCCAAAGCAGATGTGAAATATTTCACATTCGTTACAGGAAAAAAGTACGTTCGTAATACCAGCAATCAGAGTTGATATCTAACGACGATACCTTTCTAGAATGTAAAACGTATGTCTAAACTGAACAAGAAATGGTGTTGGAACCTCAACAAGCCATAACCACACTTATTTTCATAATTCCCAAATCGTATTAACCATTGCCATTAGGTAACGGTAGGTCATTTTCGGTTAAACTATTGAAACCCACTGTAGATTTATTTACATTAGGTAAAGGTTTAAATTATGTAATTCTTTGATATTCAAATGAAGTAAATAATACATCAACATTTTTGTGGGGTGAGTGTATTTTTGAAGTACTGAAGTTGTAAAATTAGTGTAAGGAGAATACTATATTTGAAGAACTAACATTAGGATTTGCATAATTAAAAAACGACTAAAAATGTATAACTCAAATGGAAGCGGTTAGGGGATAAAAATGAAATGAAAGCCAAAATTTATCGATTTTTCATTAATCGTTTCGACATTTATGCAATCTCAACATTGTGTATGAGTAATAGTGTACCTTTCTCCCATCATACGTTCCATGGAGGCTTTAGATTTGAATGAATAGAAGAACAGTACCTGTCTTGAAACTTAATACCCGATTATCTCGAATTCAGAATTTGGTACTCATTCCACATTCGTTATCAACCATCTGTCTTCCAGGCAAATGCTGGATCAACTCTATTCAACAAGACACGAACATTTAGACCGTTTCGCTGATATTAATGCTTACTTGCGTGTTAAGCTTCTGCTTTAAGGTTAATATGTGGCATTCTGTATTGGATGTCTTTTAAGTTTCTATAATTTTTAACGAATTTTAATTGTAATGATATGAAATGTTTTCTGAATGATTAGAATTGAGGGGAAAAAATACATTTGAATAACGTACGCCAATATGTAAAAATATGACAATAATTTATGCTATCGCGAATTATTTTTTATGATTTTGTTTCCTGACGCGAGAAACTCAGCAAGCGTTGCCCCGCTGGTTGGTAAAATTCTCGTAAGTCGACTTAGGTCGGAGACGAGTCTCGCCATTCAGCGGAGAAATATCACCGCCATCTCAAGTGATAAAAAAAAAACAACAAAAAAAAACATACACTACATTTACGGAACTAATGGCCTCAGCAATTTACGTACCTGGAATCATCAATCAAGCAATCGTCCGGATGACGGCGATGTTCCTCCCCCCCCCCCCCCCCCAAAACGTGTTATCCAGCGTCAATCTACACATCCATTCGCGGGTGTTCCCCTTCCAGGTACCTCCACCAGCCGTGAGCGCCGCGGACAAGAACTCTGAGCTCCCGAATGGGCTCTTCGAGATACGTGATAGTGCAGTGCAAGTAAACGTAAGTGTGCGCGTGTGAGAATGTGTGGAATAAAGACCAAACACGAAAGAAGGAAGAAAGATTGCGTGAGTTTGTGGCCCGTTTTTTAGCAGTCTTGTCGATATTCGTTTGGTATTCATCGGAGAATGCATGTGGAGACACCCGATCATGCCGCTACAATTCCCCTCCAGATTACGTTTAAATTCGACCAATCCGCTATCTAATGTTCGAAATCCGCCACAGTCCGTTTTCGAACCCTAGGACTTCCCGGTCAGGGTCGCAAAAGTGGCAACAGTTTCTTGGGTCCTCTTGGAGCTTCGAGGAATGGCCAGAATTTCTCATTGAACCCTTTATTGCATAGTGTAACTCAGGTGTAACATAACGTTTTTTAGGTCATAAACGCATTCTAACAATTTAAATATGAACTATTTTATGTTACACGTTATTTACATCGTGGGTTCAGTATTTATGTTACTCCGTGCATTTTTAGGAGCCAAACGCGATAAAATAACGAGTTGAAGTGGAAGGTAGAGGCGTCGTTAATCGAATATTCCTGGTGTCACACTGTTTCTGTTTATCAGAAACTAAACGATTTTAGGAAAAAATTCTACTAAAATAGATTGATATTGTTTCATATCTATTTTTATCACACAAACTGTTTGAAAAATAAGTATATTATTTTTTAATTGTGAAATAAAGCATATTTTGGTATGTAACTCAGGTGTAGCATCATACGGTACGCTACAAAATGTATCTTTGATTCAGACATATTGTGAGATAGTTTTTACGTTGAAATTATTTTTTAATGTAATATAAGTTTATTTTAATATTTAGTGTAGGAGAATTTATCAGAACTGGAAATAATAAATATTTTGAATCTACCATATGACAATGAGGATGAATTATTAGTTTCAGCAATTTGTGAAGATAAATGGATCACGTTCTCAACGTTTATGAACAGATTCTTTAAAAATAAAATATTCTCTTGTTTTTCTAACTTTCGATGATATCTATACACATGAGATACCTGAATAAACGGAGTAAATTTACGATCAGGTAAAAGCAATCCACACAGAAAACAAAATGTTTCCTTCAATTCCACAATTAGAATTTCTTTAAAAATATTAAAATGATCTTATTTAACTTTATTATAATATATTATATATAATATTAATCATTTCCTTCCATTGCTATGTTTTTAATTAATTTCTAATCACGTATGAATATAAGAAACAATACGCAGAGTAACAGAATTTTAAACCGTTACTTCATGATGTAACTCAGAAGTGACATATTTCGTTTTTGTGTTTATCTCTGCAATATTTACTTCATATTTTTGTATAATTTTTCCCTTAGTTAAAATAAATAAAAGTAACAAAGTATAAATATGGCAAGTAAAAATAAAAAATCCTGCAATAAAGAGTTAATACGATCGATGTGACGTGGAGCATTTCGTCTTCCGGAATCTGGAGTGGTCGGTCACTAGCACACCAGCAGCACAGGCGTTCCTCGTACCCCTGGACCGTCCCCGCCTGCCCCCCTCCCCCGCCACACACACACACACACACACACACACACACACACACACACACACACGTGTTCATTCAGGAAGCCAGGTAGCTACGGCAGCGCGCCGGGCGAAAAGGGTTGAAACTCCCGCCACCGCCTCTACAAAAGCATCCCGCCCCACCCCCCTGCAACCGGGGCCGCCGCCGCCCGCCCGCCCGCCCGCCCGCCCGCCGGGGGGCCGCCGCGGGACCCCCTTCCCCGTCCCCCGCCCCCCTTTCAAATGCAAAGGAAAAACCAAGCTGCACTTTTTACCGCTCCTGACATCCCTTCCTGTATATATTATTATTCATGTAGGTCGGTGGTAGTGCGTGGAAAAGGGTTGGCCCGGCGGAGGCTGCCGCCGCCGGGTTAGTTAGCGAGTAAAGGATGTCGGGCGGAGGGACCAAGTCAAAGCGGGGACCGCCGTGTGCAGACCGCGCAAGAGTCGAGCGGTGAGATGACATCGGGATGCAGGTATGCGTCCTCCTGTCGTCTGTGAGTTTTGAGGTGAAAAACACGATCGTAGACAAAGTACGGATGTGCACTATCACAACAAGTAGACTCGGTTTCATAAACTTCTCAAAATGTCGGATATTTAATCTTTATCGAGTGGATGAATTGGAATGGAACAATACGCTAAGCATAATGGTTTTCTGGTTTCGTGGTAGAAGTGCTTCGAATACGGTTCCACAGTTAAAGGGCTTTCCGTGTGACGTTGCTAATGATCGCGAGTAATCGAAATGTTCCGACCTGCTCGTCGCAATGGTCGAGATGATTTGCTTGATCGTGTGGTACGAAGTTCGAAATCGGACGTGGAAAAGAAATGTAAGGTGTCAACGCACCGAAAGGTGACCTCCTGATGTTTTGGAAGCGGTTTACACCACTCATGTGATTGTGACTGTTTCTGCTCAAGAACAAGGATTAATGTTCACCTAGTTCTGCCACCGTGTGTAATTGCAACGCTGAAGAACCACAAAATCAAGTCGGCCTGTCAAGCGCTCTTAGAATGCGGGTTTTGGTAAACATTTGTCTTGGTCACTTCTATTGTGAAAGTGTTTTGCGTAGCGAGTTCCACGATTAAGATACTCGACAGATTGTGAGCTTGGCTAAGTTTCTTACAAATGCAGCCTTGGCAATCTGATCCGAGTAATCGAAGTGTCCCAGCCGCTATTTGCCACAGTGACCCAGATATTGTTTCTTCAGCGACAATGAAGTTCGAAAATTCTTGTGCAAAAAGGAGTGGTGCGTTGGGTGAAAAGGAATGGTACTTGTTCGTGAATCAACAGATCATACCATTCCGTGGTTTAGTATAACGAGGATTATATCAGTCGTGTGAAAGCAAAAGAACGGATCAATGTTTGCGAAGGTCAATCAAGGCGGGACGGCTGCGCAAGAAGAATCAATCGTTCGGAGAGGTGCTAGCTCACTCTACACAGGTACGTGCCCTAAAATGACGATACAGGGTCATGTGACCTGATGAAAATGTTTTGAAGAGTCAGTTCTGCAGTTGATGTGTTCTTACAAAGTTTTCTTAGACATAATTTTCCCTGTAGCCATCACGTCAATCTATTCCCAGTTCATTGAATTTTTTCTACCTCTTCTCTCCGCGGTGTTTTAGATTTCGTCGCTTGCTTGAACTCTAATGTGCAAATGAAAACTGTGTTATGTATCTAATTTACCTTCTGTTACGGTTGTGAGCAAACGGGTTTGTATAAATCGTGTGATATATAATTGCTTCTACTCTGAAGAACAATATATATTTGTTTCCGACGTTCTACCTAAATGGGGAAAACCTTACGAACGTAATCAGCCTGTGAGATTCTCTTCAGGGGGGGGGGGGGGGGGGGGGGGGGTTGCGTGGGGCGATGGTAAATGTCAGTTGAGGCCTGTCATATCCTCGGTGATACCGTTTCGAATTTTCTTTGTTGTTTTTTTCCTTCGAAATTTTGTTAGTTAATACTACTGTTTGACCCTCGGATAATCGCCCGGGCTACAGGTGTAGCTCAGCCTTTTTATTTTTGCTGACTCGCAACTTCTACTAAAAGTGATGACATGTCACTCGCACCATCCAGTCTACTTCTGAGCTTTTAGTTGCAAGCGTGTTTTTGACAGATAAGTTTTAATGTTGATTGGACTGCAATTGTAGCTCGCGCGAGTACTACTGTTGTAGGTGGTAGAAAGGAAGTTTGACCGACGGAGATTTGGCTCGCGAGAAGTCTCAAAGACGATATATTATTGTCGGAATCAGAAATAATGAAATACTATAGTGATATAGTATTGTCACGACTGCTGAATAAACCATGATGAACAACTACTGAGTGAACCATGATCGAAATAAAATATTTCGTAAGTTAATAGATGTCTCTCATCTCCCTTCTTCATTCGGGAAACAACACAGATTGAAATGGAAATAATATTTGACGTTTAATGACTTTCACATTACATATTTGTAAATTCTGTTGCGCTTTTTTCGCAACTATAGTTCTTAGCCATGTTCTTGGGTATTGAGCGTATAAATAGATAAAGAACGATATTTTAATTTAAAAAATAGAGATAAGAGTGCGTGGTTGAGGGCAAAATTGTTAATATCAATAGTGTGGCATGTCTCATTTAATGTTTGTCTAAAAGAATGAAGAAAATTAAGGTTCACGCTGATCTGCCAAATAGGAGAGAATTCTGAAGTATTACAAAGAAAAAAATGCTCGATGATATGCCCCGTGATCCGGGAATGTAACGCGCGGTGATCATGCCTTGTCACTTGTCGTCGTGATGAACGTGTTCCCACTAGCAATCTATTTGTTCGTGATCACTACGGATCTTTTGCGTCTTACGTCTAAAATCTAGTTGCTTGAATCATTTGCCTAGCTACTACGAAGTCCGGTTAGTATGAAGATGGAACTCAGTTGTGGAAAAAGGGAGTGTTAGGGATTCACAATCATTTTTCGACACGTTTTTCATAATACGTATGATATTCTTTCTATGAAAATGTTACATACTAACGAAGCGATAGTTCACGCCATGCGTGGTTGAGGGCAAAATTGTTCATATCAGTAGTGTGGCATGTCTCGTTTAATGTTAATCTAAAAGAATGAAGAAAATTAAGGTTCACGCTGATCTGCCAAAGGACAGAGAATTCTGAAGTATTACAAAGAAAAAAATGCTCGATGATATGCCCTGTGATCCGGGAATGTAACGCGCGGTGATCATGCCTCGTCACGTGTCATTGTCGTGATGAACGTGTTCCGTCTAGCAATCTATTTCTTCGTGATCACTACGGATCTTTTGCCTAGATACGTCTAGATTCTAGAATCTAGTTGCTTGAATCGTCATTTGCCTAGCTACTACGAAGTCCGGTTAGTATGAAGATGGAACTCAGTTGTGGAAAAAGGGAGTGTTAGGGATTCACAATCATTTTTCGACACGTTTTTCATAATACGTATGATATTCTTTCTATGAAAATGTTACATACTAACGAAGCGATAGTTCACGCCATGCGTGGTTGAGGGCAAAATTGTTCATATCAGTAGTGTGGCATGTCTCGTTTAATGTTAATCTAAAAGAATGAAGAAAATTAAGGTTCACGCTGATCTGCCAAAGGACAGAGAATTCTGAAGTATTACAAAGAAAAAAATGCTCGATGATATGCCCTGTGATCCGGGAATGTAACGCGCGGTGATCATGCCTCGTCACGTGTCATTGTCGTGATGAACGTGTTCCGTCTAGCAATCTATTTCTTCGTGATCACTACGGATCTTTTGCCTAGATACGTCTAGATTCTAGAATCTAGTTGCTTGAATCGTCATTTGCCTAGCTACTACGAAGTCCGGTTAGTATGAAGATGGAACTCAGTTGTGGAAAAAGGGAGTGTTAGGGATTCACAATCATTTTTCGACACGTTTTATACGTATGATACATACATACGTATGATATTCTTACACATACATACGTATGATATTCTTTCTATGAAAATGTTACGTAGTAACGAAGCGATAGTTCAAGCCATGCGTGGTTGAGGGCAAAATTGTTCATATCAGTAGTGTGGCATGTCTCGTTTAATGTTAATCTAAAAGAATGAAGAAAATTAAGGTTCACGCTGATCTGCCAAAGGAGAGAGAATTCTGAAGTATTACAAAACGAAAATGCCTTGACACGTGTCATTGTCGTGATGTCGTACGTGTTCCGCCTAGCAATCAATTTGTTCGTGATCACTACGAATCTGGTGATCAACCGCGCGATTGCTTAAGCGATCAATTGTTAATATTGTAAAATCGATATCAGGGAAGCACTGATAATATTGATCTATATACAGAATGAGGCGTGATTAATACGATTGATAGAAAAAATGTTGAGCATTGTGTTAGATTTTTCTGGAGAACTGTTTTATTGGAAATTGGTATACTTTTTGCTTTCAAAATTTGTAAAATATAAAACGTCCATGGTTTACGAGAAATAATTTTGAATTGAAACATAATTTTGAATTTAAAATTAATTTTCCTGTATTATTTACATTTTTGCATTGATCCGGGGATAGGTTCCTATCGTATAATGATACCAATCTATATTAGAGTAAACATAATTAGGGGTTATAATATCAAGATATCAGCACTCCGTTCGACTGTTGATATCTGTACTAAATATCGTTAAAAATGAAGTATCGTAACATTCCTTATCAAGGCAATAATGCACTCGTGTTAAAATGAGGTCATTGAAGTGCTCAATTCACCAGAAGTGGAGAACGTTTGTGAATGGTAGAGTATAAGAGTTGTAAGGTAAATACGAAGAGATAAAATAATGTGCAATCACCCGGTCTCTTCAAAATAAGTGGGTCTGTCGACCATAACACTCTTTGTAGATGTAGCAATTCCGTGTTTATCATTACCTACGCATAATGAGAAGTATCCTCAACTTGAATATGAAATGGAATATAAAAATTTCAGACATCTAAGATGTCGACTTTTTCACAGTTTGAAATACTAAATATATTAGGATAAGGAGTTCGACTTATACATTCGAATTACAGAATTCAGGTTCTCAAGTATGAAATTCCTTCTCAAACTCGTGAGTAATCATAGCATAAAATTTTTATCAGGCTGCAATTTATATAATACAAAATATGTGATGAATGTTGTTATTACCGACCGTTTTTAATTGTTTTTCACATTATTTTGGTCTCATTTTATTTGACTAGTCTTATTTGATTAGTCTTCTTATACTACGCACTGATGAATATTGAATATTCTCTGAAAAAGTTTCTCAGATGAATGAAATCAATAAACCAATTACTTATTAATTGTATAATGATTCATTGTAGGATTTATGTGTGTATTCTCTTTAGACGGGTTTTTAGATTTCATTCATATATTAAAAATTTCCAATAATTTTTCAACAGTGCTTGTAATAAAACCGTCAATAAAGAATGCGAGAGTTCAAAAAATTGTGAAGAGTGGATGTTGTGTACTGCCGTATTAACATTTGATTAAATAACGTTTTCGCGATAATTATTGGGTTTTAATATAATTTCATGGGTGGTATGTCATGATTGAGAAATAAATTGTAGAACTTAGTACAGCTGTCGTCAATCATTTTTTTCATTAATGAAACATATACTAGGGGCCGTAGAAAAAATATCTTCTACCACATAATGTTACGTATATAATATGTATTTGCTACTTCTATAATATGTATTTGCCAGTGAGTTTTGCAAAGCAAATATTTTGCATTATTTCTTAAAGCGTTGAACATTGCAATAATCGTAGAACTATATTTTATTGTACCCTCTCAGTTTCTTTGAGTAAGTGAACATTAAATGTATAACAAAAATGATGAAGATGTTTAAATTCTTTAATTTTATGTGCGAAATATAATAAATGGCACAGCTCAATCATAAGTATGTGCAAATAGTTAATTGTAAGACAATGTTATCGTCGTTTTTTACGATATAAGTAAAATAGTTTTTGTTTTAAAAAAAAGATATTTTCTTACTGAATTTGAAATGAGAAAAAAACTATTGCTGCTTGTGAAACGAGTCAGAAAATTATTTACTATTCTTTTCCCCTTACTGTTCTTTTCTCTTAACTTGCTCAGTACAATAATCGCCGGAATGTCCTATAACATTAGACTTATAGCGATAGTATTATTTGTATTGAAATTCATAGTTTTGCCATGACTTTTGATGTGGCATGCAAATTGCATGATTCATGATATTGACAAGTAAAAAATTAACTTTCAAATAGAAATTGTCCTGTATGAAATAGTGTAATTGTTTAAATTTCATTTTCGTATTCTTAGTAACTCCAATCCGTATTGGGAATCTTTCCAATTTTTACGTTCACATTAAATGAATTTTGAAACTGGAATGTAAAGTATTAAATTTACCTTATAGGTGAACACTCACCTTTGCCTTATCATCAGGAATAAGTACCAGTTGTTTCTTATTTTTATAGAGTCAGAATTAGAAATCTGTTTATTTTACTTCTGCTTTATTTACAACCAGAGACTTTGGCAGTGCAAGTCGTGTGTCAACGCCAAAGGAAATAGAAGAATCCTCTGAATCCATTTAGATTTTTTTCATTTATTCGGTCTTCCGTGCGATCGTCGTCGTAGATGGGCACCAGCGCGTCCGTGCAACGCAGGCAGTGAGCGAGCGCGCCTCAGGCCGTTGGCTAGTGCCTCCAGCGCCTAGCGCCACGCATCGGGTGGCGACGGCGCATGCGCGCAGCGTCCCCCCACTCGAGGACGAAGGAGTTGGATCTCCATTCAACGGCCCTCTAGCGATTCTCTTGAAGTTAGGGTTATTTTTTGATAGGGATAGTGAACAAGTGGAACAATAGTTTTAAGTAATCGCTCTCCTTCTCTTTCGCGTGAAGAAAAGAAACAAGTAATTGATATTGGGTGACCACATCCTAACCTGATCATATTTCAGAATTTAATTTTTAAAACAATTGAAGAGCAGGAAAAACGTCGAGCATGTATTTTTAAAACTTAAAAATGTATTGTTCCAATCTTTGCGATAGAGTGTACAACACCCTCCGCGTATCATTTCACTCAATTTTTGTATGTTTTTGACGATAAATTAATTATAATAATTTTAAGAAACATCTACACCTTCATTGATCTCAGTTGTTTGGGCTGCGAACGCCGAAGAAATCAACACCCCTTATTGTTATTTTGCAATCATCTTTCCCTCATTGACATAAACATGTGTGGAATATCTATTAGAAGATCTCACAAAATACTGCAGTTCAAAATTAGCCTTAAATGAACTTTGTAGAGCAAAATCTTGTTTTAGAGTGACTAGGACTCCGATTGTGAGGAAGTGGAAAGAGTGAAAAGCCCTGTTTGACAGTGATAGTAAAAAAATAAACATTTCATTTCGTTTGATTTATTTATTGTATAGGCCAATAAATCCTATTTCAGTGGACGAAGTTGCTTTTGAATTAATGAAAGCCAAAGCACTTATAAGCATGTTACGGTAATTAATATCATTGCATATTGGTGTAAACAGGAAAGTAGAAAAATCTCAACTTGCGTTACGAAATATCTTGCATGGAGAAAATGAGTTAATAAAACTTTAAATTTTGATTCACTCACCACTCTTGCGCCGGAGCGGATGTACCCGCAAGAACCAAATCTAAAAAAACTGTTTCTGATCTAAGTTTCAAAGGGTATCATTTAGTTGATTACTGCTTAAGAAACGTAATTCTAAGTCCCACGTGTTCCCTGACTATCCCTCACTTTTCCTTCTGTCTACAAATGTCCTCTATTTATGAGCCCAAAACTCGAATCTACTCACAATTCATCTGCCTCCGTAAGGAAGAGGGAAACCAGTGTTTGAGCGAATGGAACTTACTGTTTCCGATTCATCCGTTGCCATAATTCGTTTTGTATCTGAAAATCTGAAAACTTAAATATTTTTCATCTTAAATTTCTAGAATGCTGGGGTGAAATGTAATTTCCAATCCTTCAGTAGCTCGCTTGGTGTTTTGTTGATGGTTTCTTATATACTCCATATATATGTACCTTTCGAAAAAATAAAAATAGTACTGTCGAGTTCAAATGGAAACATTGTTAACAATAACATTACAGAATGATGTTGAATATTCAGCTAAACAAATATGCATACACAAAGACCGAAATATTTGCTCGGGTTCATACACTGATATTAAGATATGATTAAAGATTCCGTACGTTTAGATATTGTAATGATCGGAGAATGTTTAAAAATACTACTTACATTACAGAATATTATGGATATACGTATTGCACACGGGATGTGCATTTGGTCCCCGAACATTTCGAAAAACAAACGAAATTTTAGTCTGATAGTATTTTCAGTGAAATGACTTATTGATGACAGCGACACGTCTTGAAGTAAGAGGCGTCAACGAGGAAGTGAAACAATTTAGAATTTTTCTTTTGTATAATAGCAATATTGACCGAGCGAAGTGGCGCAGTGCGTAGCGCGCTGACTTCGTAATCGGGAGGTCCGGGTTCGATTCCCGGACCGGCCATCCTGACCGGGGTTTTCATGCTTTCCCTCGGTCATAAGGCGAGTGCTGGGATGGTTCAAAAAGTCCACGATCATCTTTCACCAATATCCCATTACCTCCTAATTCATTAATGGCCCTTCACCTATCATCATCCTATCATCTCATAATTCACAGTACAAGGCGTAACAACCTTGTTGTAATCCAAGGATACAGCTGAAAAGCTGTCCTGGAAGAATTACACACGTTAATCGTGTAGCGTGGTCAGTAATGGCCTATACGGCAATAATAATAATAATAATAATAATAATAATAATAATAATAGCAATATTTATTATTCGTATATGCGGAAGTTCTGAAAGATGTACGCCATTTAGCATTAGTTGATTTACATGACTTTGTGTAGATAGCATCTCATCAAAAGAGCTACTACCCCCCGCCCCTCTAAAAAAAATCCAAAGAATCTACTTTTGTACATTACGACTCAGGATACAGACTGTGTCCGGACGATAAAAATACTGGTTTTCGAATGCACTGTTTCCACGTCATGCACATTGATAAGATTGATTTGCGCACCAACCTCTGTGTACTTTAGAAGATGCAATATAAAATGTGTTTGTAGCATTAATTCAAAGCTTTGTATACAATTTATATACATTAAATTAATAATAGATACAATATTGAAGATTCGAAAACTTAAAACTGGTATTATAACCTTTATACTTCATAAAGATTCTCAAGTTTCTTGGGTCTCACGGCACTCAGCTCCCGATTACAACATAGTTTCCATCTGCAGACATCTAAGATGCATCAGCAGATATCTATGAATCGGATATTTCATTATGGTCTTAAACCCCCAATCACCGATTCATGATAGTAATCATGACTAATCGAATCTATTTACTGAGATATCTTTTTGGTTGATTCGAATAAAAGTAATTATTACTTCTTTCTCGAGTTTTGAAAACAATTACGATAAACAATATGAATAAAGGATGTGAGCAATAGTTCTCATCTTGAGCAATTTCATTTGTTCGTTAGTGCTTGGCAGTGCAATTACTTTTCGTATGAATAAAATCGATAATTTTTTTTTCAAATGCAAAGTATTTACGTAGAATTTTCCGAGCAAACTCAGTAGGTGAGAGTGTAAGCGTCTGTTGTGAGATTGTTATAATGTTACAGGTGAGTGAGTGAATGATTGATGGAAGATATTCGACAATTTCGTCTATAAAAGACGTACAAAACAAGAGTTACTGATAAAAATAATTATAAAAAGTGTAGTTTCCACGGGGGAAATGTTCAAGTGACGTCCAATTATTCTCTTGGCAAATGCAATGAAACCAGAAGCGGGGCGATAAATAATGAAACTAAGAGAATATTTTGCGTTAATTAACAAAAAGCGAAGCTCAAAGCTTGTCAACTACTGTTCTACTTAACCTAAAACGGTCGGCAGCATCAGGACCATCACATGTCGCGAGGAATCGTAGATAAACAAAACAGACGAAAATCGACCAATCGGAACAGACCAGTTAGTGAGCAGTAATCAGAAAGGTAATTAAATACTTTGGGTGTAAAGAAAATGTTAATTCATATGAAAAGGTCCTGAGAAGTAGTTTGTAGTGCCTACTTGTGTTCATGAGGAATTTCTCTGGAGTTCTTTCTCATTTTTTACTCACCACATCCATTTCATTCTGGTATGCGAGATCACCGGTTGTACTGAAATTAAAAGAGTTTCTCTATACAATGATCACCGTGGCTTTGCGCATACCTCGTACCGGGGTTGTGTTGAGTCATTAATAATGTATGTTCATATGAATGACGTGTTAGTTAAGTGTAATAAATTGTTAGCCCCATTCATTTGAAAATCGATATTTTCGTACGTAACGAAAATGTTAAAAGTCGAATACAAATTTGTTTTTCTTCTCTAGCATTACTCACAGTTCTCGTTTTCTCCGTATTCACTTGAAGTTCTTCAAATTTAAGAACTTACTTTCCCAAGACAGCGTAGTTGATCAAAGAGTTGACAAATTGAAAGCAATTTTTTAAATAAGTGAATAAATACCAGTCCTTCATAATGTAGTTCAATAATATGCAGAATCCAGTATCTTCACAAAATATTTAACTTCTACGTACTTTTAATTCGCACACTTTCGTATTTCAATTAAAGTTATAAGGAAATTACGAAAATATTATACCCCACTAAAAAAATGTTTTGAAAAGGAATGGCAGATTCAAATGATAAAATAATATTAAAAACATTGGAATTACTAATAAAAAATCTAATCATGTGTATCTTTTATATTACAATAACACTTCTATATTGGAAGTCATTTTAATCCCGCAAGGTCTGTGGAGCCGAGAAATTTACCTTTTTATTTCAAAATATTTGAGAAATATTTGTGTGTTTACATTACTCAAATGATGCCTGTTTAAAAATAAAGATATTCGTCTTCTGTAAGACAGAAACGCATTCAATTTTTCATTACCATCTTACCTAAATGTAATGTTTGCTTCTTTCTTTTCATTGAACGAGAGTCGTTAAAGTAAAGAAAATTAAGTGAAAAAGTCATTTAGAGATGGAAAAAAACGAAAACATCTTGTAGAAATGTTTGCTTTTTATTTCGAACCTCGTATTTTTCTGTTTCTCCATTAGGAAAAGTACACAGCTATTGAGTCTGAATTTTCGGAATACAGTCTGAACTGCTTCGTTCCGTTTGAGGAGTAATTTGTGGCCGAGACTGAAGCTTAAAATTTAAACACAATATCGTTTATCAAGGAATGGATTTTTTAAAGTTTTCTTATCATTAAAGTAACTGAAGTGACGCCATTCGCCCTTTCTTAGAGAATGTTTCGTACAATTAATGAAAATCTGGCAATAGCAAGCGAGATAAAAGAAATGTATTTCATTTATTCTAATAATAATTAAATGTATATCAATTTTCGTTTTATTTTTAAATTTCTTGGCACTGCAGAATTTTTTGATTTTGTGTGTTCATACATTTCACCAATCCAAACTCAAATTCCAGGAATATGTTGGTTAATACCCTTTAGAGTTAACTTTTAATTATCGCGCAAATTAATAAGTTTAATTGTTTGAGTTCCATTCACGACAGTTTGAAGAAAATACTAGGTTTTTCCCCCATGAATACGTCAAAGTTTCTTAACGTAACTGGAACATTTATTAATATCCGGAAATATTAATAATTCCCCAAAGTCGGAATTTATGATTACAGTACAATAACGATAGATGACTATGGTTTTCACCTTGAACTTTATACACTTCATGAAGGAATTTGTCATTCAATAGTCGTTCTGATTGAAGAAAGAAATGAAAAACCCTCTCGTGAAATGTTCTTGATATTCAAGTAATATAAGTATTACAAATTGCCATAAGTAAAAATATCTTATTTTCGTTTTAGTGATAACCAGGTTTTGATCTTCTAGCGATGAGGAAGTCTGTGACGCATTGTAAATATGGATAGTGATAATTCGTATTGAAAAACAAAATAATGGTAATGATACATTTTTAAACAACTTATAATTATTTACGAAATAAGTACCGTAAGACACCTCAATTACTATTTCTTTATATTTATATCCCTTTCCGTTCACAAACAGTAAATTTTAATCGTATGGACATAGAGTAGTTTCTAAAATCAAATATCAGTTCAAGATGTTTGTTTTTGAACGTTTCGGGAATACATTTGGTTCCCGTCTTAAGGGGTCTAAAATAAATGTTATCTCTTAATTTCAACTCACTTGAATTATTATTAGAACCAACATTTATGCAACAACATTATTTTTACTGAGATTTTATTTAAATTTTGTATTAAAATTTACAAATAACTTTACGATTCTTTTGTATGAATATGTGTGGGTCATTGAAATTTGAAATATACATATTAAGGTAAATTGAGTGGCAAACCTTTTCGCATGCGTTGATATTACTAAGTCCATCCAACCGATATAATAAAAGCAAATATAATGAAAATACAAATCATCTACGGGTTTTGGCGATTATCCCTAGTTTCGACTATCTGTAGGAATCGCGATGATTATCCCTAGGAATAGACTTACTGCTGCGAGAAAATGGAGGACGATTATTTGAATGTCTGCAGTGCCGATGGAGCTCAAGAAAACTTGTACAGATAGTGAAGCTACATTTATGTTAAAAACAGTTGGTCCATTAGAAAAAGTACAGGTGGGGAGAAGAGAAGACGGTTATCATAACTCGTACATTTGTTTTTATCCAGAGATGAGGTCGCAAATTGTCATTTGGTTCATTTCTGCCACTATGATCATTACATAGCATCGTAGACTTTCACGGCTGGAGTCAATAGAAGATATATTTTCCGGGCTGGTAGGCCGTGGTCCAGTTGGCCAAATGTTTCGTCCTTGCGACTGGTTAGTCGCCAGCCAGCCGCCGCCGCCGCCCCGCACACTGCGCCCGCGACCCTGCCGCCACTAAGGATGTCCACCGCAGACATGGACGGTCTACCGGAAAATGTACCTTGTATTATGATCATTGTTTTTTTTATTTGATATTCTTTCTAATATCACTATCATTATAGGATCACATTATAAAATTTTATTTTATCGAAGTCTATTAAAAAAACTTCATAACACAGCACCGAATAGAAAAACTCTTTAAAAATGTTTAAGCCACTCCAACTCTTACTTCCATCCACTGTTTTTCCAACTAAGAGATTTGTAACGTCTCTCTTCTTTCTGTTGAATGTTTTGATCGGCTTAGACCCAGTTCTGACAGCTGAATAATCAAACATTTGCCTTCTTAAACAAACTTTCCCACTTTCTTGGCCAGTTTTAATTCTAAAATTTCGAATCAATTTTATTGTCTCAAAAATTAAATTTAACGAATTCAGGTGATTATTTTTTTGCTGTAAAGGAGTCTTCTTAGTTAAATAAATAAATGGAGACGTGTCAATTTCGATAGGAACGGTTTGTTTGGTTTGGTTTGCTTTTATATATATATATA
Source organism: Gryllus longicercus (assembly GCA_038098605.1). NCBI lineage: Eukaryota > Metazoa > Arthropoda > Insecta > Orthoptera > Gryllidae > Gryllus > Gryllus longicercus. The sequence goes on from JAZDUA010000243.1 coordinate 675,968, forward strand.
TATATATATATATATATATATATATATATATATAAATTTTCTTGTAAATACAACAGATGTTGATTTAGGAATGTTTCTTAGTCAGCATCGGGTAACTCTTCTGAGTGAACAATACAAAAAAATCAAAGATGAACTCGTGGCCTTTTGTTCTGAACCTCCACAAATATTAACTTAGTGAGGCGAGGGAAGAAGACTTTAACGAACGAGTAAGTAGAAGGTAACGCGCAAGGCTGCCAACCGAGCGGACAACGAGCGTTTCTCGCCCAGCGGGCAGCGACCGGTCTTCGCACACGTGCACCGCGGCCCGCCCTTTGGCCGCGGGCGTGACCAGCGGTCATCGCGGCCCATACATCACTCCGCCCTGCCCCTAGGACGACCGGTCCAGTCACGCGTGTTAGCACGCGGAAGGCGTGTGCCGGGGAACGTGTGTGTACACACGGGAACACGTCACGCCCCGGGCACCCCGGCGTTTGAGAAGCAGGCGTCTTAGATTTAGATTTATTTAGTCAAAGATTAATTAAAAATTAATATAATTTTAATTAATTAATATAACGACATTTAAGGTATTATTTACTATTTGGATTGTATAATTCTAAAGAGCCTGTAACAAGTATTGTACTTTAGCTTGTGGGTCAATGACCCCCATCTCGATCAGGTTTTCGTCCAATTTCCCTGATCCTTGAGCAAATGTTTTGATTTTATTTTATTTATTTAGTCAAAAACAGTAAAAACTGCATGTGACGTATTGGGGAGAAGATTATCTGCGCACGTGTTCTTGAGTTCCAGAATCCCTTCCCGTCTTTTAACTATAAATAGTTGAAGGATGAGTAAAAGTTTAAAATGAATAAGTAAAAATAAATTTAAGAAAATCGCAAGATAAGCAATATTTGAAAAGTAGTCATTTTTGTTTCCGAGTTTTAGAAAACTTATTTGCATCTGTACACGAATTGCAAGTATGATTTTTCTGCATTGCTGACAAAATAGTAACTCGCCTTTACCTCTCCACCTACCATTACAAGCAAAAGGCGAGTTCAACGAAACGTGCGTCTTTTTAAGTCAGGTGAACTACTGCGATTTGTAGTGAAGTGTCAGCGGTGACTGGGGATTTTAAGATACTAGTGAAATTATCGTGGTAATACGAGCGCATTTTGTATACAAGACTGTTTTGACTTACTATTATGCCTTTGGACTATTTCTGATACATTAAACCTATTTTTTACCTACACATTCGACTGATATCATATTACATTTTTATATATTACTCACTTTTTTGTATATTATATAATATATTTTCTGTAAAGTTACTTAACTTTGGCCACTTTTTATTTTTTAACTTTAAATTTCTTTATTTAGTGTCTATAACCTTCGAAGGTGATTTAGTAATTAACTCAAAAGACAATTGACCATTGAAAAGAGCTGGCGTTAACGGGACAAGCTCCGACAACAACAAAACGGACTTTTAGTAGAACATCTACATGTAAACTTCATCTCTCTTGGCTCAGGGCATGTTTCATCAAAATGTGGACCGAATGCTCGAAAGCAAGAAGCAAGAAAGCGTATTAATGAAAAAATATATTTATAACGATTAATATGATGTTTAATTCCTTTTGTTGAGCTATAAATGAAATGGATCTCGATCTTTCTGAAACCGTTCAGGTTGGGCAAAGTTTAGCGGAACACACATTCTTATGTGGTGCGATGCAGCATGATATGAAGCTGTTTCATTACTGCTTCTGCACATTTTGCTCACTAGTGCTTGACAAGTGGAGCCTGTTCAATGAAGGCTGTAGGGCGGCGTCCTCCCCAGAAAAACCAATCTTGGAAAAATTTGCAGAAAATAATAAACTTGCAATAAGTCGACTAATTTAATTTGTGCATACAGCAGCGCAATGTTTGAGAACGAATCAGTGCCCGATTAAGCGAAAGATAAATGTTTTTGGATTGGGTCATATCGTGGACTATCCTTCCGTTGCTGGTGCTTGTGAGGCAATGGAAGCTTGAGAAAGAGTGAGAGTACTGGGAGTTGGGTGGGGGCAGCGAGCTTCCTTCGCATAGTCCGCGGCTATTAGGGATTTTAAGCGCCAGGTGTAAGGAGATATCCTTAAACTCTGTTGACCACGTGTCTAACGCCTTTATACGGTCGTAATGAACGTTTAGAAAAGTCTTAGCAATTGCCACATTGCGTTATGCATTATAACAAAGGAAGCATTTCAAGAGTTGAACAGACAAATTGCATAATATATCAAAGAGTGTAGGCTAGTGGTGAGGCATTTAAAAAGCGTTACGAGTCAACAGAACAACAAATATACATTGTGCTTGGAGTTTTAGATTGTGTGGCCCTCCGTGATGAGTATGCAATCTGGAATTTTGAATATACTTTTCTTGAAAATATAGGAAATACCTTAAAACAGCGTCGTTGTGACATAACATATCCTGAAGATGTGATTTGAACTCCTTTTTCTCGAATACCTTTCCTGTCACCTCTCCAGCATATCCCGTTAATTCTTGACAGCGTTGTGGAGATGGTAAGGAGTAATTGTAACTGCCCCACATACGAGAATCGGTTTGCCAGAGTTGGAAATATTCAACTTTTCCTGTTTTTAGGCGTCCATTTTGCGCTTGTAAGGTGACTGTAGAGACTCCCTGAGGCATGCACTATTTATGAAGGTATAAGGTCGTACCTTAGGCCCAAGGTAAGACGTTATGACTTCAAGGTCCGTCACGTGACTTGTGTTAGTGCATAACGTCGCTACCTTGCGCGTGAGGCTAAAACACACTATTAACAAAGGTATGAATACCGACCTTTTCATCTGATTTCATAAATTGGGTTTGTTTGCAACCATTTTTTTAATCTCTTACTTTCGCGTGAGGACAATTATTGTATCTTCCATTATCATTGTAAAAGTTGCCTTAGACAAGGATTAAAATCACGAAACATGAAATTCGTATGTGCATTACGTGTTACATTTTTCCTAGTTCAAGGTATCTGTTGAAGAGATAAAGTGAATATGATAGTTCGGACCTAAGTAAATGCCTCCCCACGTAATTCTCAACCCGCCGGCAACCAATAGCCCCGATGTTCCACCGAATGTACGAATATCACCGATTTTTCACGTTTTTCGTATGAAACAGACATAAAATTATCTCATACCATGGTTTGTCCAATACCTTTGGATATCTACTCACAAACAATGGTGTGGATGTTTTTTTAGTATTCGGAGCATGTAATATACAGACGTAATTAAACAATCCCCCACATTTTCTTACACAAGCTCTAGCTATCGGCTCATGGAAAATATGTTTATTAGTGTGAGACATTCCATGCGTCATATCATCATAATCCATCTAATATTATTTTTACAGCCCTTTGTCATATTATTTATTTTTCTTTGATTAGTAGTTAAGTACCCGACATTTTAGAGAAAACCCGATCGACGTCTGTTTAGTTTTTCCAGAGACTACCACGGACTGTCAGGCAGGCAGAGAAAAATCGCAAAATGGGTTTTGTATCGCGTACGACTTTATGTAAAATACTTAAAATAGTGTGAAGTACCCCCCCCCCCCCCTACACCCTTAAAGAAGTTTCCAATACAAGCAACTGTGACATCACCCAGATCGATCGAGGACCATAAAGTTCGTTAAACATGCGGTTTAAGGGCTAGCATTGTTCCCAGACAAAGACGGACGCTGTGATGACGTCACTCCGGTATCACGAAACCACGCAATATCCAATCTGCATACATAACCTAATAAAGCATTTTGAGGAGCCAGAAAAATCCACTTTTCCGGAATCGGGGACAACCAAAAAGGGGATTTTCTCATGTAAAATGGTAGGTACTACATAACCTTCCCGTACCGGCATAGGTGGCTCAGGGCGTCAATTGATGTCACTGCAGTGCCTCTGGCCGAGAGGTTCTCGAGTTCGAGTCGCGATGGGGGGAGGATTTTCAATTCTAGCTAGATAACTAGGTCGAATTCTGTCATTGTCGGAAGGAGAACGTTCTATTGGCTGGCTGGTGTGACCAATAGATTTCCTTTGTTTCTCTGATCCTCTGTTGTGTTCTGTGCTCGCTGATCTGTTTCTCTGTAATACCCTAACAAAAGTGACACGGACCGCGCGCGATCTTTCTTCATCTTCCTTGACCTATCCTTACCCCTTACTTACTCACATTTACACTTACATGTTCTATGCTACCTAAGGTGTCGAGAGACAAGTAGCGAACTCCTCGCTGGGGCGGTACCCTGCTGAGGGAGATACCTGATTGGGGAAATTCTGCAAGCCGGCGTGTAGGTCATTTTGGGATCTGAGCATCCAGTGGGGTAATCGTCATTTTCCGTTTTTAAGAAAATTGCTTTATACTTACGGAACTAATAGCCAAGTTATTAATGTACCCGGATATTCAGTCAATAACGACCCCTATACTACGCAGGAAGGTACAAGAAAGGGGGAAAAATGTACCGACCTTGTATCTACTAACCAACCACGGTTCCCAGCCCTGGAAATTAGCAGCTGCAGCATTTCCGGCGCTCGTGCCCACTTGGGGGCGACGCCCAGAGGAGCCCCTTGGAGTGGCGTGGCATGTTGTGTGTGTGTGTGTGTGTGTGTGTGTGTGTGTGTGTGTGTGTTCGTACACACGCCGGCCGCAAGCCGCCTGGGCGTGCGCGGGCCAGCCTTCGGCCATTAACACCTCGCCCGGGTGATGGATGGCGCGAGCGCTGACCGGTGGTCGCCTTTGGCGAGGGACGACGGGGGGTGGGGCAGGGCGCGGTCACCCCGCCTCACGGCCATCCCCCCCGTCGCGGCCTTGCCGGGTGGCCAGTCAGGCATACATCCGCACGATATTAACTTCTCCTTAGGCTCGACTTGGGTTCCTGGTTGGAATGTTTTTGTGTGCTCGTTGGTGAAAGTCCCGTTTCGTAGTAAGGCTAGATTGATTGGTTGTTTCGTGAATTCAGGCGGTCAACTGCTAAAATAATTAGTCCCTTAAGTGCAGTGCATGTTTTATCACGTGAGGTGGCTGTGATCTTCCTCCGTTGGATGATGCTGACCTACACATCGGCTTGTAGTGGTTTCCCCAACCAGGTGTCTCCTACCCACTGGCCCAGTTGGAACACGCTCTAACCTCCCTTCTGGTCTCCTGATGTGTGGCGGTGAAATGTATCTGTGAGTGTGTGAGTAAAAGGTAACAGGACTAGGAAGGTTAAGGGAAGATGTCGCGTGGTCTATAGATCATTGTTAGGGTACTACTCAGGCATTCGCGTGGTGTTGGTCGGAGAAACCACACAAAACTACTGATCAGAGCAGCCGGCCGCTTGAATTCTCCTCCACACAGCGGCTGAATTCGGCATACCTATCCAGTTAGTATCGAAAATTTTGCTTCTGTCGGGACTCGAACCCTGAGTCCTGGTCAAGGCTCAGTAGTGGCATCATTTGTTCCGCTGATCTTCCTAAAGTGGTTTGGGGTAAGGCGGGAGCATTGTTCTCTGGAGAACAGTCTTCGCGCGATCTTCATTTCCCATTCTGATTCCGTTCTCTCCCTTTTCACACACACACACACACACACACACACGCACGCACGTACTACGTTATCGCTGGCGTTGGGAGACCAATCAGTATCTTAGAGTTGATCTCGGCTGGGGTGATTCCAATTGGAGGATGTACCTGGTTGAGGGAAAGCTCCCGCAAGCCGATGTGTGTGTCGGATCCGAATCCTGCGAGTTAGTGGGGTGAAACACCGCCACCTTCCGGGATGTGAAGTGCATGACGCTAATGACAAAAAACGTGATTTATTTAATTAAAATGCAAAATATGTACATTTATTTATTAATTTTACCCAAATGTGTAAGAAAAATCGAAAATATGTGAAATAAAATTTCATTATAGTATTTAAAATTACCAACACTAACTGAAAATTACTACTAATCTAATTCGGAACATAGATCGTCGCTGATCTTTCCCTGAAACGGAGTCGGAGTGTCTGAAAGAAAGTTAAGTTAAAGAAAGAACATTAGGTGCTTTTCCCGAAATATAAAATGCATACACAATGTTAATATAAACAATAAACAATGTTTTCGAGGAACTGGGATGAAGTGAGTAGTTGCACCCTGCAGCCAGTGAAGGATCCCGCTGGAAAGAGATAGGAACAACCATCCCTCCGGCAATCTCGAAAACACAATAATCTGTATAAAACATGTGTTAGTCTTCGATCTAGTTCCGCGTATATGAAACATGAGCGACCCCATAGTTAAAAGTTAATTCTGCTTCAGTAACTTCCCTACGTCCTTTATTCGTAGTACCCGGTTTCTAACGAGGGGGCATAACTTTTAGTATTCATGGCGTACGTTCGATGGTCGTAGAAGCTCAGTATCATCACATTGCTTAGTAAGAAAGATAATTCCAGTAATATTGAACACTAGCTTCTGAAATGTTGAGTTTCGACGTATAAATACATTAAAATGTAACAAAATATGAAGTAATGGATAAAATACGTAATAATATGTAAAATAAAAATGGTTCTAATTCTTTCACGACGTGTTAACTGAAAAATTCTATTGAATGGAGATATCTTGTACCTGTAAAAATATGTTTTTACATGAAAATCCGCTCCGTACTAATGACCGTAGTTGACACGAACTGAAAATCAATATATTTTCGGCAAGTATTTGTATCAGACAAGATTTAAGTCTTTGTTCTCCGAAATTCTAAGCGTCACCCCCAGACCTTACCCAGTGACGCAAAGTAAAACACACGGCCGGAGTTTAGTATATGTCTTCACATTCAACTCAGATTCTCAAGTTTCTTGAGTAATGTTAAATGCGTTCTTTTCCTCGCAGATTGTATTAGTGACGGTTGAAGGATTCCTCTCGTGCATCTCAATCACATACGACGAAATTGGATATACCTTGAGTTATTATATTAAATCCCACAGCGTTTCGTCAATTCAATGCTCTTTTCACGACTTTACATCATTGCATTGAAATATTTTTCTTTTGAATATGAAATACATAGACGTATTCAATACATTTTGTAATTATAGTCATTAATTTAGAATGAAATTATAATTCAACTATAAACTGGAAGTGGAATGCAATTTTTAAAAAGTTTCGATAGAGTTTAAACTTGATCGTAGTTTCATGACAGTGAGTTTTTTGTACCGCAGTCAAACATTTCTTTTCCATAGATACGTTATTTACTATTCACGAAGTTTTTCGCCCAACTTTGAATACCACGTTGTAAAAAAACACATCTATTAACTGCATCGTTACTACAACCCGCAAGTACACCCTTCCAGCGGGTTACTCATCGTCTACGCCGGGACAGCTTCTATATAGTGACGCCTGACCAACAGATAACAGTATTTCAGGATTTCCGTTGCACCTACCATTCATATAATTTACTGTGTTCTAGAACAATTTTCTCATACATTGGCATGCATTCTTTTATTAATATTTGAGATTTGATTCTCAGTAATTAAATGTATGAAAACAGTTTTACTGAAGACAATTAACTTTTCATTTTAACATTTGAATAGATTGTAATTGTTTAATATCATCAGCAATATGTTTGAAAAAAAGCGAACATCTGGCTTCGATGGTGTAACGGTTAGCACATCGGACTGTGTAACCCAGCGGTGCACGTGGATTTCAAGGGCAAAAAAAAAATAATAATCGGGAAGTAAAGCCGGCTGTCCCATGTTGATTTACTGCGTGTAAAAAGATCCTAAGCCGAAAATAAGTCTCTGAGCAATTTTTTTTATCGCCAGATTCGTCCCCGAGTGATACCTCTTTTCTCGGCTGGACTGTTAGAGGAGTGTAGCGACATTTGCGTTGTCAGGCAGACGAACAGGCCTGATGGCCGAATCCTCGCCACGGAAAATCATATATATTAATGCTGTAATGAGAACGATGTTGATGTCCCTCCTAATCCGTTCCCCGTGAACGATTTCAAACGAATCAAATACCAAACAGAGAGAGAAATTAAGAGTGGAGGTCACTAAATATTGAATAAATCGCAGCTTTCCTTTATTAATAAAAATCGGGAAGATGTCGTCATGCGCAACTTGGCAAATTCCCAGGAAATGGAAGAGCAGTTGGTCTTGCTTCGTGTTATGTGATCGTTAAAACGATTGTTTGTGACTATCAGTTGCAAGTATTCGATTCACTTTCTTATACTATATAATCCTTATGATATTTACGGACAACATAATGAGAAGGGAGTTCTGATTATTATTTGGAAATTGTATATCATTCATTTCCTTTTTTGATGTTCGTGAAGACATTATAAAATTGATTCATTCCATTAAAGGTTGCTAGTAGGATTTGCTGTAATAGGCCGAAACAATATCGATGTATTCATGGTAAAGATCTGGGAAAATATAAAACATTAATGGATATGCAATATTTTTTTTCGTCTTTACTACACCTCTTCCTTGTCTGCGATGTAACGTCACGTCTTCAGCTACTAAGGCATTAATTAAATTGAATTTTATGAATTTTTCCCTCAGGGGTTCCGCAAGGGTCATTCTCCGGCCTGAACATGTCTCCGCGAAACGGGCGCGTGAGCGCAATCTAATGCCGGGACGCTATACGTCTGATTGAATTGAATTGAATTAATGCCTTTATTTTACGTGGCGAGACTCGGTCCATGAGGTCCGCTCTTCCGTCTGACCACGCAAATTTCGCTACGCTCCTTTCACCAACTAGCCGAAAAAGGAGGTATTTCTTGGGCGAGAAACAGGCGATTTTGAATTTAGCTCAGAGGCGTCATTTCTGGTTCGCCAGCAACTCCTCCCCGTCCAACGCGTTGCCCCCCCCCCCCTTCCCCCAACCCTCCGGGGGGGAGGGGAGCGGCCAGCGGTCAGCTCCCGCCCCCCGGGGGCGGGGCGCGTGGCGGCGGGCGAGCCGCGCGCCGGGGGCAGCCGGGTCGTAAATCTACCCTTGGGAGGGCGGTGGGCGTGAGGGGCTCGCGCCAAGCCACGCCACGCCCCGCCCCACCCCACCGCGAGGACTGGTCAGCACGAGCCTAACCGGCCACTGGTCAGCAATGGCGGTGGCGGTGCAGGTTCAGGCCACTTTAAAGGCTGGTATACACGGTACAGCTCTCGTGCAGATTGGACGTACAGACCTGATTTCTTAAAGATTCGTAAAGACCTGATTTCTTCTTTCTTCTTCTCCAAGATTTCTCCATGAAAACTTTTTAGCATGTTTGTAATGTTTCATGCAGAGATGTTAGTTTGAGACGAGCGCCTCTAACTGCAGAATCGTTCACTAATTAATATTGTTACCCGACGCGACGGTAATCAGCCATTTCGATTGTGTGGTTAGTTATGTTTCTGTTCCACCATTAGGAAAAGTATACAGCTATCGAGTCTGAATTTTCCGAATACAGTCTGAATTGATTCGTTCCATTTGAGGAGTAATTTGTGGCCAAGACTTAAGATTAAAAATTTAACACCATATCGTTTATCAAAAAAGTGGGATTACTTTTAGTTTTCTAATTATCAAAGAAACTAGTGTCGCAATTCGCCTTTTCTTTGTAAACTACCTCTTTCCCTGATCTCGCCTTTCTATTTTCTTCTTTATGCTCCTCATAGTTAATTAATACTTAATAAACATCACAGCCAGAAAGCACGCACAGAAATACGCCAATGAAAATACTCGGACAGCGAAATTCAGTTGTTTCCTGGTAGAACCCCTAGCGGCGTCTTGTGTCGATTCAGACAGAAAAAGTACAGACCGTGTGTGTGTGCCTTTTGGCTTTTATACTTCTAGTTTAGGATTTTGAAGTTCATGTACTGTAAAACTGTGTGCGAATATGCACGGAACGTGTATACCGGCCTTAACACTTCGCTTCTGAGGGCAACCTCAGACGTGTTCAGTTCGGAGCCAGCTCATAAATACGATGGTGTAAGTACGAATGTTAGGAAGGTGTTGGTAAACTGCTTCTCGTAATAGCAAAGCTTAGAAAAAATGGAAAAACATTTAAATCAACAAAAAATAAACAATGTTTTTCCTGCAGTTCTCTAAATAGATTTGATTTAGATTCCGAAATTCCTCTTTGAATCCGCGAGCTATGTAGGAAGTCCATTTGAAAAAGAAATACATTATTTTGAAAAGGATAAAAAAATTACGGTTTACTCATTGATAGGTTTGAGTCTCACTGCTCCAAGAAAACTCAACATTTGCCTCATGTCCTCAATTTTTTTAAACTTCTTTCCGTCTCAATATGTAGCAAAAAGTACGTAGCAAAGTATCTTAGAATGTTAATATATTTAAAAATATATAGGAGAAATCTGGTGATTGGAGATATTGCATCTGGTGATCGGGGATGAGGTAGGGGTATTATCGCGATGATTTGCCAGCGACTACGATGGTGGCGGTGATGAAGCCTGCCTGATAGCGATATTCAAACTATCACTGTCAATCATTCAGACTGAATAGGTTGTAAACCAGGGCGAAACCAAATGGTCGTGACGGTGATGTGCGTACGAAGGAGTCATTAGAAACCAGAAGACAGCGCGAGCAACAACAAAGAATCCACGCGAAAACACCACGGTCAAAGAAAAATTAAAAAAAGAATTACAAAATTTAAAAAAAAATGCATTTTGTGATCTACAGAATTCAAGGCGAAAATCCTCCTTTCCTTAGTAATGTTTTTAATCAGGTAAATAAGTTGCTTCTGGCGATGTTGGAATAGGAATTAAGGTGGGGACAGGATAGTACGCACAAACCTCAGAACTCACTATCTACTGTTCTGAGTTCGATGAGGTAACGGAACCACGCACCTGAATTTTTTTTTTAATTATTCAATTTAATCAAAGCAATTACCACTTATTGATTACATCTTCCATGGAGAGAAACTCATCCACGATGAATATACAGTTTGAAGCTGTCAATGATTTAATATTTTTTGGGATTTCAAAATCAGTAAGGAATGGATCTGTTTGGTGATGTCTCCTAATAACTCGTATATTATTTATATGGTTCATCAATAAGGACTTTTTCGTGCACAATATTAACTTCTCCAAATATTTATTGTTTATATCGAATATATACTATGTACTTTTTTATTGTAACAAGGAATGATTGCGTTCAAATATCGATAATATTATTTTGTCAAATTTATTAATATTATCGTTGTGGATAGGGGGATATCAGTTTCAAATTTGTAGAGGAAAGATCCGTAAGACAATATAAACATTGTTAATTTTACCTAGAATTTCTGAATTCATCATGATTGTTAGTAACATATCCAAATCAGTTCCGATAATTTCCATAAATGGAGCCGCGTCTTTAAATATCAGCGAATACTTGATAACAGACGCCAATCAATGGCGGTACAACGACGAACCCAGCGTAGTTATTTCCAATGACTTTGTGTACGACAGGAGTTACACTTTTCATCGTTCATGTCTGTTATTATTAGTACCTTCTGAATTCGTAGTGATAATTTTAATACTTATCGGCAGATTACAAAAAAATTGGAAACATCGCTGTGCGTAATCATTTTACGGAGACGGTAATCTCTTATAAACCGCTTTGCCTGAAATCACAGTAACAAATTTTGTATCCGTTGATCTAAGGAACACCAGTGAAACCAGAGTACATAGTGAATGATTAATTTAATTATTCAATAAAAGGACGCCACGGTTTGGCATCTCTACGCAAAGGACATGAAGTATAGTGAATATTCAAAATATAGCCCGTACCATGTCTCAAAAACAAAATCTTTTGCAAATTCGTTTGACATTTGTTTTTAAATATAAATAAAAGATTCCGTTGATTTTTTTTCAGACGTTTTTGTCCAGAAATTTTTAAACAGCAAGTTAATTAATAACAATAGTAAATAACACACACATATTAAATAGTCATAAAATCTGTTGTTTGAAATATTTTTAATTAAAAACATATTTTCATTTAATTTAGTTCAAATCATATTTATTAAAGTATTATATTACTTTGATATTGCAGTTTATTCAGGGATCTGTCACTGATTTCCCATTGCTGCTCACTGAATACCGGATTGGAATTAGTAAGCGATTGTTAAACCGGAAGCCCGTCCATTCACATTCGGATTATGAACTTCACGGTCAGGACGTTCCTCCGAAAACACAACTTCCAGAAAATTTATGACCCAGCACTACAAAAAAAAATAGCATGGCCACTACTCTCCTTGCGGTATTGTCGCGCGCCATTGTCCGTGGACTGGCCGCAGGCAATAAATCTTTCTTAGGCTGTTGCGTCATCGCTCTCCAGCGAACACGCCTCGCGCCGAGTGACCCTTGCGCGCATGCGCGACCTGGCGCCGGGCGGTCACTGCCTCCTCCTCCTCCCCCCCCCCCCCTCCCCTCCCCGCCAACTCGACTGGCGGTCGCCGCATAGGCTGTTCTTGGGTATGGGCGTCGACTGGGGTCTTTTGAGGTTGTGTTTCTGGCGTTGTTTGAACTTCTGTTTACACTGACATCCTCATTCTTGATTACCTTGTCACTCTGTTTGGGTTGAAATGATCCTATCGATTTTTAAAATACTTTCATATTTTCGCGTAATATGGAGAAAAATAAAGCTGTTTAAAAAATACTAAAAATAAAATTTTATCGAAAAAATATCATTCTTTTTTCTTTTAGTATCTTTTTCTCTAATAAGGATACAGGTTGCTATATAATATGCAATATATCCTATTTGCATTAAGTATTTTTGAAAATTAAACATTGGAAAAGTTTTTTTTTTCTTTCCTTGTCGGTACGGTTAATTTTGTGTTTTTATTCTTTCCCCGCCGACAACCCGAGCGATAAAAGTCTTTGGCTTCCGAAGAGGAACGAGAGGAAAGAGGAAAATCGAAAAATACTTTAACGTTCGAAGAGGTGGAACAAAGAGAAGAGGATAAACGAGATACTCTTTCAAGTGTGTGAGAATTGCTACGTCTCATAACAATTTTTCCACATTTCTCTGTGGAGTATGCTGCTGACCTTACGTTCAAAGGCAGTTGAATCTGTCGATTGTTACTGTTTCCAGGAGGGTGAACTACTAAGGTCATAAGGTCCGTAAAAGTAGTACATGTTTTTCTCACGTGAGAGGACGCTGAACTTCTCCCCCCCAATGGCGAGATCCAGCGACGACCTACCAGTCTATGGGATTTCCCCCCCACCAGATATCTCCCACTACGGTACCGCACCAGCCAGGACAAGCTCTAGTTTCTCGATCGGTCTCCCGGCATATGTGGTAGTGTAGTGCATGTTAGTCTGTGTAAGTAAGGGGTGAGGTGAAGGAAGAGGAAGGAAAGATCGCGGGCGGCCGGTGCCTGGTTGTTAAGGTTCTGCTCCGGCATTCGCCTGGTGTTGATCGGAGAAACCACGGAAAACTACCGAATAGAGCAGCCGGCCGCTAGAATTTTCGTCCAGACAGCGACTGTATTCGACCTAGCTGACAAGTTAGTGTCGAAAATCCTGCCAGAGTCGAGACCCGAACCTAGAACCACCCGGTCAGAACCATTGCAATGAGATCAGCTGCTCTGAGCCACCTCTCTGGGTGAATCTGTCGAGGCAGCTGCAGTTGGAAGAAACATTTGCCCAAATCCTCCCTTCGCCTTGTTGCGGTCCGGCGCGGTCAGCAACCCCCGTACAATACGCAAACCCGCAATACCCTTCCGTTCGTCTGTTTTTGCCTCGGGCGGTGCCGCGGCCTCGTCGTCCCAGCCCACAGAGAGCGCCGGAGAACCGGGTCCAGGTAGAGAGTGCCTCGCGCGCCCTTCTACTTCCGGGGCAGGAGGCACGCGTCCACCTCCCGGCTGGCCCTTCACGCCTCCCGAGGGCCCCAAGGGTCGCCGCTACCTGGCGCGCCCTTGCCCTTTCCCTTGCCCTCGCGCCCTTTCCGCACCGGGTCCGGTCGTGACCTCTTCTGCCTCGCTTCCGCCAACAAGCCACGCCTGCTCTCCACGTAGCTAGGCCAGTCGGCGCACTCTGTAGGTAGATTTTTGTTGGATACCTGGCTGTGATAGCTCAGTTACAACAACGTTGCTTATGTAACATCCTTGTACACGTAGGCTTCCGCGGCTCGAGTCTATTACTTCTAGGCTGTCCGGGTGACGCCGCGTCGTTGGCAGATAGACCAACGTTTCGCCTGTCATGTCGCAGGCTTCTCAGTACCCTGAAGAAGCCTGCGACATGACAGGCGAAACGTCGGCCTATCTGCCAACGACGCGGCGTCACCCGGACAGCCTAGAAGTTATGTAACATCCTTGGTCCTAGGGTTCGTGTAGCGGCGGTGGCTGTATTTCGACACTAAATAGATAGTTGTGTCGTATTCTGACGTAGACTGGAAGATGATTTCAACGATCGGCTGCTCTGAATGGTGGTTTTCCGGATCAATTCCAGGTGAGCACCGGTGTAGTGCGTTGACAAACGGGCTACGGACCGCGCGAGATGTTTCCGTACCGTTCCTTGTCCCCGCTTCGCGTATAATTACGCGTGCTGCACCACCACAAAAGCTGACGTGCAGGTTGGGGCTGGAGCTCACAGTCCAGTGGGGAAGAAATATCTTCGCCCGCATATGAAATGCACTACACTTGCAGTACATGGTTGACACGTCTAAAATTAATTTTCACTCGGCCAGAATAAGTAAGGCAGAGTGGACGCACCCCGGTAGCCGATATTACTAAAACGGATTCCCCCTGGACAGTCTTGTAACGAAAAGTCGCGGGAAGTATCAGGGCGACGGCTAACTGATTAACGCCATCCCAGGTTCAAACTACTACTCTGATAAAAAAATAACTACTAGCTCTAATTTGGGGTTTTTGTATCCAATTTATTTACAGAACATTGCAACACTTATTCTCGCAGTAAGTGTAATTCGTTTTATTTGCACGTTATATATATACAAACTCCAAATTATTTTGAAGTATGTATATCCCAGAAATTAAAATATATTTGTAATCGAGTCTATTAATGCAATGCACATTTGTACGATACAAATGTATTGTGAATTAAATAATGTTAATACAAGACCTAACTGTGCGGAATTTTTCTTTTAGTGCCTACAACGTAGCTTACGCGGTCTGTATACAAACCACGTCATAAATTCTTCTACAAGTTAAGCGTGTCGAAATGTTCCATTTGTTTCCTTTGCCTCTGCACGATTTATTTCCGGAACATTGCAACGCGTTCCGAATGAGACGGCTGTTCATGCACGAGCAAAAGAGAGCAGAAGGAGTAAAAAAAGAGCCGGGCGTGTGTGCCGGGTGTATGCGGGCCGCGGCGACCGGCCTCAGGTAGTCCGGAGGCGAGAGCAGCTGTGAAGCCCAGCGCGAGATCCTTGGGCGGCGTCGGCGAGCCCAGGTAACGGAGCAGGCAAAACAGAGGCGCGCGCGGCTCAAGGCCGGCCACGAAACAACGGCGGTGGTCAGTTTGGCCTGAAGGGGGGTTCGGTCCCCCGCCAGATGCCCGACGCGCTCCAATTGTGCCCCAAGGGGCATGTGCGTCCTGGGGGGTTCATTCTCGCCATATTCGGCTTTTTTGACGATGGTATGAACCGGGAGAGGGGGCATCAACTGACGTCACTGCAATCTCTGAGGTCCTAGGTTTGAATCCTGACAGTGGCAGGATTTTAGACACTAGTTTGTCAGCTAGGTCGAGTTCAGTCGCTGTTTAGATGAGAATCATAGCGGCCAGCTGCTCTGATCGGTGTTTTTCCGTGGTTTCTCCGATCTACACCAGGAGAATGCCGGAGCAGCCACAGACCGCGCGTGAACTTTCCGACATTTTCCTTGTCCTATTTTCTCCCCTTACTTACACTTACACTAACACGAATGCCAGGAGAGCGGTCGGACGATTAGAGTTTGTCCCAGCTGTGGCAGTGTCCCGCTGATAGGAGATATCTGTTTGGGAAAAAACCTACTACGGTACCCTATTACTTTCTGACGGCCAGGGTTCAGTGTTGCCGTTCATCTGACTCACGCGAAATCGTTCGTGGAGGTGATAAGGTTCGTCTTCGACGACTTATAAACATGATATTAAAATTTAATTTTTAATATTTAATGTTTAATTTTTCTGTTTGGGAAAAACCCTACTACGGTACCCTATTACTTTCTGACGGCCAGGGTTCAGTGTTGCCGTTCATCTGACTCACACGAAATCGTTCGTGGAGATGATAAGGTTCGTTTTCGACGACTTATAAACATGATATTAAAATTTAATTTTTAATATTTAATTTTTAATTTTTCTGTTTGGGAAAAACCCTACTACGGTACCCTATTACTTTCTGACGGCCAGGGTTCAGTGTTGCCGTTCATCTGACTCACACGAAATCGTTCGTGGAGATGATAAGGTTCGTTTTCGACGACTTATAAACATGATATTAAAATTTATTTTTTAATATTTAATTTTTAATTTTTCTGTTTGGGAAAAAACCCTACTACGGTACCCTATTACTTTCTGACGGCCAGGGTTCAGTGTTGCCGTTCATCTGACTCACACGAAATCGTTCGTGGAGATGATAAGGTTCGTTTTCGACGACTTATAAACATGATATTAAAATTTAATTTTTAATATTTAATTTTTAATTTTTCTGTTTGGGAAAAACCCTACTACGGTACCCTATTACTTTCTGACGGCCAGGGTTCAGTGTTGCCGTTCATCTGACTCACACGAAATCGTTCGTGGAGATGATAAGGTTCGTTTTCGACGACTTATAAACATGATATTAAAATTTAATTTTTAATATTTAATTTTTAATTTTTCTGTTTGGGAAAAACCCTACTACGGTACCCTATTACTTTCTGACGGCCAGGGTTCAGTGTTGCCGTTCATCTGACTCACACGAAATCGTTCGTGGAGATGATAAGGTTCGTTTTCGACGACTTATAAACATGATATTAAAATTTAATTTTTAATATTTTTTAATGTTTAATTTTTCTGTATCATGGGGTGTGCCATGTACGTTGTAATGTGTGACAGTAGGGCGGTGTCGGATCTCTCCTTCCAGTAGGGGGATAATTTCGCCAGCTCTTGAGAGGAAAACTTGCACTACAAATCTAGCTCGTGGGCGTCAACTGAGCCATGGTTTTGTCCTATCATCCTCCTCGAACAGTAGATGTTCGTGTCTTTAATTGTTTGTGGTTCGGTAACTTTTTCCGAAATGGTTCACAAATTCATGTATCGGAATTACCTGAAGTCCATCAACATACTCTGCCATCCCCAAGCCTTTGATTATCCTCGTGAGTCGTCAAAGACCCCAAGCTAGATCCGCGAGAAATGGCAGGAAGAAACGACGTAAGTCATTTGTGTCCCAAAAATGTTACAAGATGAGCAGAACTAGTTGTAGTGACTTGTTTGATTAACTATTTGAACTATGTGGTCGGAAATGGACAGTAGAACGTTTCTATAATTTAATATTACGTGCGTGAATGTGAATCATATCAACGTGAGTGGTACAGCTAATTCGAATCACTCTCATGAAGTCGGTCCAAACTTCCCCACTCGGGAATCTTGTGCGAATCAGTTCGAGTTATGTCATGTATTGTTTCTTCCTATCGCCCTCCTCAAGCAACGAGCGCTCATGACTTCAAATGTTGAGAGTTTGCTAAATTTCGCCGAAATGTTTCACAAATTCTTCTATCGAAGAGACTGTATTCCATCAACATACACAGTCATTCGTAAGTCTCTGGGTATTCTTGTAAGTAGTGAAGAATTCCATGCTTGATCCTGGAAAATTGTGCTTACGCATGACATGTTTCTCTAAAATTTTGTACGATCAGAACTAGTTCTAGTGACTAGTTTGATAAGTTATTTGAACGGTGTGGTCGGAAATTGACAGAAGAACTTTTCTATAATTTAATATCACAAGCATTTGAACTGGTAACACATCAACACGTGTTGTACTGTTTTTTTTCTTTTTCTTTTTTTCTTTTCTTTTTGTTTTTTTTTTTCTTCTTTTTTTTCCTCTTCATATGACGACCCTAATCCTCTGCTCGGTTTTTGATATGTTGATTAACGTAATGAGGGTTGCAAGGATTTGTATACTTTCTCACAGCCAGGGTTCAGCATTGCCGTTCATCTGTCTCACGAAGTGGTTCGTCGAGACGAATAGGTTCTGCGTTGTCGACTTATGAACACGATATTAAATCGTGTCATAGCTTGTCAGAAAGTGTTAATGTTGAAGATTTAATTTGTCTGGTAGGAGGTGCCATGTACGCTGTAATGTGTAGTAACAACGCATTGACCTGTCAAAGTCGCTTATACGCTGCCGATACTGTAGGTAATAACTTGAAATAATTATATGAGTCGTCATAGGCAATAATATTGTACGCTCTGACGACTCATATAATTATTTTGTTGCAAATGCGAATGAAATATCACCACAATACGAATTATATATTGGAGTTACCCACCGGGTCAGGTAGTAGTAGTCATGCATATTAATCTTTCATATATACGTTTCAATTAATCTGACAAAACTGTGATGACTGATAGTTACGTGATTCATAAGTGTCACATATGAGGTGTTATATATAAAGTCTAAAGCAATAAAACTGATTTTTGTCTGGACAAGAGAGAACAAAATTAAAGTTCGAAAAATTCCATAAATCACAACAACAAAATTAGCTGCGTACAGACCTCAAATGCTAACTGAAGTGTCTAGATTATTTTGAAGAGGAGTTTCCGTATACGAATTTTGATTAAACAACACGTAAAACTACTTTTTTCATAATTCGCAATGCTTCCTGTGCGTACTACATGTATTACGTACAATAAAAAATCGAAAATGTTTGGATGCAGCTCAAACAAGCGCCTGCCACTGCCACGCAAACTGGCACAAGCCGCCACTACCTTTGAGATCGTTTTCTTGTCAGAACTCCCCACTTGTGGCGCAACCAACCTTGAGGTTGAGGAGATCAGACAGCGGTAGACAAGGTGAAATGAGTCGTGTAAGTTCCGTGCAGGGTGTACCGCTACGCGACGGAAAGCCCACGGAGGCCTGTTCTTTTGTTTGCCGACTGCCGTCGCCGCCCCTGATAACTGCTGCCTTGAGCACTGCCTGTGCTTTACCATTACGTCTTCGGGTTAACCACCGGGCCCCGTAGTAGTCGCACTGATAATTCTTTCGTGCACACTGTGCAGTTAATGAGACAAAATTGTGATGCGATGGTGTCTCATGTAAGTAATGAATCCCAATGAAATATATGAGGAGTTGGGAATAAAAAATACAGAAGCAATGAAACTTTTTTTTTACGAGAAAAAAAAAGGTCGAAAAATTCCATAAATCACAATAATAAAAATAGCTGAGTACAGACGTGTCTCAAATACTAACTAAAGTGTCTAGATGACTTTAAAGAGGACTTTCGTATGCGATTTCTGATTAAACAACGCAAAAACTAGTTTTTGTTTAAAAACATGACGTAGCTAGATCTCATCGATTCCTATGCATATTACTTTCTCTTCGGATGATAAAAAAAATCGAAAACGCTAGGTTGCTGCTCAAACAAGCGACAACTGGCACGAACCGCCACTACATACAAGAAATGTGCTTTGCTACGCAGTATGTCTCTCCTATGTGGCCTTACCACCCTTGGGGTTGAGGAGATCAGACAGCGGTAGACAACGTGAAATGAGTCGTGTAAGTTCCGTGCAGGGTGTACCGCTACGCGACGGAAAGCCCACGGAGGCCTGTTCTTTTGTTTGCCGACTGCCGTCGCCGCCCCTGATAACTGCTGCCTTGAGCACTGCCTGTGCTTTACCATTACGTCTTCGGGTTAACCACCGGGCCCCGTAGTAGTCGCACTGATAATTCTTTCGTGCACACTGTGCAGTTAATGAGACAAAATTGTGATGCGATGGTGTCTCATGTAAGTAATGAATCCCAATGAAATATATGAGGAGTTGGGAATAAAAAATACAGAAGCAATGAAACTTTTTTTTTACGAGAAAAAAAAAGGTCGAAAAATTCCATAAATCACAATAATAAAAATAGCTGAGTACAGACGTGTCTCAAATACTAACTAAAGTGTCTAGATGACTTTAAAGAGGACTTTCGTATGCGATTTCTGATTAAACAACGCAAAAACTAGTTTTTGTTTAAAAACATGACGTAGCTAGATCTCATCGATTCCTATGCATATTACTTTCTCTTCGGATGATAAAAAAAATCGAAAACGCTAGGTTGCTGCTCAAACAAGCGACAACTGGCACGAACCGCCACTACATACAAGAAATGTGCTTTGCTACGCAGTATGTCTCTCCTATGTGGCCTTACCACCCTTGGGGTTGAGGAGATCAGACAGCGGTAGACAACGTGAAATGAGTCGTGTAAGTTCCGTGCAGGGTGTGCCGCTGCTAAACGGGAAGTCTACGGAGGCGTGTGCTCCTCTTGTTTGCCGACTGCCGACGCCGCTCGTGATGACGAATGGCGGTTTAATGGTTCGAGGGGGGAAGAGGTGAGGTGAGGTGGGGTGGGGGGCCTTGACCACTGCCCCCTGCTGACCACTCACCGCCCTCGGCGATAATAGTTCCTCCCCCTTTGGAGCCACGCGACCGGACTCGGGACTGGTTGGGCGGCACGCCAAGGCGGGGCGAGAGAGGGACGGCTGTCGCACTTCCTGTTGAGGTCAGCGCTTCTTCGAGGTAGTTCATTAAGCTGGTAATGCGAAGTCAGTGGTGGAGTTGTTTGATGGAGTAAGATGCAGTCCGGTTTGCGTCGTCTGCTCGCATTTAGTCTAATTTTCTTTAGATGTTTAAATCTCTGTCCTGAAAAGGTATCGCAAAGGGTTTTTAGTGAAGCTGAATTGCCCCCACTGTCTCATCGCCATTTTCAAACCGTGGGAACTAGACACACTAAGAGCTGCTCTGTGGTAAGACGGTAACCTCCACGGTAATATAAGGCGACAATGGTTTTATTGTTTCAAATACTTATGTATATTAAAAGAAGGAAGCACATTTCGAAATGATAAGATTTTTTTCAGGTTTAATATAAGTACTCCGAACTATAATCTTAGGATTCCATTTATTGTTTATTTCGCAGTCGTGAAACTGTAGTATGGACCAGTGTACCTCACAAGAACGACGAAGTACATGCCGTTCCCACTGTGTTCGGAGAATAATTGAGCGTAAATTAAATTCCTCTGAAATAACCGAGGGCGGTCAGAGGGCGGCCGAGGGCGGAAAATATATTTTCTTTACATATATATATATATATATATATATATATATATATATATATATATATATATATATATATATAAGTATTCAAAATTGAAGGAGAACCTTGGCATCTACAAGTCTTTTGTTTCATTCCGGCGAATGTTGCACCGTGTTTTCGTGAGAAATAAGAAATTCAGCATTATAAATCCCCAAAAAAGTCGTTTCTTAATAATAATTTTATTTAGCTTTTCTTTCAGAGTTACAACTTAGGATTCTTGCCTTAGGGACCGTTTCATAAAAAGCGGCTGCAAACCAGAGAATCACTCAAAAGTACGCTTTACTCTCGAGTAGTTACATACAAGTACCGCGTATACGATTCATCACGCTTCTTGAGGGTTATATTACTCTCGAGGAATTAATACTTTCCAATTTACTCCACTAAACAATATTGTACGAGCAATTTTTCATTGATTGTCAAAGGCGCCGCGAGCGAGGAACCTCTCTTCTCTGGTCATTTCACCTTATTCCTTTATTATTTATCTTTTATTTATTCCTTGGTTCTTGGTTCAACTCGGATTTTAATCTTGAATTTTTTGTGATGTTCGTGTTTGCATGTCGTAGTAAATACACATTGTTTTATTAGTATTGATTTCGTAATATTGACCTGTAGTTATCGTAATCAGTATTTTTCATTGTACCGAAGATTGGATTCTATTTTATTAAACTTATCATACAAAAAACGGATAAACATACTTTTGAAATTGTCAATCTCATAGGCAACATTGCGGTAAAATTCGAGCATCACGACAATTGACATTTTTTCCTTCTGTGTTGTGAATTTTTTTTAACTTTCTCCCGAAAAAAAAAGAAAAAGAAAAAAAAAGTTAGGTTGATGCCTCCTTCAATCCACTAGCCAAAATTGCACATCACTGCCTTTCATTGTTTTGTCCAACGCCACGAATAGGTAAAGGAAAAGGAAAGATTACGGGAATGATTCTTGATTTTCTTATACAGCAAAGAGATTCATAAAATGGCACCTTCTAAATAGGTATGTTTTAATTAACCAATTAGTGCAAATGGAGGTTTTTGATTTTAAAGTATTATTATTGTAGCAATCGTATTATTGTGAAGCTCATTTCCTACAAGTTATTTTTTTGTTATTTATATTATCGAATTTTTACTATGTGGCTTGTAGGAACTATTCCAGGATTGGAACTGTGTCCAGGATTCAAAAATCGATTCCAAGTTTACATTTGAGGGAAAAATACATTTGTAACAAACAATTAATGTGTCCGATTTATATTTATTTTTCTCTATCTTAATACAAATCTCTTTCATATATCGATGAAAATGCATGCGTTAAACGTTCATGTGTCATGAATCGTTACGTCATTATCATTATATTTTCAAATCATTATATTTTATTATTATTAATAACATTCAGGAATTCACAAATAAAGATGTTTCTTAATTTATATAAAAAATATTGTTTCATTATTCGCGTATGGGCCACTACTGACCACACAACACATTTCTCTCTCATACGCCCAGTTGCATTCCATCCTGGGGGGATCAATCTGTGGAATTGTGGAGATCTGCCTTACGGCTGCATGCCTTAGTTAGGACGAGGTTGTTAGCCTTGAATATCGATATGGGGAGATAGGATGTTATTATTATTATTATTATTATTATTATTATTATTATTATTATTTTTTTTTTGGCCAGGTGGAAAAAAAACCTTCAAAAGGCGAAGAGCGGGACCGGTTGCTCAACAGTGTGGGATTACCTCTTGCTAGGCGACCTCACTAAAAATAACCACCTGTTTCTTCTACTGGCCTCAGCCTGGGACCGCTTTCGCATTACTTCAGGCTGGGGCCTTTCCTGATGGATGCTTCTTCGTTTGTTCCGTTCTTATACGCTATCGCTTAGACAGCCTTCTTCCTTCTTTGCCCGCAGAACGCTTTCTATGAAGTGGGAAATTGCGTTCCAGGACTTCTCATTTTTTAGCATTGTGTCGACAATATTCTCTGGCGTGAGACTACCTGTCGTTTCCTCTAGTTTATTGAGTTTTTCTTTCCGGTGTGTACACTGGAAAAAGGTGTGCTCGACGGTGTCCAATTGATTTCCACAGTGCTTACAGTGGGGTGTTTGCACCCTCCCCATGCGGTAGAGATAATCTCTGAAGTAGCCGTGTCCTGTCAGGAACTGTGAGAGGTAGAAGTTCACTTCCCCAAACTCGCGTTGCACCCATGGCAGCAACTTCTTAATAAGTCGGTGCGTCCACCTCCCTTTGGTCCCGTCGTTCCAGCGTTCCTGCCAGCGCTCCATTGTCTCTTTCCGCTCCTCTTGTGCCGCTTTCGCTCTGCCGTCGCCTGCGCTCCTGACATAAGTTCGCTTGCGCTCCAGCGCGAGCAGGTCGATCGGTATTGCTCCGGCGATCACAAGGATGGCGTCTGCGGAGACTGTTCGGTAAGAGCATGCCACCCTCAGTGCTCCCCTACGCTGAACAGCTGTGATCCGTGTTCTGTATTTTTTCACAGTCATCGCTTCGGCCCACACTTCAGCTCCGTACAATAGCATTGACTGTACTGTCGACATCAGCAGTCTCCTCTTGTTCGGTCGTGGGCCGTCTACATTGGCCATCAACCTGCTCAGTGCTGCGGTTGTGGTTGCAGCTTTGTCGGCGGCCTTCTTAATGTGGGGCCAGAAAGTCAGCTTCGTGTCCAGGGTTACACCCAGATATTTTGTGAACGGTTTCGTTAGTACCCTTTCTCTTCCCGCTTGTAAGGGTAAGATGGTGGGGATTCTTTTCCTGGTGAGTACCACGATTTCCGTTTTTGCGGGTGCCAACTGCAGACCGTGGCCTTCCATCCAATCACTGACTCGCCTCATCACCTGGTTTAGCCTTAGTTGGGCTAGCTCAACGCTACGGGCTTCTATGACGGCCGCTGTGTCGTCTGCGTATCCGACCAGAAGAGTGCCTTCCGGCATCTCTGTCCTTAGTAGACTGTCGTATACTGCGTTCCAGAAATCTGGTCCTAGTATTGAGCCCTGTGCAACACCGGCGGTGACTGGCTTGGATTTCTGCCCGTTTTTTGTCTCGTATAGGATGTAACGGTCCTTAAGGTAGTCCCTTACCATACGGGTAAGGTATTTGGGGACTTTGAAGGTGTTTTCCAGCGCGTCCAGGATGTCAGCCCATCTTGCCGAGTTGAACGCATTCTTGACGTCGAGGGTCACAAGAAGGACGATTGGGCGGGCCGCGTGGCATGCCTCGTTCGCTCTGTCGACGGCTCTGATGACCTCCCGTATGGCTCCTATCGTGGAGTGCCCTCGTCTGAACCCGTGCTGTTGGTCGGACAGATTTCCTGCAGCTTCGGTGGCCGCCAACAACCGCGGTTTCAGGAGCTTTTCCAGGATTTTCCCCGCTACATCTAACATGCAGATGGGTCTGTACGCTGTTGGGGTGTGCATGTCGCCTTTGCCCTTGCTTATGAGGGCCAGTCGCGCGGTTTTCCAGCGAGTGCTAAATATACCTGCTTTGAGACAAGTGTTGTACATGTCTAATAGCAGTTGTGGGGTTGTTTCCACCATCGCCTTATAGACTTCCGCCTGTATGCCATCCGGTCCAGGTGCCTTCTTGGTTTTTAGGGAGCTTACCGCCGCTACTAGCTCTTCTTTGCTGAAGGTATGTACGTCGATACTCCCCGGTTCATCGTTTCCTTCGCTTCTAATTGGGTGCGTTGGAAAGAGAGCCTCCACTATGTTCGTCGTTTCTTCTGGGCTAGGGGAGACCGTGGGTCCAAGGGCCCTTAGTTTCTGGGTGACAATTTTGTACCCCAGTCCCCAGGGGTCAGTGTCGACTTCCGCGCACAGTTTTTTCCAGCACTCGGTTTTGCTGCTCTTGATGGCGTTTCGCAGTGTCTTCCTCGCAACCTTGTGCTCCGCTGTAAGCTCTGCTAGCTTCGCGGGGTTGGTTCTGTGTGCTCGTTGTGCTTTTCTGCGAAGTTTGAGACAATTTGCCCGTAATTCCGCTATTTCATTGGTCCACCAATAAGCCGGGCGTTTTCCGTTTCCTCTTCTTTTAATGGGCATAGAGGCGTTGCATGCTTTAGTAATGAGGTTCATAGTTGCCTCTACGAGGGTATCTGTTTGTGCTTTGTCCGGCGGTCCTACCGGCAGTTGGGGGATAGACTCCAGACCATCCTGGATCGCTCTCTGTAGTTTCCCTTTGTCCATTTTTGCGGCGTTCCATCGTTTGTACCGTCTGGTGAGGTGATCTTCACGTGTATCCTGTCTTTCGTTATCAAATATCTGGAATAATAAATATTGGTGGTCGCTACCGGTGTAGTCCTCAATGACTCGCCAGCCTTGCTCCTTAGCCGCTAGTCTCTCCGACATGAGCGTGATGTCTGGGATAGAGTTTCCAAACCCGGGTCTTCTGTAGGTTGGAGTGGAGCCCTTGTTGATGACTATCAAGCCCAGTCGTGCGGCCATTTCCAAGAGTAACATTCCTCTCGTGTCCGTTCGGAGCATGCCCCATTCCAGTGCCCTCGCGTTAAAGTCCCCGGCCACTACAACCTCCGTCTGGATGTCTATTAGGCAGTCTTCAAGTTTTTCGAGTTTCTGTCGGAATTCTTCAATGGTGTCGTTTGGGGACAGATAGCAGCTCACGTACGTTATTCCATCTATCTTCGCCCATACATAGTGCGAGCCTGCTCCATGGCGTTCGGCGTGGGTTCGGCTAGTGTCGGGAATCCAGATGGCCGCGGTACTTGAGGCAGCAGAAAACCATGCTGTGGAGCTCTTGTCCCTATACGGCTCGCAGATCATCAGGATGTCTACTTTCAGCTCGTTGATTAGCTGATCGAGGAGATCCGAGGCAATTCTACTGCGGTTTAAATTTCCTTGCAGTATTCTCTTCATTTTCTTGATGTCGCTATTCTCTTCTGCTCTAGTGCCTCTCTGAATGCCCTACAGACGCCTGTTCCGGGTGTGTGATCTGCCCTTGCACCGGATCGGGTCGCGCATAGCACGCATGCCGGTCTATTTTGGCACTCATTGTGTTTGTGTCCTGCTTTGCCGCATTTCCAACACAGGTCGCTCCTATCCGGTCCTTTGCAATCTTTTTTCACGTGGCCATAGTCAAGGCACTTGTAACAGCGGGGGACGTCAATTCTTCTTCCTACTCGACAGTTGACCCAACCTATCTTAACGCGCTGTTTGTACAGTAGGGGAGTGGCTACCGCCTCCTCCATCTCCACAATGGCCAACCTTTGTTCGCGGCTGTTAGGCTGTAGCACCGTTACCTTCAGTTCGTTTGGGTCTGCATTCGTTTCTCTTTGGATTGCTAGCCTTACCTCCTCCTCTGTGCTTAGACAGTCCAAATCCCGAATTTCTAGGCGTGCCTGTGGTGTCAAATTGCGGACGTCACATGCTTCCCCTAATGCTTCCTGCACTATCTTGCGGAATGTTTTACATTCATGTGACTGGTTGCCCAGCTCCACCAGGACGTTGCCGTCTCTGGTCTTTCGAATGCCTCTTACCTCGACATTTTCGTCTTCCGGGCTTATCTTGCTGCGGAGGGCGCCAATCACTTCTGCATACGCTTTGCCTTCGCTCGGCTTGATAAGTACTGCATTCGTGCGGGCTTTGGCTTTCTTCTTTTCTTTCTGGCCCCGACCGGCTCTGGCGTTTTTGGGCGGTTTCTTCTTTTTCCTCCGGACCTCCGTCCAGTTGTCTTCCTCCTTCTGGGGTTCGCCAATGCTATCAGTGACGCCGTTGGGATCCTCTTGCTCGTTCGCGATGCTTCCTTCGTCTCCCTGGTCGAGTGTATTGGTCATCGGTACGACTTCGTGCAGTCTGCTCTCTCGTATGATGTCAACACTCTCCTCGAGGCGGCTGATGCTATCCTTTATCTCCATGCTTACATTCTTCTGTCTATGAGTAGCGCGACGCATGTTCTCCAGTAATGCCAGCATTATCTCTAGTTGCCTGTCGACAATTTCTCCTAGAGAGGGAGTCACGGTCTCTCCGGTGTCATTCGAAATGGGCGCCCCCAGCGTGCGCTCAGCCGCCATGTTAGATGGTGCTGCCGGGATGCGGTAGCGGTCACTCGCTGTACTTTCCTTTCCCTACACTCTAACCCCACTTCCTCCTATCGACATCGAGTGCATATTCGCCTAATTAGTACATTGAGCTCAAGGCCCGCGTGTTGCTAACACTTACCCGCGTTTCCCGAACCTATCCTTCTCTATCAGTGCTATACTGCCGTGTAGAAACTTCCGTGGGACGTCCGAAAGCGCTCCTTAATACAGAGTCGATGCACAACGCGAGTTACCCTATGGTACTCGTATACTCCCTCGTATATTATTATTATTATTATTATTATTATTATTATTATTATTATTATTATTATTATTATTATTATTAATATAATATATAGGTTATATAGGGTGAGATGAGAAGTGAAAGGATTACGATGATGGTAGGGGGTAGTGGGATGTGGGATGTGTTCGTGGGCTTTTGGAACAATCCCAGCACTGGCCTTGTGACCGAGGGAAACCATTAAACCTCGGTCAGGATGGCCGGCCTGGGGGGTCCAAAGGAACTTCCCGATTGCAAATCCAGGCGCTACGCAATACGCCACTTTGCTCGGTTGCTTTATTATTATTATTATTATTATTATTATTATTATTATTATTATTATTATTATTATTATTATTATTATATATATTAATAATAATAATAATTAAATATATATATTAATATATATGTATATATATATATATTAA
Organism: Gryllus longicercus; assembly: GCA_038098605.1. Classification (NCBI taxonomy): domain Eukaryota; kingdom Metazoa; phylum Arthropoda; class Insecta; order Orthoptera; family Gryllidae; genus Gryllus; species Gryllus longicercus. The sequence continues at coordinate 703,887 of JAZDUA010000243.1, forward strand.
TAATAATAATAATAATTATTATTATTATTATTATTATTATTATTATTATTAATATATATTAATAATAATAATAATAATAATAATAATAATAATAATAATAATAATAATTTCGTTTCAACGAGCTTATACCTACAGGAACGCCACTTCCCAACTTCCATTACTCTACCGTGTGCGTTCGAACCATCGCCCTTTCGTTCGAACCATCACGTGCCTCGTAGTTGCGCCCAATATCGCAAGAAACCGAGGCGTGTGCAGCAGCGACGCCCATATTCCTCGCGTGGCGGGTGCGCGCCGCGCCGTTGGCCGGCCAGGGGCCCGAGTAAACTGCTCGTCAGCCAGCCCGCTCGCTCGCTGGCCCCCTGCAGGGTGCGGGCGGGCCACCCGGCCCGGCCGAGGGGGGCGGGGCGGCGGAGGGAGGGGGTGGGGATGGGCGTGGCCGCCGAGCGCGTGCCCAGCCGCCCCCCCCCCCCTCCTCCCCCACCGCCGCGCCGCCGCCGCCGGCCGCCATCGGCCACACAATGGCGTCGCCCCCCCCCCCCCCCCCCCTGCATATGCCCGACCGCTCTCGCTCGCCTGCCGGCGGTTACGCCATGGCAGCGATGGCTGTGGACTGCCGCGAACATAGAGAGCTGGCAAAATTTTTGAAAGAAACCCCAATGACTATAGCGGCGGCGATGGTGTAACGGTTAGCGTATTGGACTGGTATACCCATGTTGGCGGGTTCAAACCCTGTCGAAGCCGTTGGATTTTTAAGGGCGAAAAAAATCCTTCGTACGCCTTCATTCGGAGGGGAAGTAAAGCCGGCTGTCCCATGTTAGTAGATTTACTTGCATGTAAAAAAATCCTCAAGCCCAAATCACGACTCTGAGCTAAATTCAAAATCGCCTGTTTCTCGCCCAAGAAATACCTCGTTTCTCCGCTAGTTGGTGAAAGGAGCGAAGCGAAATTTGTGTGGAAGAAGACGGAAGAGCGGGCCTGATGGGCCGAGTCTCGCCCCGTAAAATTAGGCATTAATTCAATTTAATTCAATAACGATCGAAAATATAACCATAAATAGGACAGATTCAGAGACGAATTTGGGGCGGAAGAGATTTTTTGTGTTTGTTTTTTTCCAAAATGTTTTGTTCGATTGTGTCATATTACAGATTATGTAGAATGACGCAGTTTAAACTCAGCTAATGCTAGGGTCGGCAATTTATTTTTAATTCCCAAAAAGGATCGAGAATTTAAAATAAATTATAATAGCCACGGGTTCCAGCGATATTGGGCGGAACTTCAAGGGCCGTGATGGTTCGAACAAAAGGGGCATACGCACAGAATGGAGTATTCGAACTTGGGAAGTGGCGTTGCTCTAAGAGCTCGCTGAAACGAAATTAATAATAATAATAACAATAACAATAACAACAACATCCTATACCCCCTAATATAGTATTAATGTACCTGTTTTGAATGCGTGTTATACGAATATTTTTAACATTCTTATATTCCTTAAAATTAACGCAAATTTATTATTTTCTTTAATGAAGTTTTCCCAATAATAAATTTTCTCGTTGTTTTTGGAAAATAACAATTTGTCAATTCGAAATTTATTCGTTGCTTTTCCAAAATAAAACTTTTTTGCCTATTGAAAGTGATTTGCTGTTTCTCGAAAATGTTGTTTTGTCAATCTGAAAATGGTTTGTTGCTGTTCGATAATACGATTCCTTCAAATTGAAACACTTGTATTTGGTCACAAAAGGTCAAAACGTAACAGGTAGACATATTGATAAATCATAACTTCCAAATATTTCAAGTGGTGCATGAACCGATTTAATTTCTTTTGAATTTGTTTTTTAATGTCTAACATATTGTCTATTTTACTAAAAAAAATATGGTCCATGTCCGTTTTATTGTACGAGCAATGCTTGCCAAATTTACATGGCGTTGTGCGGGTTGTTTAATTTTTATTGAATCGCGGGGAAGTGGTTATCGACCGGGGCAAAGAATAAACAAGCCGTGTGTAGAGTAGTTGCACGAGATGAAAAATTGTGTTCTTTAAAAAAAGCAACTAATAAATAATTTGATTGAATACAATATCTTTTAATTCACCACCACAATGTAGATAGAATGATACAAATAGAAAAGAAAAATAAGAGTTCTTGATAACTAATAATTAATATTTCAGCGTAAACGTACTGCTTTAAAGTAAAAATTGATAATTGTCTAGATTTTTATTTGCTTATTTTTGTGCTCACAAAAATTACAAGTCTGAATTAGAGAGTGACGCGGAACTAAAGGCAAGAAGAAATACGAGGTATGAAGAAGGAAAAAAATTGAGACAAGTCGAAATTAACAAACGAGATGGCAGAGGTAATATCACGCAGCGAATAAGATTTGAAAAACCCACTTTCCACGTAGAGGATAATCCATCAACTATAACAGCTTCAAAAAATTTAGGAATTAGAGAGAAAGTGGAAAATGAATCTTAACACAGTAATACGAGACATAATGTAAAGAAGAGAAGCTCAAATAAAGCGAAGCATATCTATTGGGACTATAGATGCAATATCGTGAAACGTGTATAACATAACGCAGGTATCGAGTCGACGAACTGACTCGTCTATTACCAAGTCAGACAAGTCGTTTTACATGACTGGGTCTTCCGATAGCGAGAAAATCATAATAGAGGGAGATTGAAGTTGGACTGAAGACAATGAAGATGGAAAAAAGTAATAACAAAACCGAGAAAAAGAGAATAAATATTATGAAATGACGTGACAAAATTTTTAAAAACACGCAAATAAAACGAATTTCACCTTGAAACTAGAGTACCAATCCAGACTTGTCGCGAAAATTGATCAAATGGTACAACGGATAAAATGCGGTGCAGTGCCTAACAAACAGAACGTACATGTCGTTCTGTTTGACGTACAATACAAACGTATTGTCATGCTGACAGGTTGACTGCCAACCCAGACAAATCCCTTAACAAACTCGTGGTCAGGAACTTCAAGAACAGTCTTTCAATGAGGAAAAAGGTGCAAGGGAAAATAGTGACTTGTAAAATAAACACAAATGGACAAGAAAAAAATTATCAAATGGCACGACAGGTAAAACTCCGATGTTGTACCAAACAGCCATAATGTTCATGCCCCACCGTCATACTGACACGTCGACTACCATCCCCAGACAAGTCCCTTTTCAAAAGCACGGTCATTAATTTCAAGAAAATTCCTGCATGTCGAAGGGAAGAAAGCGAAAGCAAACTGACGAATTAAAAAAAAAATAAAAAAAATAAAAAGAAAGGCACAAATGAACAAAAAGAATTATCAAATTGCATCGAGGATAAAACTCCGGCGCAGACTCTTAACAAACAAAACGCAGTACGTGTCCCCCCGCCATGCCGACACGTCGACTACCAACCCAGACAAGTCCCTTTACAGCGCCTCAACCGACAACTGCACGAAAACGCAAACGGAGGCTGAAAGCACTGTCCTCAGCGTCTCACCCCTTAACCCCTTCGCCCACCCCCACCTTCTCTTTTCCTCCGGCGCGAAGCAAGACAGCAAAGCCTGTCGGCTCACAAAGAATCTCAGCCGACTCCCCCCGCCACCACCCCCACCCCCACCCCAGACATCGTTTCCGGAAGCGTGTTTTATTATCCGCTTCTCGCTGGAACGTGACCGAACTACGGTACTTCCGGTTTTTACTAGAGCCACGTTTTATTGCCCTCGCCCGCCGACGCCGGGGCGTACGAGGCACAGTGGGTGAAACCTAACCGACTGTACACAAAAATGATTTTTTTTTTCGAAATGCTTCTCAATTAGAAGATTTTTTTAAAAATGACTTATAAAATTATGAAAATTTAGTACATCAAACTGCTTTCAACAAATTTCAATGAAATTATATACAAATTTAAATATCAATAGTAATATCTTTTGAAATTGTGAAATACAATAAATATGACTGAAGTTCAAAGTTCAAGCATATATAAATAAGTTCCATGGAAATGAATATTTCTCAGAAATTGCAATAATGATTTCAAAAATTTCAATAATAGGTTGTAAATAGAAAACTAAAATTTGGTAATAATATAATATAACACTAATGAAATAAAACAAACTCAACAGGCAGAACACAAAACTTGATTTTTTCAACATGCTTCTCAACCAGAATATTTACGTATATATATATATATATATATATATATATATATATATATATATATATATATATACTTTATTGCTTTTTATATGGTTCTCTAAATACGCTATATAACATACCTGGATAGAGGCCATTGTGGTTACGAGGGAAATACGAAAACATTGAATAATGCTAAATGTTCTCTTATGGAGGGAAATGTTAGAAGACAAACCGAGACAAGTTAACATCTAATTAATTCACAAATAATTAAAACTCAATCGTTAAAATTAGGTTAAAAATAAAATCTGATTTGAACCACGGGTGTATTCTGGTTCTAATGTTCGAGCCGAATGGTCTTTTGTTATGATTTATTTTATTTGTGTTATAAATTATATTATCTGCATTTAATTTTTATATTTATACCCTATTATTACATATTTGAAATCATTATGGCAAATTCTTTGATATGATCATAGAATTTGTTTGTTTGAACTGTCCACTATTGTAATATTTATTGTATTATACTCGTATTGTCCAACTTCAAAAGGTATTTGTATTGTTATTTCAATTCTCATATAATTTCATAATTTGTTGAAAGTAGTTTGTTACTACAAATAGTCGTTATTTCATAAGTCATTTTTATTTCATGTTCACTTTTGTATAGTAAACATCTGAAGAAAACCCAAACCAAGAGTTAAAAGGTTGCGATCAAGTAAAATTAATCTGTTCATCTGATCATGCTTGAGTATATAAAATTATTTTAACAGCCATGAGAGCATTTTTTTAATAAGTAATTTCGCAGTACTACAGTTTTTTCAGCAAGTATGTTAAACCGTCAAGTTTCTGAAGATTATTTCTTCTATTTCTATAAAAAATCTCAAAACGTAATATTATTAAAATTGTTTTGAATCTTAGAGTGCGTATATTTGTGATTTCGAAGTAAACCCAATTTGCAAAACATTTGATTAAAATCATGATCATTCCTCCATGAATAATGCTCAAATTCGTAATATGTGTCTACTTATCACCGATCTGCGAATTGAAACCAGTAATATTGTTTTAATTTTTTTTAAATTGCTAATGACTCAATTTTATAGTATGTGCTTTGCGTTATTTCCTGTGAAAATACAGTCGCAAGGGAAAGTATTTCCAAAGTAGATTTTTAAAATGAGCTAATGTACGATGTGAAAGCTAAAGTTGCACAAAATCGGTGACAATTTGTTTTTAAAATATGAAAAATACATTTTCTTATAAGGAATTCCCTTAAATTCAAATTCTGTTAACATATCGATGTTGAACTACGACTGAATATTTAAAAAAAATGTGACAAATGGAAAGGCGAAATTTTAATATCCCGCCCGTTTTAAAGCGTTTTATGAAACTTTTTTCCTCTCTCAGAAATGTGTAGTTTTCTTTTCCTGGAACTACAGTTGACCGGAAGCGAAAATTGAATTACATCACGTAATTGAAGAATCCGAACCGAAATGTTAAGCGACGTTTCCACAAGTCAAATTTAACACTAAACATTCCCTTCCTGCAGCGAAGTCTTGAAAGGATATATTATTGAAATTCCTAGTTTAATGTTTCTTCTATTTACCTACCACCCACTCTACCATTTTCTATATTAGTTAAAATATTTAGTCCTCATTTCCAACAAAATATGATAGAATAATATAACATATTTCAATCGTCCTAGCGTCAATAAAGAGTCCTATCACGAAAAATAGTTACTTTTTTCCCTCTAACAATCACTTTAAAAACTAATTTTCTATATTTTTATAATTTTATTTTCCTCTACTTTTAAATATGTTTGTAATATAATATTTTATTTTTATTTTTTGAATTTAATTTTTAATTTATTTTTTTACTTGTGGCTTTTGAGTTTAACTCGAAAGTAGGAATCCAAATTAATCATTATTATTTCGCAGTAATTTTTCTTTATTTTTATAATTAAATATATTATATTATTCTTACATTTTATGTCTATTTTTATTTTATTTTTAATATTTTGTTGTTTTTTCTCCATGCTTCTCGGTGCACTTCGGGCCAGTGTGCCGAGGAGCAGTGGAGTAAGCTGCAGTGACGCCTCCTCCACACTCCACCCCGTGAGTGTGGACACTTTAAAAACTCCACAGCCACACGCTCTCGGCAGGCGGTGGAGAAAACGCGACTCGTTTAACGACAAGGGCCCGCGCCGCGCTCTTCATCTCTTCTTAATGAATTTTAAAGGGCATTGTTTTACTTAGGGCGCGAAAAGAGACGCGCCGGGGCCTAGGCGGCAGGGCAAAAGAGAGCGAGAAAGTGAGACCCGAAGGAAGGGGAGGGGCACGTTGGAGAGGCAACGGGAGAATAGATGTAAATCGAGGTGAGGAATAAATTAAGGAATGTAAGGCTGGAAAAAAAAGATTGGATGGGCGGGGCATAGGCGGCGGAGGAAAAAAGAAGTACGAAAGTGAGACTCATAAGACGGGGAATAAAAGGGGCATGTTGGAGAGACAACAGGAGAATAGATGTAAATCAAGGCGGGGATTGAGTTAAGGAATGTGTGGTCGGAAAGAAAGAATAGGTGGGCTTGGTGGCAGAGGAAATGAAAGTGCGAAAGTGAGATTCGAAGGTTTGTGGTATAAAGGTTAGCGTATCGGGCAACAATACCCAAGTTTGTGGGTTTAAACACGATCGAAGCGGTGGAATTTTAAGGGCGCTTTCCGTTGGCGGGAAAGTAAAGGCGGCTGTTCCATGATGTAGATTTACTGCATGTAAAAAGCTCCTCAAGATTAAACGAATCCTCTGAGCTACATTAAATTCGCCTGTCGACGCCCAGGTATTCCCCTTCTTCTCCTGATGGCATGAGACTTACCAAGTAGTATAAGCCATCATTAAATTGAAGGTCGAGAAACAAAATGGTTAGTATCAATCGGGGCGAAGCATGAGTTAACCCTGGTGCAATAAATTTCTTATACCGTCAATATTTGATTTGTTATCTCCAAATAACTTTCACAAATTCGCATAAATATTTCTGAAACATTACGTATTAGCAATTGAAGGCTACTTAGTGTGGAAGTCTCAGTTTGAAATATTTTATAAGTATAAATTACATTTATTATTTCATTGGAAACAATTAATTAAATATTTTCTTAAAATCATTTATTTACCCTCAGTAAATTGCCGGATATAATTATATTTACTACTTTCAGTAAATCTTGGTAATTATATGGTGTAAATTGAGAAAGCGGGTTTGCTACTAGACAAAGTAGAGAGAGTGAGAGAAAGACAAAGTAGAGAGAGTCTGGTTATGTATACTACAAGGCGGAAATGGGAAGGCCAGTCCTAAATAAAGTGCCTGTAGAAATGCAAAGGCGAAATAATGAGAGGGATGGGAAAAGGAAGAGAGAAAAATAAGAGAGTTAATTCCGAAGAAGAGGAAAGAAAAATTACATTGAATATGAAATAAAAAATTACGGAACTGAAGAACATGATATCTACGTTGTTTCTCAATAAATATAGGAATGTGTAAAGCAGTACATTTCATTAAAACTGAATCTGACCAGAAGAAAGAAAATCTAGGAGAAAAACTAAGTGAGGAATGACTCAGAAGGAAGGAGCTTATTGCTCTGAATCAAAAAGAGGAATGAGTGCAAGTAAAGAGAACAGAAAAAGGAAGGTCAGGAAAAATTCGAAAGGAGTATTAACGAGGCCTTGGATTAATTTATGGTGCGGCTAAGTGAAATGAAATATCTGAGAGAAAACGTGACGGGAAGGCATTGTCAGAGACTTATCGAAAGAGGTCAAAAAATGAACACGTGTGTTAGAAATCTGAACGATAAATCAATGTAATTAAAATGGATAGGGGAGGGAGAGGAAGAAGGAGATTACATGAAAAGTGGTCGAGTCAGCGCAGGATAGAGAGAATGTGAGTAGAAAAGAAAGAGCTGGATTGAATGTGAAGGCTTGAGAGAAAGATGAAATGAGAGAAGGAGCGAGAGGGACACATAGACAGTGAGATTGCGCATGATTCCCAAAGGAAAGATAAAGAGATAAAAATGAAGCGGGTGGAGGAGAAAGGGTAGATAAGATTGCAGGTGAATGGTAGGATAAAAACAAGGCACATTTGCGAAAAGAGAACGTAGCGGAATAAAAGAGAAAGAAGGGGGAGAGAGACGACGACAAAAATGCAAACAGAGGAAAGGGAAAGTAATGGAATGGAAATGTGTATGTGTGTGTGAGTGAGAGAGAGAGAGAGAAGGGAGGAGACGTGAAATTGCAAGAGAATGGCAGGAAAAAGGGAATGCAAACGAAAGGAAAAGTAACGGAATGAAAGTGCGAGAAAGATGAAGTGGGACGATGATAATGAGTCAGTGAGATTAGCGAATGACAGAAGTACTAGAAGGGGCAAATACACGGTTCTAACGGAATGAAAGTGTGAGTGAGTGAGAGAGAGAGAGAGAGAGAGAGAGAGAGAGAGAGAGAGAGAGAGAGAGAATAAAAATGAACGAAAGCGAAATTGACGTAATGCAAGAGCGAGAAAGATGAAGTGGGAAAAGGAGAAAGAATCGGTGAGATTGCAAGCGAATGGCAGAAGGAACAGAAAGCGAAAGTAAGGGAACGAAAGTGAGCGTGAGAGAGACGGGGAGGGCGCGAAGGCAAGTGGGTGGCGGGTGGCGCGAGGACGGGGGCGCGGGCGAAGAGCCTCTCGCCAATTCTTGAGGAACGTGCTTGGAATGCGCCGAGGGGAGCCGCCGCCCGCTTTTTACACTCTTTTACCCCTCGGTGGGGCGGGGGTGGGGGCGGGGCGCGGGACGGGCTCCGGGGCGCCACGCAACGCCCAGGGCTGCCAAAGGAATGGCCGCTCGCCTCACGTGACACACACTGTACTGTGTGGTTCAATGGAAAGCCCGCTCTCCGTACTGTGATTTTCAGGATAAATGTTATAAACTTCTAGATCACGTAAAGAGAGTTGAAATTTATCACGCTTAGTGAGTGGATATTGGTTTATTAATCGATTAGTGTTTCCTCGTGATATTGCCATTGGTCCCGTATGTGTAGTGCATGCGTTAATTGCGGGATGTAGAGGTGATATCTCTCCGCTGGTTGGTGAGATCTCGTGTCGGCTTGGGAGGTATCCCCAACCAGTTATTTCCCGCCAGTGAGTCATTGCCACAGCTGGGAGAAGCTCAAAGCTCACGACCCGTATCCTGACATGTAATAGTGTAGTACATGTAAGTGTGTGTGTGTAAGGGGTGAGGATAGATCACAGAAGAGAAAGAAAATATCGTGGGCGGACGACGTCCCGTTTGTTAGAGTACTGCTTTGGCTTTCGCCTGGTGTTGATCGGAGAAACTATGGATCAGTGCAGTGGGCCGCTAGAAATCTTCTACAAACACAGGCTGAATACGACACAGTTGTGTAGCTCGAGTCGAAAATCTTGCCAGCGTCGAGACGGGACCCGTTGTATCTTCCGGTTATAGGCAATGCATTGACATCAGATCATGCCCTTCACGTATTCCGGTAATTTTCTAACGTAATGCGCAGCAAACAATATAACGATTTATTCAATATTATGTTTTTATTATTATCATTCATTATTATTATTATTATTATTATTATTATTATTATTATTATTTAATAATGTAACATTACATAAAACGAATATTTTATATACTCCCAATGTCGTGGGTTATAAGACATAACATTAGAACACTCATGACAGACACTGTAAGTTGTTGATTACTTATTTTTGTTGGATTTTTGTCTTTTACGAGATGTTCTTGACCAAACATCTGAGAACTGGTCCTTGATTTAGCTAGCTATTGTTAAATAATGATTTAATGAAACATTATGATTCACATGATTTTCTTAAACGTTTTATTGAATTTTGTTTTGCAATGACGGTCAGTACAAAGTTCAGGCGCGAAGCTCTTAAGTTGATTGGTCGACTAATTTTGTACGAAGCAATGTGTGAAGAGGGTTACGTGTTGTCACAGCTCTGATAGTAATTTTATTAGTTGAAATCTTCATCCGAGGTTATTGAGATCATAATCCTGAGAACAATCGTCGAGGGAAGATTACAAGTGTTTAGAAAAGAATGCGGAAGTTGAGTCACGGAAATGTAAGAAATATGGTATCCTTATCTAATGTCAGAAAGATATTAGTGAAATGTTTGTTTCTTAGGCGGTAGAGTGTGGGTTGATTAGTTCCCATTTCGTAAGTGACTGCTTCTTGTACGCGATTTACATTATTTTAGGAATTATGTGCCAGTTTTTTAATCATGAAAATAATTGTTTCTATTGCAAAGTCGTAAGGTGTCTTATTGCTGACAAACCAAGGGGCATTTACTATTATTCTGAAGATTTTGTTCTCAAATATTTGTATTTATTGTGAATATGACTGCAGTCCATATAAGTCCATATAAGTCCTGCAGTCCAATATAAGTCCATACAGGGCATGCGCAAGTATCGAGTAAAGAATAGATTTGTACATAGTTGACGAGGAATACATTTTTAAGGAGTTGTGAATGAGAATTGGACGTAAAATAGCTTATCGTTATTATTAACATTTACATGGGATGAGATGTGTCTCTGCTAATTTAATCTTGTATCCATGAGAACGCCGAGTTAACGAATATATTAATTTAATGGAGACCGTGGAATGTTAGAGTCCAGGGATAAAGGGAGAGGAAAGACAGGATACCTTAAAGTAAATACTTTAGCTATTGATTTACTTGAATTTATTATTAATTTTCCGTGATTTTGACCAATTTATTTTAGGTGACATTGAATTACACAACACTAAATTTTAATTTCGGTTTGAATTAGAAAAGCAAGTATCGTCTGCAAAAAACGTGTTAGCTGTGTAGGAATATCTGTGACATACAAATTAAATAAGAATAGAGATTCCTTGGGGAACACCAGCAAGAACATCCCGAGGTGAAGAAATAAAAGTCTTAGGACATACAGCGAACGTGAGATTCAACAGAAAACGCGAAATAATATTATATAGATAAAATAATATTCCAAGTTTCCTTAATTTGAATTTCAATACATCGTGTCACACCCGATCAAACGCTTGAGCGACATTACGAATGTACGTAGGTGAAAACCAGATTAATAAGGCAGTAAATTTATTCTTTAATTTGTATGAAAATTGAGAAGACGAGGTGTTCTCTCTGAAGTCAAATCGGAAAGAAGGAAGTAAGTTGCTTTCGACAATCATTAAGATTTAAATAATTTAGATGCTTTGGAAGAGACAATGGATTACTGCGTGGCTTTCGTTGACTTTCCACTGCACTATCCCCTGCCTTTCGCGAGAATCAAACCTACAATCTCAGTACGAAATAAACCTCATTTATCTGAACCAGTCGAATCAGCACTGAGAGGGTAGTTGATTTTTTTAAAAGCTACAAAGGAATGTGATTTTCACAGAATATTATTGTTTGTAGGTTAGTTTAGGGCGTAGAAAGCTGACAAATATCACAATAGCTGCATTATTGCTATCTAGAATCTATACGGGATATGAAGAAAATCTATTTACGGAATGTCTCCGGAAAATGACAATTTAGTTTTAATTTATATGTACGAAAAAATATTGAATGTTATTTCCGAAACCCATAAAGTTCTGGGCAGATTATAATTCAAGATAGATTATGTTGCTTACAATTTTGTTTCATCTCCACGTGCGACGGGGAACATACACTAACCTGTCATGTACGGTGCAACTTTTTGGCCCTTTTAACTAGTTCTTCTTCTGGTGTGCTACAAAATAGGCTATTTCAAGGCCATTGAGAAAGTGAAATCGAAGCAATTACTGTCAAAATCATATGCCCTTTACTGTCTGTTCTTTATCTTAGCTATGCCTGCATGTCTTTTTTTTGTTAGAAGAACTGCGTACATTGGTTTTGTTTTGTATTGTATGAGTGGGAAAGTACGTTTACCCCCAGATCATACACCAGTAAAAATTAAAGTGAAATTTTCTCAATATTACTTAATTTTCTTGTCCATTAAAGTCAGTCTGCCAGTAAGATGCGATTTCACCTAAAGAAATGCTAAAGTATTTTGACAGTAGATAATAGGAAATTAGCTCTAATTCTTTTATGTCAGTATTTGCCCTGTGAACGTGTACCTTGTATTACCGCTCAACTTTTCGTGACCAATAGCCTATCTTCCTCCTCTCTGGTTGAAGGTACAAGTTCGCAGCTAGCAAGTTCGTATTTTTCTCCAAAAACAATTTAAAGAATAGGTGGGGGAGACGACTTCAGCTAAAGGAATGGCTGAAGCAGGTTCAGAACCTTCACAGAAGATACCTGGAACTCCTCAGAAAGTTAGACCGCAAATTATTGAGTAAGTTGTGAAGACGTGACTGATTCTTCTGAGATTGGCATTGCTTCATAAAATGTAGTGGTCGATTCCGAAATTAATACCCATCCCTCTACCAGCATTTTGCAACTGGTCAAGAAAAGTTGCGGGCATATTAACGGTATTAGATCTTTTCTGCCAATTCTCATCGTCGAATTTTGACATGTTCCCATTTGGCAAATTCAATAGTTCCTCGAGGAATACAAGAATTCGACTGTCTTTTTTGGACACACATCCCCCACCTCGTCCGTCCCCTCTCACGGCCTGTGCAGCGTTTCTGTTTTGTTCGCGCCTCACGCGCCACCCGTCTCCGCCCCCGCCCCGCCCACGCCGCCGCTCCCGCTCTCATTGGAGTCTGCCGGCAGCGGCGGCCGACACCGCTTCATTTTAAGGGGGATGGCTTCATTTAGAAAAATTACCGCGCCCCGCTTAAAGAAACAAAGTCAAGAGTACAGTGGGCCCCAGTGGTGCCAACAGCGGATCCCGGAAATGCAAATGTGCAGTGGGCACGTATGCAAAAGCGCATGAATGCACTCGTATAATCAAGTAAAGCATATAGCTGGAGCATCTAATGGAAAGCCCACAACACTCTTAAAGTAAGTATAATTTTTTTCATAAAATAAAATTAAAATGTAAATTATTAGGCCTTTGAAGAAGATTAGGCGCCGGAAGACCGAAGTAGCGGTTAAGAAAACGACAAGAAGAAGAAGATGTAAATTATCTTATCGAGTTGAAATTTCCTAGCAGTATTGCATGCATTTAACAGCAGCATGCATTTAACTTTCGGGAAATACGTTTTAAAAAATGGACACAAATACGGGCGGAAATATTTCAAAGTTACTAATAGTATAAGTACCTATTGTTTGTTATACCAAACTTTTAAATTGCAGAGGGTGTAATTTTATTTTCCTATTTTACTTACTCCTATAGTTCAGTATTATTAAGCAGGGTCACAGTTTCGTTTTGTGTAGGGCCACTTGGGATGTGTATCAGGTTTGCTGAAACACCTCACTTACTGAAAATTATGCGCTGTTTTTTTCTTCGTAAAATGTCATTTTGATATTATTTTGTGTCGAGCCTGTCCCAGCTGGGAGATACCTGGAGGTGAATTACCCTGAAAAGCGACGTGTAGGTAGTCGCCGAATCTCACGATCTAGTGGGGGAATGGGATTGATTAATGATTCTGGGCGCGTCAACGTCATTAGTCCCGTAAGTTCAGTACTTGTTTTCCTGGGGAGGTGGCATCCAGCTGTCCTCGCTGGATGGTGAGATCAGGCGCCGACCTACCGTCAACCAGATATCTCCCACCAGCGGGAAGAGGAAGGAAAGATCGCGCGCGGTTCGTGACCCGTTCCTTAGTTCGTGACCCGTTCCGGCGTTCGCCTGGTGTTGATCGTAGAAACAAAGGAAAGCTATCGATCACCGCAGCTGGCCGCTAGAATTCTCCTCCAGACAGCGACAGATCACGACCTTGTCTAAATCCTCGACCTAGCTAGTGTCGAAAATCCTGTTGGGACTCGAAACTAGGATCTGCCGGTCAGAGACACTGCAGACACATCAGTTGAGACGCTGAGACATCTATTCATGTTCTAGTGCGTGAGGAACCCCGCCACGTTCGTATATTCGTATACTTAATCACTACACTAACCGGACTGATGATCATAGCAGATACCGTTCCGGGAAACATCTATTAATAATGTAAAATATATTAACCTTTCAGTAGTACCAAGTAGTGATGCGACATCGATAATACAACATCAATGTTAAAATATCTATGTTAAAAATTCATCGAGTAAAAACTGTGTTTTTCAACATGGATGTTCTTAGATCGGATTAGTAACCTCTTAACATTAAATTCTTGTGTATTAAAATTTAATTTGACAGTGTTCGTGTTTATCAATTCGCCGAATAAATCTGTTGATCATATCTCAGTGTGAGGAATGAAAATGAAGGAAGCGGAGATTCAAGGTCATGGGAGTCATCTCGGACGAGAGAGTTTGATCGATGAAGATATTGTAAACATGATCAATGAAGGTATCTTTTAGATCCAACACATGAGCAGTAACCATCGGTTATTATTTCGTATTTTACCTTTTACAGTACTGTGATCATGAGAATTTTTTCATTCAGAAACAAAACATTGGAAAAGCACATCGGTGTTAATACATAAATGTTTAAAACTTCGATGTTTGTACAAAAACATCGACATCAATGTCGCGTTCGTAGTACCAAGCTGGTGTCAATTTAAAATGACATTTTCTTCGAACAATAGTGAACATCGCGTATAGTGTTGAACAACATATGTGAGAATCGTATACAAGCTTTATTCTAGCCAGGGAGAATCTATTAAAATTTTCGTTTTCACGGAATTCATGCAGCCTGTTGCGTCTGTTTTCTTTCTCTTTTTGTAGAAAATTTATTACTAGTGTTTTTTAATCTGACGAGGAAGGCATCCCAGTGAAGAAAGACTGTGCATAGTAACTCATGGAAATAAAGAAGAAAAAATGTAACTTCTTTTAGTTGACACGTACAATTTGCGTCCTATGCTCTGCTTTCTGCGAACTGAAATGATTGGTTCTGTACCAGAGGTGCCTAATCCACGAAGTCGTGAAGACCCATATTCCTTTAAAGTATGGGTATGAATGATGCCATAATTCTTTATCCTTGCGAATGAATGGATTGGCTCAAACAGTTTGAGTCAATAAACCATTCATTCATTGACAAGGATTAAAAAGTTTGGCGCTTATGCAACTGATAGTTCAGAGCCACGCTGTAGAGGAAAAGTGCCTTCACAACCTACTGGGTTAGGCAACTCTGTCACTGATCCATTCAAATACCAGTTCATATCGTGTCACTCAGTGAAGACAGATATCAAGCCGAAGAGCGTGCTTATTGGCTTGACCCTTCCCGCTAATAAAGAGATGTATTTTTGCAGGTACCCAGAGAACTAGTGTCCGAATAATACTTTTATCTACTCGACAGCTAGCCGCTGACATGGGAGGGGAAGATCTTTTACCCAATCAGAAGCTGGATGTCACTGCAGAGTTTCTGATACTAATTAGGGAAAAAACGAAATCTAACAGCGCAAAGTGACTGAAAATTGGAGAGTGCCATTACGTCTTTGTTCTTGCAACGTGTGTGCGATTTTGTGGCGTCTAATGCTATATGCTCCTGTTGTGATTTGTATCTTGCTACTGCTGCTATGGTGATCTGATGTGAGAATGACCTACCGACCACGTGTCTGCCGCCCCAGTAAGTGGTACCCTACCCCCAGCTGCCTAATAGAAATACTATTCGCGCAATATGTCAACTAAACGATAGACCAAAAAATAAATTGCAAACTAATAGAAGTAAAATGTATTCACGTGACTGCAACATGAAATTATCAATTTATCACATATATTTTATGTACGTTTAAAACATTTTTAGTTTTTGGAACTAGACAAGGGTGTATATTTAATACCATTGCCTAATTCTGTATAATTTATAATATATATTTTCTGATAAGATTTTAACCAGTATTCCAGTAGATCTGGTAAGAGAACACACCGAGTTTCTAAGAATCGATTACGTAAGCCGGCGGTTTCGAATTACTTCTTAAACCAATATACGATTAGCATGAAAGACAAAACTATTTCTTGGGGGTTAAGAAATGTTTTAATTATACAAGCCACGATGAAATAGTACTTCCTTATCTAAAGGAGCATGGCGGAAAAAACCTACCCTGGGTTTGGTCGCTGATCTCCACCTATTGGTGTGTAACAGTGAATATAAAAGCAACACATGTTCATAAGTAAATTCGGTAGAGTAACTCTTAAAATCCACACGCGTTGTAAGCAAAAACGACACAAAGATAATCCCTGATGATTTCGGTGGTGTACATGGATCGTAATTACCGGCTAGTTCGAAATCAGTCAAAACGTCGGATGAAAAGAACCTCAATATGTTTTCTTTGCGAAAGAAATATGTAAAGGCAACTCTAAATGTCGCAGATTTGTGACGTGTCTAAAGACCTCAAACCTAATTGACAACGCTGAGGCAAATAAAAATGTACATTTCAGCCGACTCGTAAATTAGGTTTACGAAACCTTAAAGTCGTAAACAACTTCAGAAACAATACATTATCTTCTATGGTTATTGGAGTGTTATGTATACAAATGCCCTTAAGCATATTTATACAAGCACACAAATATTGTAAAAACTTCTAATGTAGGTTAATAAACCTTTGAAGACATGCGTAACTTTGATGTGGTTACATTATTATTTTGATTTTAAAGGTGTCTTTGATTGTAAATCTATTATATGAATTTGAAAGTGGAGACGAAAGAACCTATCACACAAACGAAAAAAAACATCGTTTAAAGTTATTTGTATTTCTTTGTTTTCTGTCAGTATTTTTATTTTTGTCTTTAAAGTCGACTTTGTGCCCTCCATCTCAGACCTACCTCACCGAGCAGTAAAACGTCAAGTGGGCTAAGGGCTTTCCTAAATGTCTGATGGGACTGTGGGAGTAGCTCTCACCTGTAGAGTAGCTGGCATTAAAGAAAGGGCGGATAAGGGACCTTTTAGAAGATTCTCCAAAAGAACATCCCGAATTATCGTAAATTATTTTAAGTTTTTAAAGTTCATATTCCTTGGTTTCACGTCGGAGTACTTCCTCTGCCAGAAAAATGAAGGAAGAAATAAAAGAAGTTCTATGAAGTCGAGAGAATATTTCTGAAGTCTTTTTAAGTGTGCCTTAACTATTTTTGTAACTGTGGTATATTACTTTGATCTCTATTTTAATTAAGAAGATATTGTTCATTCACTTTTAGGTTTTGTATCTTTCACTTATAGATTGGGTTAAAATTTATTTCTTAAAGGTTTCAAAACATTGAACTACTGTTGAATTTTTTTCCCATATGCCTCTTTTTGAATTTATTTTCTGTGTATCTTACATGTTTTTCCCTTTTTTAAATATAGAAATCTACATGTTTTTCCCTTTTTTAAATATAGAAATCATATTACTTTATATTTTTTCTTGTGATACCTCATTATACTGGGTAGATTTTCTAAATAGGAAACGCAAAATTTGGATCACTTTTTAAATAGTGAGTTAGATTTGTATACATTTTTTCTAAGACAATACACGAATGATTACTCGTAAATCATTTTCCTTCCCTATATTTTGGAGATCTCTTTGATAAAAGACTTACATGGCAGCAAAGTATAAAACACCGAAGCGACTATTAGAATCCACCAATTATGTTCGATTCTCAAAAAACCATTCCCCCTTCATCTACTATGTTGCTATTCACCTCTTTATAAAGCAATGCTTTACAACAGGGCTGCCGCTGTCAAAATAAAAATAAAAAAATCAAATTTTCTAAAATAGGTTCCTACTCATTCATTCAAATAGATATTTGTGTTTTTATTGAGTCATTCAAATAGAGAGTTCAGTTTCCAACTTATTAATCTTTTAATTGCTCTTTCCAATATTGTGTGCCAACTATTACCTCTCACTCTTAGAATCCAAATCACGAAATTTACAAACATCTCATAACTGAACTCAAGTTATCCCATTTCATTAATTACGGCACTTCCGTAAACCATGACCATATTGGGGAATCAAGAAAACAAAACATCATTCCATTATTTTTTCTCACATCTAGCAACCATGGTTCTTTTAATGATCGTGACAAAACATTTGTAAATATCTAACAAGTACAAAATGATTAATTCCCTTTTATCTATAAAATCTGAAGTAATTCGTCTACTTTCCTCTAAAAAACTTACATAATTAGAACATATTCCGCTCATGTTTGTATCACACATTCAATCCAGCACACTTTGACATTAATGCATACAATTTACTGTCGAGTTTCGGGTGCAAAACCCCTTTAGGAAGTGAAACATTACAATTCAAAAGCCAGAACCTCTACTACTTTCTCATTTTCTCCTGAATGGATTTCAAATTGCTCAAGTGATTTACTCTTTAGAACGGGCACGCCTTCTTCTACCCTCCCCCCACCCCCAATATCAGTTTCCATTTTCTCCTATCTCCTTCCTTCTCTCTCTCTCTTTGTCTGTCTACATCTATCTGTCTCGTTCGGCGCTTCCGTCTTCATCGACGGTGCATCTCGCAGCTGCAGCTTCCGGTCGCGTGGCAGCGCCACCGCCGCCGTCGCTCCGCAGACCCACTTCCGCGTTTCTTTTGTTTATAAACAAGCGACGATCGCGCCGCGCCACCGGCTGTCTCAGACTGCCCCCACCCCCACTTCCTCCTCCTCCTCGTCGACTACCTCCGCCTCCCTCCTCGAGCGAGTTTTTGAAAAGGACTCAGCTCTTTTCTAACGGCGGAGGAAGAAAGATGGTGAATGAGACGGAGAGACGGACGGAAAGAAAGAAGGAAAGAGTCGAGGTTGTACGGGAGAAAGGAAGAGAAGAAGAGAGCGAGAGAGAGAGGGAGGTGTTGGTGGGAGAAAGAAAGAAGGTTCATTCGTTACGCTGATGAAGAGGGTCGCAGTATTAAATATTCCAGACTTGGTGCTAGAACGGGGGGAAGGGGTAGTTGGGTGATGGAGACGGGGAGGGGCAGGGGGAGATGACGGCTGTCGCTTTTAAAGAAGACCTTCTGGCGTATTTTTCGCGCAATCGGGTGCAGTAGCACGCGTTGAGATGCAATCGTGTCCCTTGCCATGTCAACAGGGCGGTTTGATCATCGTGAAGGTGAAGTGCCATTTTAGCAATGAGCCGAAAATCGCTACTTCAGCCACATTGCGTCAAATATTTAGATATGATTATTATAAATTATATAAAATTATTATATGATTATATAAAAATTAAATGTAATTCGTTGCTCTCTCAGTTCTAAACTATTACCATTTTAGAATTCTTCAGGATAACGTAGCCAAGATATTGACTTCATTAGGCCATTCTCCAAAATTTTAATATTTCTTATTTATATGTTATGTAACTTAAGTGAATGAATTTTCTCATCACTTAAGCTGATATTGAGGCAAAGAAAGTTCATATTACATTTTACAATGTAAAATGAAAACTGCTGCAGAAATGAATTGGGCTCGTAATTATAAATGTTTATTATAAAAATTCTGTTTGATGCTAAAAGGTTTGAATTATAAATGAGAACGTTGATGAATTCTTTGAAGTAATGTAATGTATTTACATCCAGTTATGCAGTTAAAACGCTTCAAGATATTAATTTCTGTAGCTTCATGTATTACATTGACCGTTAACTTTATTCATCTACCTCACAAATATTTATATAATTCAATTTTTGCACGTGTTATTTACATATTTGTGCGACTTATTTGCTTCATATTCATTACATGCTAAATAAATGTTACAATATTTTTATTCAAAATACTAAGGGTTTTCATTTAGAAAGAAACTTTACGTTCTACTCAACAAATTTCATGATTTTTCATTTAAATGACAGGTAGATCAGAAAGAAAGTAGAGTACAAAGAAAGGTGTTATCACGTGCTGTTTTTTACTAATTTTATAGAATTAAACGCTACATTTTAATAAAATCATAAAATTAAAAGAATGAGCTCTTATCCGTACCCATGACTTGATTACCTAATTTTACATGTCTTAATTACCACCTACAGTAAAGTTAGAACGCAATACAAGAATATCATTACATCATGAGTTTATAATTGACAAAGCGAAAATAGCGAGACATTTTTTTAAATGATTTTCAAATGTAAAGGTTAGTAAGTGTCTGTAAATAAACACAATGTTCAGCAGTTGTCTAGCTCTTGTGCCTCTTTATAATACTAGTGGTGCTATAAAACAGTACATACTTTTTCGCTTTTAGTAATAGCTATGAAATACTTTTTATAATACGTAAATGAATGTTTAATCATTTGAAATTTGAGCTATTAATTTTCCTTTACATAAAGCCCCTGAGACATTTTCAATAGAAAACATAGCTCGAACGTTGTTGATTACATTTTAGTGCTCGAAGGATATTTATGCGAATGGTGCAGGTCTCATTTTTGTTGAAAACCCTGAGTTTTCAATCATTCAAAATATTTCTACATTCTAATTTATATCGCGCAAAATTTGTATCTGTATTATATCCATCAAAATTCCGTCCCGATCCTCTTAAAAGGCGCGCTAAAAGGCTTCCACGCCAAACGTTTACCGACCAATGTCGCTGATGATTTACTTAACGAATCCAGTGTAGGCTTTCTACACTCCAAAATTGCATGTTATGGCGGTTATCTTCACTATGTAACTCTCGATTCATGAGAGAATAATACTTGAGTAAAAAAGTTCGGATTTGTTTATATTCTCTGAACTGCCCATTGACAAAACTGTAGTCGGTTTTCAAAGTCATTGTCAGTTAATTCCTGATGCAAGGATACATGATACGGATGAAATTTGTGTATCTTCAGTATCCTCCAAACACTCATACGAGGAATCTCTGATTGTTGAGATATATCTCGAACACTCGCATGTGGATTAAGAGCTATTGCAGCCAGTACTGATACCATATTTGATTATTTTCTCCAGTAGCAGAACTCTACGTGTTCTTTTCTTCGGTTGTTCACTTCCGTCAGTAGAGAATTGTTGAACAATTTTAAAGAAAGAAGAACGCGATCGTAGTCTGTCAGGAAAATGTTGACCATACAGATTAACAGCAGCGCCGAAATTTCTCCCAGCTTCGCCGTAAATTAAAATCATTTCAATTTTTTCTTGCACATTTACATAATCCATGTTGTAACAAGGAGGAATGTTAGTTCAGAAAGGTAAATGTTTAATACATATCGGATCGCCTCTGAAGTATTGTAGGCACGGATCATGGAGAGACGCTACCAACAAATTGACGGGTGTGCCCTGAGGCCACACTCAAAACCACTCCAATTACAGTCGGAAATCTTCGGAAAATAAATTTTTGCGATTATAGTTCCACCTAGCACAAAAACAATCAGAAATAACGTTTCAGAGAAATCTTATGTATTTTTGTCCATAGAATTCGAAACTGAAATAAAAAATGGAGGTTCCTATTTAAGATTTCAATGTTGCCCACAGCCCCACCCGCTGGGGGCAGGGGGTCCTGATTTTAGCATAAAATGATTCCCCCTTCAAAACTGTTTAGATTTGGTCTCGGCTCAATTTTTCGTACATCGCCTATTTTTTGAGTTATTTCAAGTTGTCAAGTTAAATGCTACATCCTGTATATTTCATTAATTTCAATCCGAAATAACGCAAAAACCCGTTTTTTTCAAAAAAAATTGTACATGGCCTTTTTTAAAGAGCTAATTTTGTTCAACATACTTTCTCTGGGGCAAAAATTTCCATCTTCAATTTTGTAGTTTTAAAATGTGCTTTTTAAAATTCCCGCCCCCCCCCAAAAAAAACAAGCAAAAAATTGGATTAGCCCAGTACTTTCTTATTACATAAGTGAAGGAAATTTAAAGCCAAACTTTGGAGCGTTTTTTGATTTTTTGTTTTGTTTTAAATTTGTATCGCAAAATAAACAAAAAGTACTTTTTTTCCTTTCAAAAAATTATACATGACTTTTTTTGAAGAGCTAAGTTTGTACAACACACTTTGTCTGACACAAAAATCTGTGTCCAATTTAAAGTTTTAAAATTTGTTTTTCCAATTTTTGAAAAATGTGGGGATGTCGACGAAAATGAAGCCCGCAGCATTCTCTTAAATGTTCTTTGCACTATTTAACAACAAAAGTTAATCAAACAATTTGGAACTTTTTTTTGAAAATGTAAGGTAAGTAAATTTTTATGTGAAGTACCCCCCGAAATTAAAATTTCGGTTTCAATTTCCAGCGTCCGCGACATCTGCTGGAACGATTGACGAATAACAATTTTTGGGGAAAATCACCTGAAAGTTTTATACGCCAGCGTTGTGCATGGGTAGACAAACAGACAGACAGACATGTTTTGCCGTCATTCGATTTATTTTTTGTTTTGTTTTGTTTTGTTTTGTTTGATACGAAGAACCCACAAAACATGCATTCTGGCTACACTACGTGTTAAAGAAGTTATTTCCTATATTTAGCAACTGGATTTATCCACATTTTCGTTACCAGGGATCGGGAATAAGGATTTTTGTTTCGAAAATTCGCCAGTTTCCGGCGAACGATTAAAATTTGCAGTGATTATAATTTTCACACGCATTACGTCTTTAAGCTAAGGTGTATAGTAGGTATATATTATAGAAGTCCATTAAAATAGCTATAAACAGATACGTGAATATAACAGACATGTAAGTATTCTATATTTGAATTACATTTTCAGAAATATGTTTAACTGTGTGTTTACAAAAAATAGTGATTGTCTTCCAGAATTTGTAACATTTCCTCAGTTCATGAGTTTTGGAGAATAAGAACGACACGACATGATATTTTTAAGATTTTCGATTTTCCATATGGTGTAGAAGTTTCCGATTGTAACTTTTTTACAAGTCTTCCGTTTGTGTGATAGTTTGGTTGTAAACTATCCATTGTTCATCGTTAATAAAAAAGCCTTTAATATTTATTCTGCTTAGGCATTAGATATGAGTATAAATATTGTTTAATATAAAGCCTGTAACAATACGAGACTTGTGATTCAGCAACATGATGTTTATCTTTCAATTGAACATTTTAAAATCTTAAACTAAGAATACAAATGATGTCTTTAAAAGTGCATACAAATTAAAATATTCACGACTCTTTGGTAACCATTAAAGATTAACTATTAAGTTTTACAGAAGCGTGAAATTCAGAATTATCTTGTTTCTAAAGTTCATACTGGTAATACGTCACAATAAATTATGAAAACGGCAATTTTTATTTACTTAAGTTAACGTGTTTGCCCAGACTTACGTAATTGAAAATTTCACCTCAATATAGTTTTGGTAATTGTGCAAAGACAAATTCGTCAACCCAATGTAAATAAACTAATAATATAAACACAGTTTTATGATTATTATAATTTTATTATTATCACTGAATTTGTTTTAAGTATATTTTTTTGGTAGCTGCCTTGTTTCTTTGGCAAAAAAACAAACCCGCTCGTGTTCCTTACGGGGCTGAAGATTTACGTTATCAACTATTATGCAGTGCTTATGGAGACACAGTGTTACCCCGTGCCGTTGGCTAGAGAGGACTTCTTTTAATGCCCGATAGAAGTGCATAACGCCTAGGTACGTTGTAGGATGCACCAAGGCCTAGATTTATCAATGAAGCCAACTTGATGTGCATTGTCACAAAACGCTATGAGTCTGTAAAGTACTCGCTCTGTGAGTTCACTGCCATACGATGTTTTTAAAATTTTATTTTGGATTGAATAATACAAAGATCAGTGTTAAAACACTCTACATTTGTTAAGGTTGCTTAAATCTACTTATTATTTTACAATAAACTTACTACTAATCTTAAAATACAACTTACACTACAAGGGTGGTAGATGTATCTTTATATGATAACTCTACATTAGGTCGAGATCTGAAAATTTATTGAGGAACGGAAATTTGTTTTTGATGTGGGTTTTGTGGATTGAGTTTTGGCAGAGTCTTAGAAGGTTTAGATTGGGTACATTTGAAAGGTTGTGGAAGAAGTGAGTGGATAAAAAAAGTAATGACGTTTATTATCGATTCTAACTCTACTTTCTCTCAGAAAGAAGGCGTACGAAGGATTGTTTCGCCCTTAAAAATCCACGCCTTAGATTGGCTTTGAGTTTGCAAACTTGAGTACAACAGATAGATACGCTAACCGTTATGCCACCAAAGCGGTCAAGGCCCCCTTGGTCAGGCTTTTTGATTTTTGATTAATTGATTAATAATTCCAGGCGTGTCAACAGACAAGATCGTTAGTTCCGTAAGTGTAGAGCATTCTATCGCTAAGGTGACGATGATTTTCCCCCACTGGATAGTGAGATTCGGCTACGATCAACAGTCGGTTAACGTGGATTCCCTCTACCAGATATCTCCCACCAGCGTGGCACCGCCCTAGCGGGGATAAGTTCTAAGCCCCCGCCATGTGTGGTAGTGTAGTGCATGTAAGTAGGGGAGAGTACAGTCCAAAGAAGGGGAAGGAAAGATCGCGTGCGGTCCGTGGCCCATTTGTTATGGTACTACTCCCGCATACACCTGGAACTGATCGGAGAAACCACGTAAACCTACCAATCAGTGCAGCCAGTCCCAAGAATTCATCCCCCCTCCCAGACAGCGAATGACTTAAACCAATTAAGCTAGTGCCCTGCTCCCGTGGGAACTCGAACTTAGCACCTCCCGGTCAGAGGCACAGCAGTTAATCCCCGGTGCTGCAGAGAAACCGGCAATGCTGGCTCTGAGCTAGCTCAGCCGGATTGCGGCCTGTGCTCCCTCCCCGTGGCGGGCGGCACGCGCGTCTAATTTCGTTGTCCCGCCTCCGGGGGCGGCCGCTGACCGCTGCCCCTGGCCGTAAATCACCCCAGGGGCCGGTCCGGCTCATTAACTCGCTTGTAGCCACTGCCCACCGCCGGCCGCGCCGCGCCACGCGTGAATTAACGGGCCCACACGCGACCCGGAAGAAGACCCGGTTTAGGCCAGTTCTCAAACGATGCCCGTCGTGTCCTCGCTGCCTTCGGGAGACGTGTTTGACCAGGAGGTCGTAGGTTCGAGTCGCGGAGGAAGCGGAGTTTTGACTGGCTAGATAGCTGGATCGAATTCAGCAGTTGTGTGGAAGAGAATTCTAGCGTCCGGCTGCACTGATCGGTAATTTGGCGAGGTTTTTACAATAATTCCCAAACAAAAGACGGAGCAGAGCTCTTAACAGAAAGATCACGGACCGCGCGCGATATTTCCTTCTTCTTTCTGGAATATTTGGAAAGGGAAATCCTCAAGACGCTCAGCTCTGGATCTTACCATCCAGCGTGGGAAGAATACAGCCACCTCTAGGCATAGAAAGCATTCACTACACTGAGACAAATCGCCGTAGAAGTGGACGTTCTCGAAACATCTATCGGGTTCAGGTGGATTGTTTCCGGATTATGTGTGCGTGGAACCCTGCTCCGGATAAAGTCCAATGAACGCTCAGATTTTGTCCGCTCTCGAACAGAATCCGTTGACGCCTGATTTTCTGCGGGTAAAGCCAAACATCAACAAGTTTCGGAAGCTCTCTACCCATAGCCCTGTTGCTATTACAGCTCTAAAGGGGTATCACTCACAATGTATGATGTAAAGAGGCCAATACACCGTCAAGACCTGAGAACGTTTCACCAGTTTCAAATTAACCGTCCAGGCGAATAGGAACATTCGTTGCCACATCATGAAATGGATAACTCATAAACGAACGTCGTTTTCTTTTCTTTCTTATTTCTACGCGGTCGTGATTGTCTGTCTGGTAGATCAGAGCGTAATTGTTCGTGGGGTGTTCCACAAGGCAGCCACATGAATAAAAAACAATTGGTCTAACAAATAACTCCGAATCGCTCCGCTGAAACTGAATGGGCATTTCTGTTTAAGAAGTTGACCTAGAGTAAAAATAATTTCTTAACTGGATATTATTTTGCAAATAATAATATGAATTTTTTATTTTCACATGGGGAAATGGATCCAAAGTTGAGCCTTAAAATTTTAAATATATTCATTACAACTGTTCATGAAAATCACATTGAAACATGAAGAGAATACAGTAATTGCTTACTTACTAGAGACAAAAACATATTTGGTAACTCATGGTGCCTTTACAGTAAGTGCTAACATCTTTTTTCATGTAAATATATACGAATTATTTAAAATGCGCTTTTTATATAATATATATTAAACACACTTAATATATCTTGAGTTCAATACTGCTTGTCAAAACTATTTATTATTACATTAGTTTTGCTTTCCATGATCGTAAATATCATTACGATACTGAGAAGCAACTACTTTTGTTGTATTTAAGTATTTCTCATCATTCTTATCAGTAAAAATAACATACAACCTCAGCATAAAATTCTAATTAGTCCTCCAAGATTTTTAGACATATCTATGTTATGAAAGTTGTTCAGAAGTCTGTCATCAATTGATATTTTGAAAATAAACTTTGTGTATGTTCAAAAACTTGCAACTATTTGCACGGCGAAATATTATTTTAAGAACTGAAAACCTCGTTATAAACCTCGACTTCGTGTATAGCCGTGAAGCTCGAAAGATTCCGCATTCTTTGTCGGACCACCCACACTGCGTCTTCCCGACTCGAATCAAAGATGAGAAACAACTCGCATAAGCCACAGGCGTCAAACGAACCGAAATGAAATAACCCCGGTGCTCATCTCGGCCTAAAAAAAAGAAGAAAAAAAAAAGAAAAGGAAGGGGAAAAAAGCAGAAACGCCGAACGCGCAAACAGGGAACCCAATCAGAGGCCGTCAACATCGTTCGCTGCACCGTGGCGCCCTCTCGTGCCGCAATGAAATAAACCTCCGCGAACAGTCGACAGCGGGAAACAGCCGACACACGCAGACAAGCGACGTACGCAGCCGCGAACTGCAGATGTTTGTTCCGCGAAGATCAGTGTTGCCAGATTGGGGGACCTTTTCATCACAAAATGTGAAAAATTTACGGTGTTTTATTAAACGCGTGAAAGAATGTGTGGACGAAATAAAGAAAATAGTTCAAAAACATTTAAATATAATAATAATAGTAATAAAATTAATTTTTACAAAGTTCACAAATAAATCAGATACATCCGAACGAACAAATGCTAGTGTTTTGTTCCAGGCTAAGTAAACCTTACCAGTTTATTTAAAACGCTCAAAATTATTATAATTTTTTTAAATGGCTTCGTGCCGCAATTAAATAAAAATACATAAAATGTTGGTTGCGGAAAACAACCGATACTCAGAGTCAGACAGGGATAGTATTCAGTGGCAAATTATAAATGTTCTAACAAGATCTGTGTAGCCCGATTGCTTCCTTCCAAACTTGAGAAATATTTCGTTGTGGGAGAGAAAGTATGGGGAATATTACATCACAAACTATGAAAAGTAATTCGAGGAAATGGATTCAGTGGATTCAGAATTTTTTCGTTGTGGGAGAGAAAGTATGGGAAATATTTCATCACAAACTATTAAAAATAATTCGAGAACATGAAACTCAGTTGTAATATACGGAAGTGTAAAACAACATTTTTCCCCAAATTGTTTAGTGTGACGATGAAACACGCCATCATGACTGAATGACATGACTGAATGAAAGCAGGCTCGAATTGCAAAAACATACATGTATACATGTACATAAACACGCATATATACATGTTCATGATAGAACAATTTTGTTAGGACTATAAATGAAATATTTTTGTGAAATATTTCTGTAATAATAATTATATTTTAATCAAATTTTCTTGTTAGAAAAAAAATAAGACCAGATTTTACAAAAACTGACTATTTTACATATGATAATTTTTTGTCACTATTTCATGTTGTGTACGAGAAATATCCTCCAAAGAATGTGGCAACGTTGTCCAGACGTTTCTTGGCCATGTCAATAGAAGAGGGGGCTATTCCTCGCGTAGAGAGTTTGTGAGGTAGGATTTTCGGTGTCCGTTGACGGGTCCTGATTCAGATCGATCCAGATTGTGATTTAAATTAATCGATTTAATTAACAATGAATCCAAAGGAGGCTGCTGCTTTCGCGGTGCTGGCTCTCCGCCTAATTTCATATGCGCAGGAGGCGCTCTGCTTACTATGAATTCTCCATTCCCCTCTCTCCGTATAATGGCTATACTCATTTATTTAATGGCCCGTTCTCTTCTCATTTCTCTTCCCATGTCCTTCGTTCCCTTGTATTTTCTCCAATTTTCCTCTTTATCTTTTTTCTTCTCCTTATTTTATTCTTCTTTAACACATCCTCTTTCCCAGTTTTCTGCGTCTCCTTCCATCCATTTGCTGTTTTCCTTGTTTGTCTCATTTTTTTCGTTTTGTTCTTTTTTCAGCAAATATCTTTTCTTGATATTTTTTTCTTAATTTTTTCATATTATTTCTCGTATTTATTTTATTTTCTCCCGTTATATTCCTTTTCTATAATTTCGTCTTTATGTCGATTTTTCCTTTTTGTTTTCCTTCTATTAAGATCGCCGTTCTTTAAGAACGCGTCTTTAAATATTACCATCTGTGTATGGCGTCTGGTTATGAAAAAACCCATATATATATATATATATATATATATATATATATATATATAACCGTATTAATTACTTTGTTACAATATATATATATATATATATATATATATATATATATATATATATATATATATATATATTGTAACAAAGTAATTAATACGGTTTATAAACAAATTCTTAATGGGAATATTTTGGAGTACAAAGGTATGAAGCGAATATGTTAGATGATTGGCAACATGTATGCAAAAGAGCATATTTGCAATTACAAAATATTGAAATTAAAGTAGCTTCTCAATTGTTTCTTAAGCGTCATTAAGGTAAAGTGAATTAATTTTAGTAAAATTATATTTTCTACTTATTCGAATATTGTCTATAATCAATTAAAGCAAAATACTAATATATAGTATTTAACTTGTTACAGTATTACTTTGAGGATAAAAGAGAGAAGGTTTTAAAAGTTTTTGAAATCTGCAATATATCTTTTCATTGCTACCTGAAATGCTACATGAATTACATTATGTGAAGCATGAAAGTTACATTAGACTACTCCAAAGTCTATTTTTTTTCTCCGAGAGATCTTATGTTGAAAAGCAAATCCAATGAGAGATTTCGCAGGTGAATAGAAATAAGTTACATAGAAATTTCAGTTTCAAGGAATATTAAAAAGTGGAAGAACGATATTTTGAAGAATTTTTTCGAAGTGTTAGTAGACGAATAGAAAACACAACAATCTATTATATTTTAAAAGGTTGAATAATTATTAATGACCATTTCAAACATATCTGATTGTTTCAATCGTCGCGTCTTCCTATTTTTGTTAATGGTATCCATATTATTTCCATTAGTTTACAGGTAGAGTTGATCAACTTAGGGTATAACACACGACGGTAGATTTCTAAAATGTGATATAATAGACAAACATAATAAAACAACACAACACAAGTCGCGCAACCCCAATGCATTCACAGTTACAGCTTTATTTTAGTAATTGCACTGAAAACTTGCATCCATACATAAATTGTACATTTTGACAGTGAAGCATATTGAAGAGGCACTATTCAACATTGACAACCTACATTATTGCAATGGCAACTCTTAGCTTTACATGCATTTATACATGTACTCCACCAATTCCACATTCCCTCTCTCTCACACCCACACACGCACGCACATATATTCGATATCCCAATGCGTATAAAAATAAAAAAAATATGTGTATTGCTTATAAAATAAAAAGAATTGAACTAATGCCTTATTTTACGTGGCGAGACTCGGGTCATGAGGCCCGCTCTTCCGTCTGACACGCAAATTTCGCTTCACCCAAAGCGGAGAAAGGAGGTATTTCTTGGGCGAGAAATAGGCGATTGGAATTTAGGTGAGGCATCTTTTAAGCTTGAGGATCTTTAACATGCAAGGAACTCTACTAACATGGGACAGCCGGCTTTACTTCCCCTCCGAAGGAAGGCGAACGAAGGATTTTTTCGCCCTTAAAAATCCACGGCATCGATCGGGTTTGAATCCGCCAACTTGGGTATAACAATACGATACGCTAACCGTTATATCATCGCCGCCGCCACATTCCCTCTCTCTCACACTCACACATATATTCGTTATCCCAATGCGTATAAAACTATGTGTATTGCGTACGTATAAAATAAAAAGAGAGTTTCCGCTCGGCTCAGAGACTTCGCGGGCTCCCGCGCACGTTCCCGGGAGGCGGCCGGCCGGGGCGCCGCGGCGCGGGCGTCCCGACGCGGGAGGCGGCGGCTGAGCGCCCGGGCGCCGCCGCCCGCCGTCGCCCGGCGTCGCCGCTTGCGCCTGGGCCCGGGCCACGCGCCCGCCGTCGCGTCGCCACGGTCGCCGCCCGGCCCGGCCCCTCACGACTGCGCCCGGCCCGCGCCGGCGGCGCCCGCTCTCGCAGAGGCGATTGAACGGGTCGGATCCCGGTTGCATCACGCCGTCTACTTTTCTTTATCTACCCCCTCAAACAGGCCGAGCCCGGTTGCATCCTGCGGTCAACTTCATCGAAGCTTGTTTACCTACCTTCTCAAATAGGCACAGCCCGGTTGCATCACGCCCTCCACTTTTCTTTATCTACCTCCTCAAACAGGCCGAGCCCCGTTGCATCCTGCGGTGAACTTCATCGAAGCTTATTTACCTACCTTCTCAAATAGGCACAGCCCGGTTGCATCGCGCCCTCCACTTTTCTTTATCTACCTCCTCAAACAGGCCGAGCCCCGTTGCATCCTGCGGTCAACTTCATCGAAGCTTATTTACCTACCTTCTCAAATAGGCACAGCCCGGTTGCATCACGCCCTCCACTTTTCTTTATCTACCTCCTCAAACAGGCCGAGCCCGGTTGCATCCTGCGGTCAACTTCATCGAAGCTTGTTTACCTACCTTCTCAAATACGCACAGCCCGGTTGCATCACGCCGTCCACTTTTCTTTATCTACCTCCTCAAACAGGCCGAGCTCCGTTGCATCCTGCGGTGAACTTCATCGAAGCTTGTTTACCTACCTTCTCAAATAGGCACAGCCCGGTTGCATCACGCCGTCCACTTTTCTTTATCTACCTCCTCAAACAGGCCGAGCCCGGTTGCATCATGCCGTCAACTTCATCGAAGCTTTTTTATCTACCTCTTCAAATAAGCCGAGCCCGATAGCATCTCGCGGTCAATTTCTCCTAAGCGTTTTTTTATCTATTCCGAAGCTTTTTTTTATCTACCTCCTCAAATAGGCCAAGCCTGGTTGCTTCCTGCGGTCAACTTTTCCGAAGCCTTTTTATCTATCTCCTTAAATAGGCCGAGCCCGGTTGCAACAATCCGTCAACTTTACCGAAACTTTCTTATCAACCTCAAATAGGCAGAACCCGATTGCATCATGCGGTCAACTTGTCCGAAGCCTTTTTATCTACCTCCTCCGAAGCATTTTTATCTTCCTCCTCAAACAGGGCGAGCTCGGTTGCATCACGCCGTCAACTTCATCGAAGATTTTTATCTACCTTTTCAAATAGGGAGAGCTCGGTTGCATCTCGCGCTCATCTTTTCCAACGTCTTTTTTACCTACCTTGCGAAATAGGTATAGCCGGATTTCATCCAAATGGTCATCTTTTCCAAAGCCTTTTTAACCTATCCCCTCAAATAGGCAGAGCCCGATTGCATCCTGCCGTCAATTTCTCCTAAGCGGTTTTTTACCTATTCAAGCCTTTTTATCTACCTCCTCTAATAGGACAAGTCCGTTTGCATCCTGCGGTCAACTTTATCGAAGCTTTTTTATCTACCTCCTCAAATAGGCCGAGCCCGATTGCATCTCGCGGTCAATTTCTCCTAAGCGTTTCTTTATCTATTCCGAAGCTTTTTTTATCTACCTCCTCAAATAGGCCAAGCCTGGTTGCTTCCTGTGGTCAACTTTTCCGAAGCCTTTTTATCTACCTCCTCCGAAGCATTTTTATCTTCCTCCTCAAACAGGGCGAGCTCGGTTGCATCACGCCGTCAACTTCATCGAAGATTTTTATCTACCTTTTCAAATAGGGAGAGCTCGGTTGCATCTCGCGCTCATCTTTTCCAACGTCTTTTTTACCTACCTTGCGAAATAGGTATAGCCGGATTTCATCCAAATGGTCATCTTTTCCAAAGCCTTTTTAACCTATCCCCTCAAATAGGCAGAGCCCGATTGCATCCTGCCGTCAATTTCTCCTAAGCGGTTTTTTTACCTATTCAAGCCTTTTTATCTACCTCCTCTAATAGGACAAGTCCGTTTGCATCCTGCGGTCAACTTTATCGAAGCTTTTTTATCTACCTCCTCAAATAGGCCGAGCCCGATTGCATCTCGCGGTCAATTTCTCCTAAGCGTTTCTTTATCTATTCCGAAGCTTTTTTTATCTACCTCCCGAAATAGACAGAGCCTGATTGCATGTCGCTCTCAACTTTTCGTAAGCCGTTTTTTACCTACATCCCCAAACAGGTATTGTCCGATTGCATCTCGCGGTCAACTTTTCTTAAGCCTTTCTACCTCCCTCCCCAAATATGCATCTTACGGTTAACATTTCCGAAGCCTTTTTTACCTCCCTTCCTAAATTGAGATAGACCTATTGCATCCCGCGGTTAACTTTTCGGAATCTTTTTAATTATCTGTCCCCTATTCTGTTTTTCTCGAGAGGAGAAGTAAGAGCCTGCCCAGATATCAGTCTTCAGACAGTTCTTTCGCTTTCATGTTAGAACATGAAAGAGAAAAAGAACAAATGCTTATTTTGCAGTTCTTCATTTTTGTGTAGCTCTAATAATGTAATGGCCAGATAGAGTAAGGAAAGCTTGTTATTTTGGTATTAAAGTTATCGAATTTCTTAATGTACTTAAATTAACTTCTACCTATAACGTTGCCTGCTTCAACGAGAAGGAAAAGGGGTGCCCATGGTCTTCCCTTATAATATACAAAATTAAAATAACTGTATTCTAATTAGATTACGTGCACAGTTCCGAAGATTCTTCCATTCCTGTTCAAGGTTCTCCACTGGTGCGAAAACATCTGCGTTATTCAGAATGGAAACTTAACTAACTTTTTTCGCCTTTCCTATCCCAAACACGGGACGGAGCTATGTCTTCTCAGGTAGACAAAAGTGAAAATAAATTAGATGGAGAGGGGGATGAGGATAACCAGAGTGCGGGGTGCATCGGGCGAATCCTAGAGGTCTCTCTATATCAGAGATTCACAATTATTTTAATGAACCGTTTGAAAATAACATTGAACCTCTTTTTTTTAAAAAAAAAAGTTTGCTTTATAGACCTCTCGCACGTATTAATCAATAATCTATTTTAATCTAGTTTTCAATATGTGCTGAAATTGAAAGGAAACTTCAGCCATGTGGGAGGTGTCTAGTGATGGTTTCTTTAGGTACCTAGGAACGTAGGTAAATTACAAAGATAATGGAACAATTTCGATATATCTGAAAAATGCAAATATTTCATTGTGTTATTTGGTCTAGTCTAACAAGTACCATCTGCGTCTTCTATTCAGTTTACCACGAATATCAACTGATTTCTCATACTCAGTGCGTCTGCGTTTACGATACATCAAGCTTTGTTTTTTTGTTGTTTTTGTTTTGTTTTGTTTGTTTTAAATTTTTGTTACTCCGGAATCTCTAACACACTTCACAGCAACATTTGGCTGCTGCAGGCCAATAGTAATAGATGAATTAGAATATCGCACTGGAGAAATTACCTTTCGAAAGATTTATTTTATTCTCTGTTTTCCAACGATTTTTATTACGCTGTAGAAGTTTTTCTTTTTCAAGAGTATCAAGTTTAATGCTTTTACAACTTGCCTGTTTTATGCTTTTATAAGCTTCCTGATTATTTGTGAGTTTTGTATAATTCTAAATAAAGCCAACTCGTATGTAAGGAACTTACATTTAAACGAAAGAAACTTATTCAAAAATTCACCAATTCTACTAAAATGAACGAAGAATTGAACTACTATTATTTTCTTCAAAAAATACTGCAGCAGACTATTTTTAAATTGTAGTAATTTACGAGCCTTCTTCCTTTGTGCTTTCTTTTTCTGATTATTTATTGTGGTCAGGTAAATTTAGGTTTGCAACACGTAATTAATTTCTCGAACTAGAAACCAGTGATTTAAATGAAGCCGAAAATACCTGAAATTTGTACTGAAAGTTTGCGAGACCACGTTCTACCAAAATCCGTATTTGCGAACTGTAAATTAAAAACTTTGTTGTATTTTGTCTTAATTATTAGAATGCCAGTAATCAATTTGTGATGATAACTCTCTCGCTCTATCGATTTAAATCTTGTTGCCGAATCTGAGGCCACGCGTGATACCAAGTATTTATGCTATTTTCATTACAGTTATTAAGAAAGAACGATCTGTGAAAATAGTTAATTAGGTTCTTGTTTCAGGCTAGTAGTTTCTGGTATGTGTTAAGATAAAGAAATTTAGTATGATAACTGAAACTTTAACAGGCTGAAATAGATCAAGAATGTGTGAAAACCTTTGCAATATAGGTTATATATTTATAAACTGTGCTCAAGGGTATGCAGGAATGATACAAACTCCTAGCAACTCCTGCCAAATTTCATTGTAAGTATAATAATTTGGCTCTTTTTAAATAATTTATTTTCCTTGATAGATAGTCAATGCCTCACAAGAGTGTTAACATTTGAATATAATTAAAAGCGTAATATAATAATATAAAATAACGAGAGTGATCAAGGAACATTCTAAGCAACATTATTAATTTCCACCTTCCACTCCTCTCGCATCTAGTGAAATGCGGTCTTAAGAAAACGTGCGTCGATAATATAATGTATTCTTTTTGTGCATATTCTGTGGTTAATAATTGAAGAGCTGAACGCAATAGAAGCCTACTTCCAAAAAATGATTTATTGATACCCTTGTTACCTAAGATAGTGAACTCCTTGGTACTTTGATGTTTTCACCAGTTTTTCTCCATAAAGTTAAGAATGAAGTCACTATATTTTCTCTTCACAACCCTTTCTAATAACAACTGAAACTTATACCTGGTTTTTCTCCGTTTTCTTAAAATGTGGCTGAGGCTACAGCGCGTTAATCCTCGATAGTAAGACTTTCGAAACTATCGATAATCTTGAAATGAACGAATAGTATCGATAGTACTCTCGAAACAGACCTCGAAACACGTCAAATACCACTACACTACTTCAGTAATTTAAATCTTACCGACTTGAAATGTGTTAGTAAAGGTCTCTGTGCCTAAAGGCTGTTGGTGTATTTACTCAACTCATTCACACTTCGCGTGAACGTGAATTTTCTATTTCTTTCTTCTACTACGTAAATACGAAATCGAACTAGTGATTGAACCCGTGATCTCTACATATTAACGTTTAATGAGAGATAAATAGATGATGAATTACGTTGCCGGAATATTTGTAATTAAAAATGAATTATCTGTATGTAAACCATGGTAGAAATCCTCTACGACCTCTTTCCCCCATGATGTATACATTTTAATAAAAACTGATTCAGAAATATTCAATAGTTTTCAGAATCGATATCGATCACAGAAATTGATTATTTGAATCAAATATCGATAGTTTTCATGGTATAGCACTATCGAATGCTACCGAGTGTGCCATCGACGTTTAACGACCCCTTCAATTAAAGACTTCTCGATTGTGAGTTGCCTCGGCTTGAATCCGCTCTCTGCCAGAGCGTGCCTCGGCCTTCTTTTTGCTTCGTCCTCCCCTCCCCCCCTCCCTCGAACCGTGCGCTCGCACGTAGGGAGCCCGAGTTAGGAGGGGCCGAGGGATGATATACGGCGTTCTTCATCTGGCTACGTTGCCGCAGAAGCAGGGAACTCTTCACACGCCCGACTCCGCCGCCGCGAGGCGCTAGGGGCGCACGCCTTCTTTTGTTTCTTCTCGCGAACGCCCAGAACGTTAAGCTATGCCAGGGATGCTCTTTAGGCTACTATTACCTTGTCAACTTCGTACATGTTTCTGATGGTCATTTGAAGGTAGAATATGTAGAATGTCGAAATCTTTAATGGAATACTCTCCTTAACTGATATTGTAATTATATTTCATTGTTTTGAGTTGATTGTTTCAGACCATTCTTTTTTCTTTGCACTAATTTTAGCACTCCGTTTTTGTTGACTTACTTTTATATTTTATTAACTAGATTGTCCTCGTTTTTCTGTTTCCTCTCTCTACCGGACGAAACGATAAACTAAGTCTTCACGCGCCTTTAAGGTGAAACACGTACGCTAATATTTTTTATGAACTTCTCTGCTTAACTGATGTAATTAATTTTAATTTTGTTGAGTTGATGGTTTCAGAGGATTCTTTTTAAATTTTAATTTATTTTTTTGTCGAAATACTTGTATATTCTATTATTTAGGTTGTCCTTCCTCTTTTGTTTTATCTCGCCAACGTACCAAACGATATTTTTTTCTGTCTTCACGCGCTTTGAAAGTGCAAGACGATGTACTTCTGTATTTTTAATAGACTGCGTTCCTTTTCTGATATTGTACATATTTGTAATTTTATTGAGTAGATTTTATCAGAGGATTCTTTTTACTCGGCATTAATTTTATCATTCTATTTTTTGCTTCATTAACTAGATTGTCCTCGTTCTTTTGTTTCTTCTTGTCATCGGACAAAACGATAAACTAACTCGCCTTGCAAGTAGAAAATTTAGTACGTCAGTGTCTTTGATGTAATGATTCTCTTAACTAATGTAATCATATTGGGTTTTATTAAGTTTATGGTTTCAGTGAACATTTTAAAACTTCCCATCAAGAGAACAAGGGATCAAGAGAGACCAAATAGAAAATATTATAGAAATATAGCATAAGTAGGTGGAAGGAGTGCTACAATAGTTTTGTGGATCTTTAGCACTACCCAGGAGTCAACACGAGGAGGCGGTCCACTAGCTGACCCTCATGATTGAGTTTAAGGTTTCAGTGGACATTTTAAACTTCCCATTCATTTTATCATACATTTTTATGTATACTTTCTCTTATACATTATTGTTTAGTTTACCTTCGTTCTGTTTACCAGCGGACGAAACAATAAGTTGTCAGGGATAACGCGCCTTGAAGTTAGAACATGGCAATATGTCAAGATCTTTGATAAACCGCTTTTCTTAACTGATACCCATAGCTCCCTTCATGTCTTCGTGGTTTAATCATGTTTAATTTTATTGAGTATATAGTCTCAGTGGACTCTTGAAACTGGCCATTCATTTTACCATATGTATTTATTGTTGACTTTCTCGTACCATTTAGTATTTAATTTGCCTTCGTTCTTTTGTTTCTTCTCAATTGACGTAAATATAATCCATGCCCGTTCATTGCGTACGTAAATCTCAAAAAGCATAATGTGTTTCTAATCTTACAACGGGACATTTGTATATTATATTTTTATCAGTTACTGAGGAGTACTGAACTATTTTTCTACATTACAACATTAACTACATTGCAATGTATTAGGAATTTCACTTTCTGTTTGAACTTTCTTAAGCATTTGAATCGCAACTCCAACATCGATAAACTGGCAAATTTGTAAGCCCGAACTTTCTCTTTTCTCCTTTGGTTTTGGAACATCAAATTTCCACTACATTAGAAACCGGTGTCTTTAGGATGTTATTTTGCCAGTACATCTACGAAGCCCGATCAATCCTAAACCAACACATGAGCTTGAATTTCTTGAAGAGGCGGTTGCGATATATATTACATGTCTGCCGGTGTGGGAAAAGCGTCTACGAGGTCTCGTTACACAGTAAACGACATCACCACCCGTTACTTTTCCGTGGGAGCCCTTCCGTGGAAGCAGGTAGTCGCTGAAGTTCTCTCCCCATACACCGTTTCGGCTCACTTCCAATCATCTTACGCATGTTACGTTCCGAAACGAATTCTCGCTTGAAGGAATATATCGTTTCAAGGAATATATCGTTTGTTGTGTGTCAGAGTTCAATAATTTAAGAGCTAAGAATCATTTCTGAGAAATTTGGCGATCAGTAAAATTCTGAACTTAAGCCGCAGATCATTTGTTGATTTATATTTAAAGTCATAAGACACTTTTCAGTTCTTCAGAACTTTGTTCTAAGTCTACAATATCCAGCATATATCAGAGGATGAAGTTCTATGTACACAAAATATACTTTAATGTTCATATAGCTTAATGAATCTTAGAGATAGTATCAAGATCTTGTTTCTTCAATTCATTGTTTTACACACTTATTCACACAATTTATTTGTATTTGGTTCTTTCGAGAGATGAGACT
Organism: Gryllus longicercus; assembly: GCA_038098605.1. Taxonomy (NCBI): domain Eukaryota; kingdom Metazoa; phylum Arthropoda; class Insecta; order Orthoptera; family Gryllidae; genus Gryllus; species Gryllus longicercus. Next base: position 742,242 of record JAZDUA010000243.1, read on the forward strand.
TCAAAACATACAAATGAAGGTGAGTATCCATCCCATACATTTGTATTTGCGCTCATCAATTTTGATCTTAAACTACTGATGCTTACTTTGGCATTTCATTACAGAATTCACGTCTAATAGCTTATGTCATCGTCACTTATAAGTCATAATATGTTCAGCAAAAGTAAGATAGGGAATCAATAAACATTATTTATTCACTCACGCAACCAAGGAACTTAGCTCTTTCAAATATCTAATTAAGTACAAAATGAATAATTTACTAACTTTACAATTTTTCAAATATAAAAACTGGCTATAGTAACATAAAATAACAATTTTGAGACGAAGGATTGTAACACTGTATTGCTCGTTTCAAAGAAGAAATCCATCGGTCGAAGAAATCCATAAGCTTTGGAACTAAGATCACTTGTCTACAATATGTATCTAAAATATATTCCATACAACATGTAGCTAAAATCAGTTTCAATGAAAGGTGTAGATATGAACAATAGCATTGATTATTAGTTAATAATAAGCTTTTCTATTCTCTGTGGTGGAATTAATTTTCTTCACATCTGCATCTTTCGCTGCAACCCCCAAAACATTGACGATAAATGAAACAAAAATTTATCACATTCCATAAAATTAATTCAATGTTGGGTACATTAACAATAGGAGCATGCCAAATTATTTGTCTGGTAATCAGCATGAACATTGCGTGTAGTATTTTTTTATTCTCGATTTACTTATCTACTCAGCAATCAAATATGTGAAAGACTGTTATTAACGTTAAAAAATCTGAATATGTATATTATTTATACATAATTATGTACAATTTAGCGTGATTTTGGAGGCGAGACTGCTACGCAACGAAGTAGGAAAATTAATATATTTAAATTAAATTAAAGTACCCGGCTTTAAAAACAGTGTTTTAAAGAAAGGAAATATAAATAAAGTTAAAATTCTCAAAAATATTAGCAGGAATTTCGAAATACAAAACCGTGAGCTTCAGTGTTGGTGCGTATTGAATTCAGCTTCAGGAGCTGTAAGAAACGCACGTAAGTGTCACTTGCAATAACGGATACATAAGCTTGAATTTCAGGAGGCGACGGGAGCTCGTCTGGAAATATCGACTCCAGTCTCTCGTTACTCCCTTTGCTTCGTCTCTTTCTTTTCCTCCCTCCCTTACAGCCCCTTCGTGGGTTCCCGGAGCCTCAGTTGAAGCAGGTAGCTCCGGAAGGGTTGCTGGAGCCTGGGTGGGCTACAGTCGCTAACGCGGACAGAACGTAGACCGGGACAAAAGGAATGTCTGATGGTTGCGAGATTCTTTCCGTCCCCCGCTCCCCCCACCCCGACACCACTTGTCTTCAACTTCATATATTGCCAACATACCCGCACGCCAGTTTACCCACACATTCCATTTGCCAACTACCGACCGAATGCTCACCCATTGGTGGTGCGATATTGCCAACAAACGCGTTTGCAAACGTCGATGTTCAAAATGAAAACATCGTTAGCCCAAAAGTCATCAATATTTTTAATACTGATTTATGAAACTGGTTTTAAAACTTTAACATTAATGTTGGATGCGAAAGGAGGGATTATATTTCAGGACTTTTGTATTCATGAGTAATTTATAATTGAGAGTTCACTGATAAAATAAAAGATCAGATTGGTTATTATTACTTTTAATATTTTATTGGATAATACAAAAATAAAATACTACATTTATCGACGAAAGCACCTCCACCTTTTTTTCAGCCATAGATTCTTTTGTCTGGAAGAACGTTCAATTTATTGATATTTTAAATGTATTATAGATATTTATTGTTAGGGTGCTTTCTTCAAAAATGATACATCAAATACAAAACATGATGTTTAAAATAATTATGTTACTTAATTTTTTTTATGGAAACATCGAACATCGTTACCTACCCTTCAGCTATCCTCACCCGTTCTCATCCACCTTTCACCACTGGATCCGGTATTCGATGCTTGTCCGTTCAAAGTGAAAGTAGGGTGAACAAAACTGGTTAATGCGATTATCCTATTTCCTCTCCCTCTCATTTCATTACTCACAATCACCACCACCACCATCACCATCACCACCACCACCATCATCATCATCTCAGGCAAATGGTCTTACTGGTGAAACCCGATGAGATGTTAGGATATTTGAACTTGCAAATGCGGCCTATGTCCCGTCTTCCCACGAATTCGTGCAATATGTTGAAATAAATAAATATTTCTTGCCACCCACCGACAGAGAAACCAATATAACATTCCGGTAGGAAGCTTGAACCACACTAACACAGTGACGTCACGCACTAGGTTCAGGACTTGTCATAGGACGCCGCAGCCTGCCTCCCATTCAATAACACCAAGACATTGACGTCAGCGCACTAGGTTCAGGGCTTGTTATAGGACTCGCAGCCTGCCTGTTCCCATGCGATTAACACCAAGACAGTGACGTCAGCACACTAGGTTTAGAGCTTGTTGTAGGACGCCGCAGCCTGTTTCCCATTCGAATAACACCATGACAGTTACGTCAGCGCACTAGGTTCAAGGCGTGTTATAGGACGGCATAGCCTGCCTGCTCCCACGCGAGTCACACTAACACAGTGACGTCGCGCAGTAGGTTCAGCACTTGTTATAGGACGCCGCAGCCTGCCTCCTATGCGAGTAACACCAAGACAGTGACGTCAGCACACTAGGTTCAGGACTTGTTATAAGACGCCGAAGCCTGCCTGCTCTCATGCAAGTCACACTAACATAGTGACGTCAGCGCACTGAACCTAGTGCGCTGACGTCACTATGTTAGTGTGACTTGCATGAGCTCTGAACCTAGAGCTTGTTGTAGGACGACGCAGCCTGCCTGCTCCCATGCTAGTCACACCAACATAGTGACGTCAGCGCACTAGGTTCAGGACTTGTAGGACGCCGCAGCCTGCCTCCCATGCGAGTAACATCAAAACAGTGACGTCAGCGCACTAGGTTCAGAGCTTGTTGAAGGACGTCGCAGCCTGCCTGCTCCCACGCGAGCACAGCGCCCACACACTAACACAGTGACGTCAACGAACTAGGTTCAGGTCTTGTTATAGGCAGCCGAAGCCTGCCTGCTCCCATGAAAGTCACACTAACATAGTGACGTCAACACACTAAGTTCAGGATTTGTTATAGGACGCCGCAGCCTGCCTGCTCTCATGCGTGTCACACTAACACAATGACGTCAACGCACTAGGTTCAGCACTTGTTATAGCACGCCGCACCCTGCCTCCTTTGCGAGTAACACCAACATAGTGACGTCAGCGCACTAGGTTCAGAGCTTGTTGTAGGACGTCGCAGCCTGCCTGCTCCCATGCGAGTCGCGAGCGAGCAACCGGAAACGCTCTCCCGGAAGGCGCGCCGTGCCGCGCTGCGCTTCGCTTTTGTTCGGCCCATTGTTGAGCGCTTCGCTTTTATTTTCCCTTTCGCTTCCTTGGGCCTGCTCGGCAACGAAGGCCTTCCGTTTTAGCTGCTCCGTTTCCTGCGCGCGTTGCGATTTAAATTTCGTGTTTTATTTGGGAGGGAATGTGTGGTCAGAACATTCGAAGAAGTTCGTGAACATTTTAAGGGTCCTCTCGATTTCTGAGGTTTTCAGAAGTTGGAAACATACATTAATATTCGAGCTTTTTGAATAATTTTTAGAGAGTTAAAAAAATATCACATATCTCCTTTGGGAATTAATTTCATTCAGTTGTGTTTAGAACTGTTTCATTGTAATATTTAATTATGTCTACGAACTGCATTATTTATTGTACCCATATAAATTGTACAACACTTAATTTAGAAAATATTATTTTGTCCTCTAATTTTTGAATTAGTTTCTTATTGTTGGCCGTATGATGAGAAAGTCTAGATATTTTTTTAAACGAAGTAATGAAGTTATGATTTTTATAGAAACATTTTTACTAATTTTGAGATTAAAATTTTCAAACCATCTTCATAATAATAAGTAAAATCCTAAGAAAACCATTTCTTTCCTTATGGCTTTCCCCGCTGGCTAGAAACATTGATGATGAAAAAAATACGATATAAAGTAAATATGTAATGTGTGTTTATAATGTTTTCAGTTTAATTACGACATAAAAATTATTTAATTAGGAACGACAGAATTGCGAGAGCAGACCCCTTGCCTTCAGACTCCAAATTGAAAGAAACACATTGGGCTCTTATGTACTCAAAGTTAGTTGAATCAATCAACCTATTCTCATCACCCTTGTAGAAAACTCTTCGGCTTTGTGTAACTTGTGTCCATTCAATTATTGATCTAATAGTATCATATGATTGGATTTAAAGCACTGTAGGGTACAGTAAGTTTTGGAACTTGTTTCTAGAATAATATTTATCTTCATGACTTTATGACTGACATTTACTTCTGATCTGGCATTGACATTGAAGTTCATGAATTGGCACCCTTCCAAAAATGTATGCAATTTCACATAACTCAAGTAGTGTAAAAGTCGATAAGAAAAAGAATAAAATAATGAATATTTCACAAGAATATGACATTCACAAAATGCCAGTGCAATTAAATGTAATATAATTACAAACTTGACAGTACTTTACATTCCGCAATGATCAAATGCAGATCTCAGACAAAATTTGTCATTTGATTCGAAGATAAATATCACATGTGATAATACGCTTGTATGACTAGCTGCTTATGTCCTAACGTAATCGGGTAAGAACATTCATATGTATCTAAAAGATAACATCTCGTAATATTATTACATTAGGAGAGTTAACGCCCGTCCAAAACATTTCCACCTAAATTATATGTCAATTAGTACATTATTTTGGTTAAAATATACGTCTCTTGCGTCGTATTGTCTCTTCCATGCTACCTACATTTTTCATACTAGTATAGAAGTCATTTGCCCCATTGAGGTATAATTTAGTGAGGACCGCATTTTTCAGAGAACCAAAGTGTACTCCCAAGGAGTAAAAGACTTGCAAACGAGACGGCCCCGAAGAGACCCGGCAATGAACACAGAAGAGGGGAGTGCATGGAGGTGGAGGGGCGGGGGCAGGGAGGGGAGTGGGAGAGGCGACGGGACGGGACGGGACGGGGAAGGCTTTAAAAACCTGCAGACAACGGCCCAACCCATCCCCACCACCAAGGTCTTGTCTCGGCTCCCGACTTCCTTTAGGACCTTAAGGAGTGGTTAAAGGATTGCGCTTTTTAGCAAATGATCCGAAAGCTTAATACCTGAAGACAGACAAAAGTGTCAATATTACGAAAGGAACAGTCGAGCGGTGTGAAAGTCCCACGAAGCGGCTTTCAATTCTTGTCAGCGCCCGTCTTTCTCTTTCTCCGCCTTTATTGCGCTCTCTCTTTCTCTCTCACTTTCTCTCTCTCTCCTTTCCTCTGTCTTTCTCCATCCTGTGTTCCCCCGTCAATGGCGCGCCGGCAGTTAAAGAATGGAGCTTGTTAGCAACTGAGATCCAATGATCGTAACGGAATTATAATAAAAAAAACTTTGTGAGTCGGGTCGCGAGAAACTGGGACAGTTGTAGCAAGGCCGCCTGTGTTTATATCTTTGAGGGAGTTTTATAGGCTCTGAGAGACTTTCCTATAATTATGTTTAAAATAATAGTGATTTAAATATTAATTTAGACACGTATCACATGAGATAATTATCGTTTCATTGTTACAATTCGAAAGTGGAGAACTAGGCAATGTGTCGCTAAGGAGAGTTTGATAACCAATCGAGTATTATAATAAGATGTTGGGTAACAAATTTCATGCAATTATTATCCATTTTGTAAAAAAATCAATGTTTTATATTTTTCGTTTATATTTGTCATCGCATCTGCCAACATGTGACTGACTGACGCTGATAATAGTAGGCTATAGAACGTTGGAAACGGTATTTGATTTATAAAAGTTTAGGTGCCGGGACGCACCCCAAATTAATTATTAATTTAATATGAATAGACATATTTATAATACAGTTTAATAAATATCCCTGAACTACCGGAACGCCGTACACTGGCGTCCCGCCAGAAATCAAGCTCTGATTAGAAGTAATTATTATTTTTACTACACTGATCTCAATTACGTAGTTTGACTTCAGACCAAAAAGTGGACAAAAACAGTTAAAAAACGGCGTTATTAACATTTTTTGTGTGAAAGACTGTGTGGGCGTATCTCTCAAAGCTAGAATTTTTACATCAAGATTCTAATTTTTAGCAAAATTATAAATGTGTTTTTTATAAGTATTCATTTTACTTTATTTGCCTGTGTGGCGCCCTCTAAAACAGTGAAACATATTGTTATCAATATAACTTACGTTTAAGTGTCAAAAAGATTTGTTAATTGGAAGTGATATGATTTTTTGACGTTTTAGATACATTGATGTAGTATTAACATTTTCGTGTGAAATTGAATGACCATCACTTTCAAAAAGCACATAACCATGTTGTGCCACCGAAGGTTTTTATGCACTAGATGATAAGTCTAGCGTGAATATATATTGGCTAATGCAGTGCAAATTGAATAAAATCGCTTAAAAAGACGTTAAAATGGTATAGAATGAAAGCAAATAAATGCGTTAAAAATGGCACCTCTCCCCTTTTCGTCACATACAATTTTTACTGTTCTTTACTAAATAAATAAAAAAATCAAAGAACTGTAGCTGGGTTTGTATCGTACAAAATCATTATTTGTACTTTCGCGGATGCAGTAGTGTTGTGTGAGTTTTTATAATGGAATTTATGAAAAGAACATGTGGATCATGATCAAAGTATCATCTGAATTCCAGTGTTGTACCTAAACCTGTTAAACTATTTGCTTTCGTTATTATATTCAAATAATTCATAATTCGTTCACTTGTTTCGGTCACGATGATTAATGCGAAATGTAGTGGAATTGAAGTACAAGCACCAAAATAATCGAAAGTACAGAAATTTGTTTAATAACTATGTCTTATAACGATATGAAAAATACCAATGATCGTTAACCCACCACTGACTGACACTTCTTTTCTTCAGGGTGAGTGTTTTTCAACCTTCGTAACCTTCTGTTCAGTTATTTTCATAGGCCATATATTTGCGTTGAAACGAAATTCTAGATGATCTAGACGTTGAATGTATTTTCACCCACATTACTAAAGACTATCATCATCAACTTGAATTACTGTGTGCATATTACGATCGTAGTGTCCATCCCATTTTACTTCGCGATCAGCTGCTCTAAAGAAGTATATTTAAATTAATTGATAAATTTCATGTGACGAACATGCAGAGCGACTCCATCAAAACATTTGGCAAATGAAACGAGGGTATTGGGAGAAGTTGATCACTACTATGCTTGCTGACTACTGTTGAACAGTGACAAGAGAAGACAGAAAGGAGTAAAAACGTTTCACGTGAATAAGACCTTTTATTTACGGATAGAGTACCTATAAACCCTGAGTTAGAGGTCCTAAACAATATCTAATGTAGCATTAATTATTTTCTACCTCAAATTATGGTACTTTGGTTATTTTAAGAAAATAAAAATTCCGAAGTTTAGTTTTAGTATTTCTACTTAAAATTAGTGTATCTTAAAAACTAGAACTAACAAAACAAAACATTGTCTGAAACATTGTCAACAACCATTCTCTGAATATTTGAGGGCCTTGCCTCTAAGTACTTACGCGAAGTCTTATCAGATATCTATTTCACAAGTAACTTGCATTATGATCATTAATATTACAATTCAGTATACAGCACAGTATGGTAGCAGAGGCTAATAAACAGTCCTCCCTGCAAAGTGTTTTAAAGAAATAAGCTATATATAATCTCTCCGAAAAAGTTGTAAAACCATCCTGGCATGCACCGAGCCAACCCATAGCAACAAATGGTATAAACTTTGCTTCGCGTAATTGAGACGCTCACAGAGTGACGAACCCGCGATATAACTGTTAAATGTCTACAATTTATGTTGTAGAGAGTAAAATATAGTGTTTAATATTCGCATCTAAAAATATTTTGAAGGATTTTTTGTGATAAATTGTGATAATAATCTGAAAACAATGCAGGCGACAGTCGGTGGTATAAGGGTTAGCGTGTTGGGCAGTTGCGGCCATGTGTGTGTGTGTGTGTGTGTGTGTGATATGTGTGTGTGTGTATGTGTGTGTGTGTGTGTGAGATAAAAGCAGTTGGTAGTGTTGAGAAGCCAATGTAGCGTCAAAAATGAAAATTACAACAATCCAGCTCATTGCAGCGAGTTACCCACGTTTCCATTATCTGTGTGTTAGACCAAAAAAACGACTTTCAAACTTTCGGATCGTATTTTGTTCTGAGAGAAATTCCACGGAAACCGTTAAACATTTCTCAGTGCAAAATCTTGTGAAATAAAGGGGCGGTGTAAAACATCTGAAACAGTTGTAAACTTAGCCGACCTAAGACAACTTCCCTTATAGCGACGAATGGTCATGGAATTTTTTTAAAGACTTGACCCTCTCCTCTTTCAACCATCAGCGTGTCCCCCTCACTCCTACTCACTCTTTTTTAACTCACGCACAATAATTTATGCAAAATATTTTATGAACATTCATATACAGGCTTTGGAAGCAAATACATGATTTCAAATCATTTGGTCATGATAGTGATGCAGTCTAGTCATGATAATGTGGCATTAAAAATGTATTTTACAGCATCTCAGATCATGGGTGGCGTATCCAATGCTTTTATACATTTACCTCTATTTACATAACAAAAGCTTTTAACCATATATATCATCATGGTAGGGTACCTACACATAAACCCACGTTCCTCTGTGCGAAATCTTCTGACGAAAGAGGTGTAAAGCGAGCGAAACAGCCATAAGCACCCGACCTAAGCCAACATCCTCAATAGCGACGGATGGCCTCGAAATTTTTTAAAGACTCGTTCCCTCCCCTCCTCTCCCAGCGCCATCACCATCACCGCAGCCTCTTCATCCCCTCGTGTTTAAAACTCTCTCACTTCCCTTCACATCCTAAATCCATGAGGCAAAAGCTATTGGTCAACCTACTCTATTTAAAACGGTCTCTGGATTTTAAAGACCGCCCACTCCAATACATTTTTAACTCTCTCTCGACTATTTGCGCAAATTATTGCATGGACATTCAAAGACAATTTCTGGAAGCAAATATGTGATTCAAAATCAGTTGGTTATGTTAGAAGCCAATGCGGCATTAAAAATTCAATTTACTGCAATTCAGCACATGGCTTAAGTGTTCAATGCGCATGCGTTAGGCATGTCAAGACCTTCTAACCACATGTATCGTATAGAGAATCATCACAAAAAAAAACAACATTCAGTTCTGGACAAAATCTGTGGGTGGTGTAAAACAGCCGAAACCGTCGTAAACGCACCCGACCTAGGCCAACCTCCCCTATAGCGACGGATGGCCTCGGAATTTTTTAAAGACTCGTCCCCTCCCCTCTTCTCCCAGCGCCATCACCATCACCGCAGCCTCTTCATCCCCTCGTGTTTAAAACTCCCTCACTTCTTAATAATTCTTCCGCCGCGCCTCGCTGCGTCTTAAACTTTTATGCAGGCAGCGTCTTTCGGGCACCGCGGAGCGCCAACGGGGTGCGAATTTGTTAAAGAGAAGCGTCCTTCGTTTATTTACATTTATTACTCGTCATGACTGGTCGAGTACCTCCTCGTTCCGAAGAGGCAGACGACGTGGGAAAATCTCTGGCAAGTTGCCTTTTAATTTAATCGCTTCGCGCCAGCTTGTTCTTCTTATTTGCACTTTCTCCTTTTTTACCATCCCGTGGGGCGGGTTTGGAGGCATCACTAGGCGAATAACGAACGGTACTAGGCACTTAACGAATTGAAACATTAATGGCATTTTGTCGCCTGTGACACATTTATAACATGTTTTGTCGGTGTGATAAACATTTATACACATTTACTATACATGTATATATTACTAGTGATATATGACTATGTGCTAGCTCCTCGGATTTGAGGAGGCTGACAAAGTAGGAAAATCTCAAACAAGTTGCCTTTTAATTTAATAGTTTCTCGCCAGTTTGTTTTTTCTTATTGGCACTTCCTCGTTGTTGGGGTTTGCAGGCATCACTAGGCCGTGATGAACGAATTGAAACATTAATGATATTTTGTCGCCTGTGCCATATTAATAACATTTTGTGTGCTAAAAATATATACACATTTACTATTCATGTACATATTTATTACTAGTAATGAGTGTTGGAGCACTTCCTTGCCACGAAAAGGCTGACGACTTGGGAAACTCTCGAGCAAGTTGCCTTTTAATTTAATCGCTTCGCGCCTGCCCGCTCGTAGCCGTATTTACACTTTCTCCATTGCGTGGTTTGGGTTTATCGGCACTACTCGACGTAATTGAATCGTCAATAAAATGTAGTCGGGCCATTTTTAATAGAAGTGAGAAAATTTCATCGAAGATATCTTTTAATTTAATGGTTTCATGCTCGTTTGTTTTTAGTTGCAATTTCTCTTTTATACAATCGCGTGGATTGCGTTTTTAGGTATCACTCTACTTGATTGTAGTGTTTTTGAATTTTTTGTGCATTTGCAGTATTTGCTTTAGATAACTAATGAGCGATAGTACGTAGAAAAGTATGCTACCATTTTTTACTTCGATGATGATTGGTAAGAATTCTTTGTAAAATATTTTGGGATTGAAAGTTATATTACCTCTAAATTAGTACTGTTCGTTAAACAAGGGAAATTTCAACATAACTATCCTTTTAATTGAATTGTATATTAATTTTTAACTGTATATTACTTTGATGATGATTGGTAAGAATTCTTTGAAAAATATTTTGGGATTCAAAGTTATATTCCCTCTAAATTAGTATTGTTCGTTAAACAAGGGAAATTTCAACAGAGCGATCTTTTTAACTGTATATTAATTGAACTAATTTGCGATAATTAGTGTATTAGAATTTTATTTCGTGAAAATTTATATTTTGTTTAAGTTTGGGATGTCTTGTAAGAATACTTTTCAAACATTTTGCGACTGGACCTAACATTTCATTTAAACGAATAATAGAAGAATAAGTTTGTAGACAATGGTAACAATCCAACAAAGTGCTCTTGAATTTAATTCTGTGATGTACGCTTGTCCTTATTCATTGGTTCTGCTAATTTTGTAGATTAAACATGTTTAGTAGTATTCTAATTGGAATGTCCACTAACTTTCGTAGCAGTTATAAGCATTCTGGAAATAACGTGTAGGAAGTTATGTATAATTTGTTTTGAAGAATGTAATGATTATAATTCGAATATCGATTGCGAGCACTTGAAATTCAATTTTTTACAATTTATTTTACCTCGCCGATTTTTAAACGATGGTCCGTACACTGAAGTCTGATTAAATATCATTTCGAGATGAAAATATTTCTGATAAATCAATGGTGTTTCACACAGGTGAAGCACTTCTCATAAATAATCATAAAATTATCACAACACTCTTTTAATTTAATTGTTCCGCAGTGTTCGCAGTTCGGTGTCCGCGAGTTTTTCCTGTTTGACGTTTCTGTTTTTTAACATTTCGTTATTTTAGTTACTTTCAAGCGTAAACATCTTATTAAAAATAAGAATGCGATTAGATCAATAGTGATGAACCTTTTTACAGTTAGTACATTTATTGGCAGTAGGTAATTTCGTTATTAAAAACCTAATTTCTTTGGTTTCATAATTGTTTTCAGATTGTTAGTGCCTGTTAGCAATGTTTTCTATGTTATTCGTTGATTAAACATATTTATTTTAAATGGATTATTGGTTGGCAATTAAGAAATCTCAACCAAGACACTTCGTAGTTGAATTGTTTTTTGTCGGCTTGTTCTTACTTATCGCATTTTGTTTCTCGGTCATGATATTTTTTGACAAAGTTGACATTGGTGTCTTTAAGATTATCTTCATATTTTCAATCATCTAGTAAAGTCTCTTACAATCCACTTATTTAACTAATTTGTTAATTTATGTTTTTTAAGTTTTATAATGGCGTTATTGGTCGTGTTTCAATTAAGTTGCTGATGCTTGGGCAGTATTATTCATTGTCATTTTGCGGTTACTTCTAACACGTATAAAAGCTTAATGAAAAATAAAAATAAATAATAGTGGATGACCTGGGTAGTCTAATTCTGACCCCCTGACAATTAATGTATTCAAAAGAAAATAAAAAGATCGGTAGAGGCATACACTTCCTTCATCATTTTCATTCTGACAAACACATCCTTTTCGTTTGTAATAGAGGGATGTACTATTTTTTTCCGTGCTTTTACCTCATAGATTTATTCAATACATTTAACAAATTCCCCCTTTCAAATGATCGACAGAAATAATCAAATGTTCCGCTTCCACTTATTTAGATAGGAATTCTCTGAATTTTTCTTAAATCTGTTTTATTTTTCAACATCGATATACAATTGACTGTAAATGTGACCTGCGAATATTATGTAGCGATCGAATGTGTTATTTAAAAATTTGGTGAATTTAATATTATAAAATGTACAAGAAATATCGACTCTTAAGTTAAATTGCAGTTCTCTGAATGTGCTACTCTAAGGTAATGTATTTCGCTTTATATGTGAATAATTTTGTTGAAATCTGTTTTCCACTTCAAGAAACAATCTTATTGCATCTGATTATGACGATGTTTCATCTACTATCATAACTAGTAAGTTGAGATTCATATCTCAGCCATCTGCTCACGAGTTTTGTATTCTGTATAAAAACTAAAAACTATTCTCTGTGAAATTTGTTTTGAAAAATATAACGATTAAAATAGGATATTTTATACGCTTTCTAGTGCTTTTACATGTGACTCCCGCTGTATATCATATTATATTTTCTAGGGTGCAATTTTGTGTAAAATTTTCAATTATATTTCTGGAATATGAAAAAATATTGGAAATATTAACTATATTTGACTCCACGAAAATTAATTTTTATGTACTATCATAAATGTAATAATTTCGGAAAATTCCTCTTTGTGGCTGTTTGTACTGAACTTTTATTGATACCACCTTTCTTTTAAGTACCTATTTTTATTCCTTATTCATATTTATTATTTTCACAGATCAACAAAAGAAAAATACAATTCAGTGAAAATGAGCAGTAAATAAGTATATACGAGCGATAGCGCGAATATAATTTTTTGGCGAGGGATAGGAGGATGTAGAGGTGTAGTTTACAGCGATTTGTTGCTTTCTGAAAACGAATTTTTAATATATTTTTTTATTTTTCTGTTGGTTTAGTTATTTAAAACTTATTCAATTGAGATATTTAAAGACTTTCATTACTATAGGTAAATAGTGAATTTTTATTTTTATACTTTTCACCTGTTTTGGAAGCAATTACGCTCGGAACTGTGTTCCACAACAGTAAATGCATCCAGGATGTGACCTTGTTACTGAGTAACCAATGAGATTAATAAATAAATTTGTTCAGAGAATTAGTCACTCCGACCGAGATTCGATCTCCTGTCTCCTGGTTTACACCCCCTTGCTATAACCACTAAGCTATCGAGGCGACTTTGAACAGTTTCACACGCCATATGTTGCCCATTATGGTATATAATTTTCCACCTGTCTCCTTTTTTGGACACAATTACACTCGGAAATATGTTCCGCAACCGTAAAGCAGTTCAAGTTCTGACCATGTTACTGAGTAACAGATGTATTTTAATAATTAAATTTGTTCAAATATTTTTGTTTGCGAATATGGGCTTCTTGGGCCTCTACCCTGTTTGGGGCGGCACGTCACTGTGTATGAAGACACACACACAAATCATTCCAGTTGTCCAGAAATGCCCTGCCTCAGCATGTTACCGACAAACAACTTTTCTCAACAAGTGCCGGCGGGTTAAAGGTAGAGAGCGCGGGGTTTTAGAGAGCCACGCGCGCGCCTGAAGAGAGCGGGCGGTCGGAGGAGCTCGCGTGCGAGAACGGGGCCTCTAAATCACGCACCTCCCCGAGAGTGAAATACGAGCTCGTAGAGCGCTCGTCGAGCAGGTTTCTTTTCAAGAGAGACTGCGGAAACGTTTAGAGCGGCTACGGGCACGCTGGTGAGACAGAAATGTCTCACTTGCTCCACAAAATGGCTTTCTGAAACTGTTTTTGATGGTACGAACATGTTTATACCACTTGAGACGCTGTGCATCGTTATCCGTTATTTTGTTCTTATCATTTAAATTATTCACTGTTATTACTATACGTTTCTTCGTGAATTGAATTAATGCCTTATTTTACGTGGTGACTGTTCCGTCTGACCACGCAAATTTCGCTACGCTCCTTTCACCAACTACCAGAGGAAGGTGGTATTTCTTGGGCGACGAAACAGGCGATTTTTGAATTTAGCTCAGAAGCTACGTCATCAAGGCTTGATGATCTTTAACATGCAAGTAAATCTACTAACATGGGACAGCCGGCTTTACTTCTCCTCCGAAGGAAGGCGTACGAAGGATTTTTTAATATCAGGTCATTTATAATATTTTACTGGCGATAGATGTTTTTGTTCCTAAACATCGGTATTCAGTAAACTTATAGGTTTTCACGACATCATACTTAATTTTTCCTTGTATGCGTTATTCAAAATAATTTTTTGCTTGTTGAAAGCCTGCATATTTAATTTTATGTAACCTTTTAAAATTTGAAGAAGCCGTGCAAAAACTGTGCGGATTGCAATAAACATTGAAATAAATTGAAAATACGTATCTTTTTAATTGATGATTTTTAACAAAGTTTGTGCGATTACTTCTTGTACTTTCTCCGAAATATGACTGTATGTTAAATACTTGCTTTAATTTTTGTGTTTTGAGAAAAAACACACCAAAATGCCTTTATTATAGAATTAATACTAGCAAAACTTTCAGCTTTACTTTTGTCTGTACTCTGCAATGCTTCTTTTCATGAATTGATGAAGTATGCTATACATTGAAAGTCCGAATTATGAGAAATATATTTCAAGTGTTTTTAGAATTAACAATATATTAATATAATTAAGAGGAAGTCAATATATCGTTGAGTTCGGTTAGGTACATATAATTTACAACTAATTTTTATTCAAATTGGGTGAATTCTACACAAACACACGATTTCTTTCCATTTTTGCAATCATTGTTACCATAATTCCTTTTGCTAAAAAATAATTTATCATTAAAAAGTATCCTAATATAGAAAATATTTTAATAAATGGGCGATAAAACAATTGACATGTATATAATACATAGTATAGAGTGTAATTGTAATAGTGTTTATAACAATAAAATATTTATGAATGCCTGAGCACTTGAGATGATGTCATTTATTATATGTTTTTTTATAAACACTGATTACCAAAGAGAAATGTTTTAACCTTGTTTCTGGAAATTTTAGGTGTTTAAAATTCAACATGTTGCAAATACTCTTTTAAAACACATGAAATGCGTTTGAAACAGCGTACGTATATTTCTCCAGAGGGATAGTCAATTTATTTAAAGCACTGAATAAATAAATGTATTTGTCAATAATTAACATATTAGGTTTGTTACTGTTTGTACTTCCAGCGCTTGCATTTGTCCATCAATAAATAGTACTCATAATTATTGAAACATTTAAAACATATTTTACAGGCACTAGAAACGATTATTAGGTTCATAAGGTATGAAAAATAAAAATATTCAGTATTCAACGAGTGTAGGAATGGCAGATGCCTTATTATTGACAAATTAATAAAATTGAAATAATAGATATGTTTGTGTATATTTTATATTACGTTGATAATACGAAAATTATTTCAAACTCAGGAAGTTTGCATTCGTGTTCTTTAAATTCTATAACTAACATAACATTTTATCTAGCCGTAATTTAACATTTAAAAAGGTCTTGACCTGTGACCCTTAGCAGTCGTGTACAATTAATAACAGTTGTTAGCTAGGGTAAGTGTTTTTTCTTGGCTTTCCTTCGAATGACAATCCCTTATTTAATCATCATCGTTACTATTGATGTGGAGGAAAATATATATATCCTCCCTGTTTACGAAATACAGCTTCTTTACGTGTTACACCAATATTAAGCACCAACAAACGAATGGCAATAACAATAATTATAAAATATTTAATGCAGAAATAAGATTTTTCGTGATTGTTCACTGTTTTATCCTTGCATCGCAAACAGGAACGAAAATCTGTCTGCGTCCGTCATGAATTTAACAGTGGATCCTCCGTTCAGAACAATCGAAACAAATGAGCTAAAGGTAGAGATGGTGTATTATGAAACACGTGTAACAAGAAATGGTATTTATTTTGTGTAAGATATTTTTCTTATAAAAACATGGTATTGAAACCTACGGCGAACATCACAAATAACGTACTCGGTTGGTTACAAACCTCGATTTTCAAACTTCTACCACGTCCGCTATTTGTTCTTTATCAGCCTAATAATGTTAATAACAATTAATAACGTTAAATACGTGGAGGTGGTGTTATTTACGGATTCCGTCGTCGCGAGCGCTTCTCAAGTGTATACACGAAGCGCCTCGCCAGGCAGGCCGAGTGCGCAGCATGGCTGGTCCACCAGCGACCGCCTCCGGCAGCCTGCTCTGGGAGAGCTCCGCGCTCTCCCCTACCTGGCTGCTCCCTCCCCTCCCCTCCCCTCCCCAACCCTCTCCCCTCGCCGTGCCCGGCGCTCGAGCCCTCCTCCTCGCTAAAGTGATCAATATTCGCTGGGCTACAGCGGTGGGCTTATCAACGCAAGGTATACGGCGCGCGCCCCGCTCCGCCCCGCTGGTCCTCCGTCGCCCCCGCCGCACTCCCTGAGACTGAACCGCCGCCTGCTTTGCCGCCGACACAGCCGCCTGGGCACATGGTCGCTTCGCAGGCGCCTACGCCGCCGCCGCCGCTGTCTCCGTTGCCTCGCTGCCTTCGTCCCCTTTGGCCGCGCCTCTTGGCGCGCTCCCTTTCCACCACTTGTGCAACCTCCTTTACTACCTTCACCGCTTCTGTGCGCATGGTTGCTACGTCTTTGCCATCGCCGGCCCTGCCATTTCCCCTCTACCTTCGCCTCTTTCAGCGCGCTCCCTTTCCACAGAAGCTTGTGCAATCTCCTTTTCTACCTTCACCGCTTCTGTGCACATGGTTGCTACGCCTTTGCCATTGCCAACGCTGCCATTTCCTCTCTGCCCTCGCCTCTTTTAAAACGCTCCCTTTCCACAGCCGCTTGTGCAACCTCCTTTTCTAGCTTCACCGCTGAGATACCCTCCTGTGCACATAGTTGCTACGTCTTTGCCATCGCCGGCCCTGCCATTTCCTCTGCGCCTTGCCTCTTTTGGCGCTCTCCTCTTCTACAGCCGCTTGTGCCATCTCCGTTTCTACCGTCACCACTGACATCCCCGCCTGGATCCATGGACGTACGTCCTACCAACATCTTTGCCGCTGCCATTGCCTCACTACCTTCGCCACCTTTCGCCATCTCTTTTGTTACTCTCCTCTTCCATCGATGACTGTGCCATCTCCTCCTCTACCGCCAGTACTGATCTTCCCACTTTGGAACATGGTCGGTACGTCTTTGTCTACACCGCCACTATCGCTGCATTATCTCTGTCTTCTCTTTTACCACCCTCATCTTCCTCCGCCTCCTGTACCTTCTTTTTTCTATCATCACCATCAACATTCCTGCTGAGCACACGTTCGCTTCGTCTTTACCTACACTGCATCCCCCCGCTTCTTCCTCCTCCACCACTGCCATTGTTTCATCCTCTGCCATCACCATCACCACTTTTGAGTCTCCTTTCATATGATTTCCTTTTCCACCGCCATCACTGGTGTTCCAGCATGGACACAACTTCGCTTTGCCTCCGCCTCCTTTCGCCATCTCTTTTGGCACTATCCTCTTTCACTGATTCTTTTCATCTTTCCTCCGCCCCCGCTACTACCATTGCTTCATCCACAGCCCATCACCGTTGTCATTGTCTCTTCTGTCTTCACCGCCTTTTCCATTGCCACTCGTGAGTCTCCGTTAGCACTACATACTTCTCCACCATTTCCTGGGCCGTATTTTCTTCTACCATAACCACTGACACTCGCGGCTGGTTTCATTGTTTTGTTTTATCACTGCCTCTGCCATTGCCTCAGCTTCATCTCGGAGACTAGTACCCGCCTGTTTCAGCACTCCCTCAACCATTTCCTTTTCTATCACCATTTACATACCCGCCGGGGTTCACGATAGCTCTGTCACTACTACCGAATTCTTAAACCATCCTTGGCTCTGTCTCCTTTTCCATCTCTCCCGCCGCCACTGCCATTCCCACTCGTAATCCGGTCAGTTCCACACTGCCACCTCTGCCATCGCCTTCTCTGATCTTCTCAGGCGCCAACTGCATTGTCTTATGTAACGTACGTCCCTCCTTATGTGCTCTTGTCATCCGCGTCCGATCCCCAGCCAGGCTGCCGTCGTCTCCTTTTGCCGTCTCTGCAGCCATTTTTGTGTACACAAACACCTCTGCCGCCGTCTTCTCTTATACACACCACCTCCATTTCCTAGTTTCCATCACCATCGCGCTCTCTACTTCTCAACTTCAGATTCCACGTAACTTTGTTGTCTGTGTGGGTACCTTTTCAACAAGCTCCTTCATCTTCGTCTTCCCCTCAGCCAACGTCATCACAGGCATATTTGTCTCTATCCCTCGACATGTATGCATACGCGTATTTCACATATCGTCTTCACCCGCACATCCAATTTCGTCACTATCATTGTTGGCGCTTTTGACAGAATCCCCTTCCGAGTCTTCAATAGTATTCCATCACCATTTCAGCTATCACAGTTTGGGCATCATTTCTCCCAATTTCATCCTTCGAACATTGTCCCTATCGGCGCCCCCATTATACCAACCTATTTTTAGGTCTTCAACGCCTGCGTATCTTCTGACCGCCATTAAATTCCGCTACGTACTTATCACGCCTTTACTTCCGCCTACGTCAACATCCGAACACTATTTTCTCGTACATCGTCCCTGATGCCTGGATACCTTTATCAACACAGCCTTCTCCTTCAAGTCCATGCCTCACCTCCCTCGTGAACGTTTCTTGACCTTTTCATCCCATCTCTGTCCGTGCCTGCCAATCTTTATCACCTCCACCTAGGCAGTACTCACCTTCGAAGACAACACCCTGCAGGATTCACTACAAAGCCTGATGGGCTTACGACAAGCCACTCGCCGGCTGCAATCTATGCACTCACTTTCCCAAATAAATCGCTCCCGAACTCTTCGCCAACGCTGCTACACCTTGGTCTTCAACCTCAACTTACAACTCGTCTACATCACCAATGTCACTCTGGAGTTCCACGCCAACGCGTGCCAGCTTCCTAATTTTGTTATCGTCGTCCCTTCCAACGCAGCTTCCGGCTTCTACACAAATTTACGCAAACCACAGCATTCACATCCACAAGATTTTCTGGCTCACCTTCAAGCTTGTCACCGTCAGCTCCTCTATCGCCATCGTGGCCGTCTCCCAGGATTATCCACACTAGCTGGATAGCCAGGTCGAATTGTTACTATGTGGAGGAGAATTCTATCGGCCGGCTACTCTGAAAGGTAGTTTTCGGTAGTTTCTGCGATCAATGGCTGGAGCAGTGCCCTAACAAACGAGCCATGGACGGCATGGACAATATTCCTTCCTCTTCCTAGCCCTATCCTCCCTCCTTAGTTACTCTCATATGCAATGCACTATCCGTTGTGAGTCCTCCCAGGACATCTCTCTCTCGCTTCGCTCTACTCTATCAACGCACCCTTCGCCCACCTCACTTAACTTTCACCAACACGTCAGTTCTGTTACAGACTCGTGAGTTCCGTCTCTATTCTTTCACCCACTCACTTTTCTTATAAAAATCACATCTCACCAAAAATTCTTGGCTGACACGGTGTACTCCTCCCCACCTACGTCCTCCCATTTACGACAATCTCGTCCCTACCTTCGTCTCAGGCGCAGGATCTGCGTCCGTGTCAACCTCTCTAATGTCAGTGTTGTCCGAGCCTGCCTTCACGACCCTGCCCACCCCCTGCCTTGACTTCTCATCAGCCACTTCCACCCTTCGTTGACAATCACCTCGCCATCCACCTTCAATTATTTAATATTTCCGGGCACATCAGGTGCCATGGGCATTAGCCCCGTTAGGGTAGTAAATGTTTTTAATGTCTAGACGTTCCTCCCCCGGTGGATGGTGGGAACCAGCACTATCATACATCCCGTATTGCGGGGTAACATCTGCGCCAGTTTTCTCTCACCAGCAGGGCACCGCCTTTTACGAGATACGTAGTTCCTGATTGACTTCCCGACTAGCGTGAGACTTAACTGTAAATATGTGCGTAATAGGAGTAAGGAAGAGAAATGTCACATATGACGGAATTTCTGCGGCATTCTCCCGGTATTGATCGGTGAAACTATAGAAAAGTAACGATCACAGCAACCGGTCGCTAGAATTCTCCTGCGGATAGCAGCTGATTTCGACTTAACTGTATAGTTAGTACTGCAAGTCCACCGCCGCCGGAACAATAAACCCCAGAATCTCCAGATCACATTTTTGCCATCACCTTCCTATCTTAATCCATAGGTTTAGTTGCCTCACTGTCCTCTTTCCCGTCCGTCTCCTCCAGCTCTCGACTATCGCCACTTTTGTCGTCGCCACCTGCATCGCCGACGTTGCCTTCCCCTCCAATCTCACTGCTCTCCTGATCGTCTCAGTCTTGGACATCGCACGATTTTCACATCCGCCTGCGTCGTCTCCTACGTGATTGCCCCACCATCGCCGCTACCTTTGCCATCTCCATCACCAATGAAGCCTTTACCGCCAACCGCATCTCAGAACTCTCTCCAACGTTAATCTCAGCCTCGTATGCCCCACCTGCGTTCTCCCCATTGTGGTTCTATCCTCCTCTTCCTCCATCGCCAACACAGACTCTGCCTTCGTCTTCAGTGTCATCTCTGCATTCTCCCCAACGCCATAACCTTGGTCGTCACAGCATAGTCACCGCCTCCATGACCAACGTTGTGTTCGCCACCAACCTCTCCTCAGAACTCTATACAACGCCAAACTCGGCCGTCATAACCTCCTTGCATTCTCCTTCTCGTGTACTAATTCTCCCACCTCTTCCTCAGTCTGGGGCGTCACAGCCTCCCTCTCCCCACCTGCGTCCCCCTCGTGATTCTACCCACCCTCGTCCTCGCCTTCCTCTTTCTCCAGCGCCAACAAAGTCTTGGCCTTCATCCACAGTCTCACCTCACTACTCTCCCCAAAGCCACAGTCATGTCCGTCACAGCCTCCTTCTCCCCTGCCTGCGTCGTCCCCTTCTCGGCCGTGCCCCGCCTCCCTCTCCACCCTCGTCTCCGACACCCCCTCCTCCACCGGCGGCGCCCGACCGCACGTTCTCTCCCTCGCCCCGCGCGCCGTACCAGCCTCCACGAGAGATCCCCGGTTCTTAGTCAATACGAGCCACGCCGCAGGGCACGGAAACAAGATGGCCGCTGGCCAACGCCGCCATGCGCGCCTCGGCCGGCAACTGTTTCCTCCTCCTCCTCCTCCTCGTCGTCGTCCTCGTCGCCGTGCTCCGTGGCCGTCTTCTGTCTCTCTCCTCCAGCGCGCGCTCTCTCTCGGCGGTGGGCGCGCGGTGCGAGCGAGCGTTCGCGGGGAGGGCGAGGGTTTGCCGGCGGGGACGGGGGCCGGGGCGGCGGATGCCCGGGGCCTACGGGCGGAGGCGGAGGCGGCCGCGCCCTGCCCTGCCTGGCTGAGCGCGGAGGCCGCCGCCACACGCGCAGATACTCGCACGCCGGCGGATCCATAGAGAGGCCTCCTCCTGCTCGAGGAGCGAACATAGGGTTTACCGGCGGCGGAGACGGTGTAGCTCAAGGGTCGTTTTCTAGCCATTTATTATATTAAGGTTGTTTATGATATTTGTAATTATTACTCTGCGATTTATTATTTTATTGACGGGCATTATTTTTATTATTATTATTATTATTATTATTATTATTATTATTATTATTATTATTATTATTATTATTATTATACACCGAAAAAAAAGAATGTTGGAGTATACCAGACCAGAGTATACAAGTTTCCTTGTTATATTTTCATGGATCTGGTATATTGCAACGGTTATTTTTGGGTGTAGTTATTGGTCACATGGGTATATTATAATTATGGTCACAGTTGAAAGCATAACAATTTTGAAGGAATACGTATCTCGTTTTACTACTCCTACACTATAGTTATTTCTCCATTTTATTTCTTCGAAAAGTAAAACATTTATTATTATTATTATTATTATTATTATTATTATTATTTCAGTAGTCTTGGAAAATAAGTATTGATGAAGATAAAACATGTTGATTTTTTTGATTTTCCTTACAAATAGTGGCACTTTTCTATTGCAACATTTTTACAGTTCATCCATTTCAGCGATGTAATCGCAGGGACTCAGTTATTATAAAAAAAATTCCCTCGGTCATACTCGCGAATACTGTGATGGTTCAAAAAGGCCACGATCACCTCTCATCATCATCCCATCACATATTTTATACTTCAAGGCTTAACAACCTTGTCCTAGCAAGGGATACAGCCGAAGAGCTGATCCCCATTGCTAATCTCTCTGCGGGTTCGAATACCACTGGACCTCGAAAGAGAACGTGAAGTGTGATCAGAAATGGCCAATAAAATAATAATAATAATAATAATAATAATAATAATAATAATAATAATAATTGACTGTTTTCGCTAAGAAATAACAAAGGGGTTGCAACAGTAGTGAAACGGGAAACGAATTCCTTCAAAATTGTTAAGCTGTCAACTGTAACCAGGTGGTGAAATGTAAATAAAATTATTATTATTATTATTATTATTATTATTATTATTATTATTATTATCTCTCTCATTATCATTCAATTATTTCAACTACTTGGCCCGAATATTTCTGAAATTTTTTTCGCAATTTGCTGAATGTTACAATGGAAACAAATTTTAGAGCTATTTTTTCTAGGTATCTTATTAAGAATTAATGATCCGCCGTACAGTAACTCGATTATTGCATTAGACATCCTAGAGGATACTCGTCAAATTCAGAAATATTTCGTAGTAATGTTTCGTAACATCGTCTGTAGTTCACTTTTGTCTGTGAAGTTCTTACAGCAATCTGGGTGTTTAAATAAATTACGGAAATTTTTAAATGCAAAAGATGTTATAACTTCAATAATGATGCAAAGATTATTAAGAATTAACAATACCTAATAGCTTTTAACAATTAAGCGATTAGATTGAATAAAACTACCAAACCAATTTCAAGAACGAAGTAAGAAATCTCTGAAATTTTTTAGCGAGATATTCTCCTTTAAAGTGTTTCTATGAAAGTTCATAATAATTATGTCCGATGCGTTCATATCATTCTAGTGATACCTAAATAATTGTTGCGCTTCGTATTGAAATGAGAACAATTCCCACGTCATTTATCACGTCACTAGCTAAAACAATATCTCATTTCGTGAGACAAACTCTCACAGTGTAGTCTACAAAGTCCTAAAAGAAGAAATTACTTCATAAAGCCGACAACCGGTAAATTAAATATTAATTCTCGTACATCTTTCTCGGCAGCCATTAACATTATTTCAAAGTATCCGGAACATTCACGACCCCAAAAGATTAAGCACACAAAATATAAAACTGTTTAACTTCTAATTTCAAGAAAAACGCTCCATTAGGTACATCATTGACAAAGTAGCGAACGATAGCGACTTTTTCCCCGCTCCGTATTTGCTATTCTTCGGAAACCCAAAGCCATCAAACAGAATTCCTTGAAAGAGAATGCGAATCAAAGGAAAGAAGACGAAGGGAAAAAAGCTTGTGCCGTCTACGGACGCATAATTTCGAATTAAAATCAAAAGAGAGGAGCCAGTTTCCTCTTGAGTACTGGGGCAGCTCTTTCATCTCCCCCTTTCCGATAGGCCAACAGGAAGCGGGCTTGTCTCCTGGGGCTGTAACTTCCGCCGCTGCCGCCCGCCGCGCCACCGCCGCCGCCCCCGCGGACCCGTTCTTCCAGATGACACGGAACCGGTCTCGCGGCGCCCGTGCGTCGTTGTTATTCGCGGCAGGTCGAGAATGCTCGGAGTTATTGCGATCAAGGATGAACTGGGATAAAAGGTAGGCCTTATCAGGAAAGAAGGGTTTTTAATTTTTTATTTTTCTTACCGATAACATTTATTTATTGTTTATTTGCTCAAAATGAACACGCTATTAAATATGTCGGGCAAATACACATAATTGTCATGAAATTTTAGTATATTGGATAAACTAAATAACAACGCCTAATAGTCACAATCGGAACTTAAAAAATACAAAAAATTACTTCAATCTGAAAATACAAAATACGTCAAAAGAGCAATACAAAACTTATGGTAGCGTGTAGTAATTGTGTATGGTCTTGGTGAAGAGGTTATAATATATCGATAATAAACCGATTACAAACGTGAAGTGACAAGTAAATTACTTTTATTATTACCAACTAAAATTACTTGTTGAAATTCAATACTACAAGCTAAATAATTTATTAATTAATTACAATTTCAAGAAACAGCAAAGGCAGCAATTTAAGTAATACACCTTACTTCTATCTTTAAAGTAGACGATGTTCATTAGAGCAGCTAGATTATTTTATACATATTTCAAACAGTCAAGTACAAGGATTTCTTTTTAGTTTTTACGATAATCAGGGAGTTTAAATTTCGAAGTTTCATTAATAAAATAATGATGCAAACGAAATTAATAATTCAATCTACAGACATCCCCAGTTACCTCAGCCTAGAAATATCCAATAGTACTCGTATCAATTTTTAAAAAATACAAAAGTGTAATGGCAATAACACAGCCAGAAACTTTTGTTTTATTCTCAACTCTCCTTAACTAGTCATGTTTCTGTAGAAGTCATTATTTGTTGCAAATATGTTTCGTAAAATTAGTAAATGGCCCCATATGTCACCTTACTAATTCTAAGAGCAACTGGATGCAAATCACGAGACCAGCTTTCGATTCCAGCTGGGGGGAAATAATTCTCTGAAC
Source organism: Gryllus longicercus (assembly GCA_038098605.1). NCBI lineage: Eukaryota > Metazoa > Arthropoda > Insecta > Orthoptera > Gryllidae > Gryllus > Gryllus longicercus. The sequence goes on from JAZDUA010000243.1 coordinate 767,310, forward strand.
AGCTTGAAATGTTTATTTTATTTTTCAAATTTTCGGTTGTACATTTCTATATACGAATGTAATTGTTATGATGTGTTGAAGGCTTCTGTGCACGAAAATAGACTGTTACTTTTTGTTATGTACGAAAACAGACTGTTACCACGTGTTACTTTTCATTTGTATGTGCGACAGCGTCAGCTCACCCGTTCGCAGGGGAGAGACCAAAAATGCCTGTCTCGGGTCTGGAGGCTGTACTAATGAAGTGAATACTGCCGCATATCGCTCCATTAGAATAGCCATCAGACCCAAGCCTGACACAATTTACAATGAGTGCAAAACATAGCTAAAACCTATGACGAACGTAATATACGACTCGAAACATATTTTAAAACCCCACTCTCGCCCCACTATTTGGAAGATACGGACAATAGTTCATAAAAAAATCCAAATCTACAACAAAAACACTCCCTACAGTTTTCCGATTCATGCGGCCTTAAATCACATATTATCTAAAAATAAATTCCAAAAATATAATACAAGCACAGAACAAACAGACCATCTCAGCATCAATAACTCAATAGAAATGCGTACGCAGAATAATTTCCCTTCTTCCACTATCATCAGACCCAAATCTTCTCTTTCCATTCATTTAAACAGACTTAGCGTACGTACATAGCTCTTGCCAAATTCAAAACCACAGCTAGAAAAAAGTAGCGGGCGAGACAGCCGTCGGCGCACACCCGCTCGTTGCAGAGGCAAGGCCGCATAACCAGAAGACAATCATTTTTTTGCACCCTGGCGGACGAGCGCCACACCGGCGTTGGCCGACACTTCTCCCTAGACCAGGGGTGTCCAACCTGCAAGGCCTCAAGGGCAACAACTAAAACCTTCAGCATGGTTGCGGGCCATATTTTGTTTTTACTCGGACGATCCACGCCTCACTTTTCCGCAATGTCTATCACAGCTCTTTGCTCGGCTGCTCTTAAATGGTGTGTGTATGTGTGTGCGTGTGTGTGTGTGTGTGTGTGTGTGTGTGAGAGAGAGAGTTCTTGCGTGCGTTGCGACGGTTGTTCAGGCGTAGTTTCGGCTGATTCGGTGCGGTCCGCGGTCGTCTCACGTACTTCCTCTGCCTCGTGCAACCCTAAATTTTCCATTCTACGAAGTACCTCGTCCCCCGCGTCGCCCTCACTGTCCTCGTCACTCCTAATTTGCCTAGGTTCCCTATATTCTTGATTGCCTGCCATTCTAGTGCTTTGCGTTGCCTTTTACCTTTCTAACAGTACAAAATGCACTTCCCTTCCAAAATCACAACACAATACACTATATAACACTTCACTGTACACAGAAAAACACTTGCTGAAAAAGAATACAATACACAGTCAAACAAATACCACAAAATGCTCGTTTATTGTGTCTAGGGTTCACCTTTGCTTACTTGATTTCAATCGATCGCTGCCGCATGTAATGGGCACCAAATATCTAACCGGCCCTCACTTGCACCATTCGACGATTTCAATCGATCGCTGCCCCACGTTGGGCGCCAAAATATCTAACCGAACGAATACTATCGTAGCCACCAGTACCTATCTGTACACTCCAGGTGCTTTAAGCACGTCGATAAGATATTATGCTCGTGAAGCGAGCTTAGAATCTCAGGAAGCAGGATCTTTGGGGTACGAGAAAGGTCTGAACCCTCGACACAATAAAAGTCACACAAATAACACAAACGAGCATATAATTCTCTTAAAATTTGGTGGTATGAACTGATGATAATGGAAAACAAATCACACATATAATTACACTTCCAAAAGAATGATTGAATGAACACAAACAAGCAACTTTTTTACAGCCTATTCAGCACGTGAATATTTGATTTCGTTTGGAACTGATTTTCTGTACTAATTACTTTAAACCTAATCACACATAGAATTTACACTTCCAAATGATTGAGTAAACACAACTAAGCAACTTTCTACTACAGCTTATTCAACACATGAAACACTTAGTTTCGTTTATAACTCACTTTCTGAATTAATTACTTTAAACCAGTACTGGGATTCCCTTTGAAAATTTACCACGTCTAAATTGAACTTACTCTAATTACAATTGTTTGTGATACTAATTCTAATTTACAGTTTCTTGCCTTTTTAAAATTTTACATTCAATAATTGACTTGTGGGCAAGCGCACTACTCTTAATTACTCCTTAAATTACAAATGCTGGTAACAGAATAATAACTGCTACTCTAGAACGGTTAAAGGCAAGCACTTTATGCATTAAATCTCCCACTCCAAGCTACAAATTATGAATATCCGTGTCCTCAAATTTTAACACGTTTGAAACTGTCCTATTTCCCTGCCGTCGTGAACTTGACCTAATTCAGCTTTACGGGTTACCTCGATATTGTCCGCCTTTCAACCTTGAACAGTGTGTTGCGCCCCGCACCACGATGCTCGAGTTCGATGTACTGCGTTGCTCTCGCCGTCCTTCTGCTCAATCGTCGTTTTCTCGGCTGATTCGCGTACTCTTGCGTCTTCACTGACCAATTTATTCTCCTCCCACGGCTGCTATCGCCTCCAATTACGCCCAATTTACAGAAATGTCCCTTGCACTTCCTAACTGCGAGTGCAAGTACGTCGCTCGTTCCTAACTTTATTCTAATAATTAAGAACTTTCAGAGCTTTCTGAGAAACGGGCACACTTTTACTTTCCGCGTTATTTAATAGCAGAATATTTCTCTAACTCCTGACTATTGCGCGGATGACTAGCTAGACGTTTTTGTAACGCCGTACACTCCTATTCTACAGAGTCGTTGCGGCAATTTCTAGCTAATCTAATTCTCTAACAAAATCTTCACACTTGCCAAGCGGTACCTTACGTGAAGAGCTGCTGACCTGACGCGTACCAGCAGAAGAGATGTTGCTTCCAGGCGAGATGTCGGCAACAAAAGAGAGCTTTCCATCAGCGCGTCGGCCTATTTATTAGCGCTGCGCTGGGGAAATTCTGAGCAGCTACTGAGAAGGGGGGGTAATTTCTCCTACTTCACTCCTTTCAGGAAAAACATGATTCCAAAGTTTGCGGCTGCTAGTGCGAGCAACGGATACCAGGCTGCGCGTTTTGCTACACAGGTATTCCGCCTGCTCTTCTCGCCGTCTGCGAGCGTAAACGCCGACGAAACTGTGCTGTGACGGGGGTGTATAATCCCGTTTCGGCACAATATATATATATATATATATATATATATTTAGAAGTTAAAACGAAAACAGTTGTTATCTGCCATCAAATTCAGTGTATTCACATTTACATAAGCATACCAACGATATCCGATGCGTATTTTAGCCGTAAGTAAAATTATTAGTTTATAATAACGCCTTCCAGCGACGTTTGTCAAATTAACATTTGTCGTTGGATTCATATGGCACACCCATTTTCCAAATCAGCATTCTTGATACCGCTAGCAACAAAATGCAAATTGATAGAAAAATAGAATAATTAAATATAATACGGGAATAGCAAATATACAGAGTGAGTCCCGTAACTTTAGCATCTTCTGTAATTATTAAACGGTTGATGCTATTGCAATGCAGTTTCCACGGAAGTGCACGAGGGAATGGGGCTAATTGATGTATGTATTCGTTTCTATTTTATCACTTGTATTTTACGAGATATTAAAAAAGGAACTGCTTTTTGAAATGAAACTACATTTTAGTCTATCATGATGAGCGTAAAAAGACGAATCCAATTATATACATTTTGTCATGGGCTAATTAAGCATTGAGTAATTTTAATAACTTCAACCATTCAAAAATCCTTCAAAAATTGCAGGAGGTTCTGAAGTTACGTGACTCATCCTGCATAATGGCGGACGGCCTCTTTCTAGGAACCTTGTGATGAGCTGTGTCATAATCTGTGAGGCACTGCGTTTGAAAATTCAGTCGCTATGAACAGGATGAGAATAGGTAAAATAGCACAATCAAATATTTGCATTTTTCAGTCAAAATCTAAATTGTTTCATTTTATGTGCGTCTTTTGTAACAGATTCTAAAGAAATCTTGTGCACCTCTCATATGTCCCCAGGTTTCATCGTTTTCTTTTACTTGCTGCGTGCATTGCATTAGAAATGTAGATGGACAAGTATGATTTCAACAGCTGTCGAAAGAACTGTTTCTGAAACTACGAGTATAATCCAAAATCTGGCCTTGAAAATTCACTTTTCAATGAGGATATTCTTGCTGTTCGTTTTATGTTGGTGTGATTATAAAACAAAAATATTCGATAATTGTGAAAAACAAGTTTGGTTTTTAAGTGTGATCCACTAAAGGAAAAAGCTGATATAATCCCTGTACATATTTAGGGTGCAAATACACGTTACATATTTTTTGTCGAAGCGCATTTGAAAAACCTTGATTTTTGTCGTATTTAGGAAGAAAAAAATTAACTATTTTTTGTTTTTATTATTTAGTCTAATATAGGCAATCTCACCCATTCCATACGTTAAATTTTTTTTTTTTTGCTTCGTAAGGAATGATTTTTTTAATATAAGAGGAGAGGTGGTAGGGATCTAAAAACTGATTTATTTTCAAATATTTATAGCGTTTGCAGTATTTTTATATTTCTTTTAGTGATTTCGACTCAAAATATACGAAATAAAAAAAATTGAAGTGCGTATGTCAAGATGTTAAAGAGGCCTTCAATATTTGATTAGCTATGTTTGCTGCTGTCATATGGTACATAAGATAGCATATACAACATCGCATGCGTGAGACATAAGTCACGAAACGTTGCTTATTGCACACAGAACAGGGCACATACTCATGTCATCTTACAATTTCCACAGTACACGTTTCAAGGTAAAATAAAACAAGAGAAAAACAAATACGGTACGTAACGAACACGACACGTGATTCTTGGCACAACATACACGGCTCATTGTGCTCGGTATATGACTCAACACACGGCACAAATCTACTTGGCTGGCCGGGAGATGCCGCGCCCTAGGCACAGGTGCCAACTTTTCGGTTGCCATGATGCGACCTTCCTAAGGGGAAATGCCTATGCCAGGGAAATGCCACAGCATGACAGCCAAAGCGTTGGGCTCGGCAAAAGCATTTGGCACATGGCAAATTGCACATGGTGCATGGCTTCCGCGGCCGGACACGATATCTACTTGGCTGTCCGGCAGACGTCGCGTTCTATACACAGGTGCCAACATTGCGCCCGCAATGCTGAGGTCTCCCTCAGGGCGAAGCTTCGGCATCGGTGCCTGCGACGCGGCGTCTCCCGAACAGCAAGTAGATGTTGACTCCGGCCGCGGAACCAACCCACACGCCACATAGCGCGTTGCGCACGATACATGGTCTTGTAGCACACGCTACATAGCACACTGTGCATAGCTCGTAGCATTCGGCACGTGTCAAATAGCACATGGCGCATGACTTCCGCGGCCGAAGTCAGTATCTACTTGACTCCCCGGGAGACTGGAAAAAATAAATAGTTGGCTGTCCGGGAGACGCCACGTCCCGAGCACACATGTCAGCGTTGTGGCCGCCATTCTGCGATCTTCCTCGGGGTAAAACTTTGACACCGGTGCCTGGAACGTAGCGTCTCTCGAACAGACGAGTAGACCGCCTATGCATTCGCTTTTACACGCCACATAGCCCGTTGCACACGACATCGTAGCACACGCCACATGGCACATGGCATCCGCGGCCGTTGTCTGAATCTACTTGGTTGTCCGGGAAATAAATAGATGGGTGTCCGGGAGACGCCGCTTCCTGGGCACACATGTCAACGTTGCGGGCGCCATGCTGGAATCTCCCTCAGGGCGAAACGTTGACATCAGTGTCTAGGACGTGATCTTCCTCAGGGCGTTGCCACCGACAGGAAACGCTGACATCGCGGCCTGGGTCGCGGCGTCTCAGGAACAGACAAGTAAGTTCTGACTCCGGCCGCCGATGCCTCCGCCACATGTATTGCACACGATACACGTCCTCGTAGCACATGGCACACTGTGCATAGCACACGCCGCACGGCTCGGGATGGCAAATAGCACATGGCGCATGGCGGTGGTTGGCGCGCGCCCAGCCGCTCGCCCCTCACACAGGGCGCTGAGGGCGCATAACTTAGCGGCGCAGCTCCGCGCCCGCGTCAGCCCTTCCCCCTCCGCCTGGCTCATGCACCCAGCTGCCGCCATGGACGTATTCTAATTGTATCCCGCGTTCGACGATTCCGGCGCAATGTACGTACCTTCTTAAGGAGGCGTAGCCCCGTTGCATCTCGCGGTCTACTTTTGCTACGTCGTTTACCTACCTTCCTGAAAAAACATAAACCGATTGCATCCCGAGTTAAACTATTTCTAAGCCATATCTACCTTTGCTAAAGGTAAAGCTCTATTGCATCCCGTGGTCGAATTTTTCTACGTCTTTTATCTAACTTCTTGAAAAGACATAACCCGATTGCATCCCGTGGTCAACTATTCCTAAGCCATTTATCTTCCTTCGTCAAAGGTAAAGCCCGATTGCATCCCGCGACCGACTTTTTCTACGTCTTTTTTCTATCTTCGCAAAGAGGCGTAGCCCTGTTGCATCTCGCGGACTTTTCCTATGCCTTTAACCTACCTTGCAAAACAGGCATAGCTCCTTTGCATTCAAAGAGGCATAGCTCCATATAATTCTTATCCTCGACCCTCTACTGTAATAATCCAAAAATATTTTGATTGCAAGATAAAAATATTGAAGCGCCATAGACAGTGTGTGGAAATTATATTGTGTATGATATTTGTTATTATCTAGATGAAAATTTCTTAAGTGGTTAGGATGAAGAGCAGCCTGCAGAATTTCTTGATATAAGTCGAATTCAGCCACTGTTTGGTGAAGAATTCTACCGACCGGCTGCTGTGATCGGTATTTTTCAATGGTTTCTCATATCAACACCAGGTGGGAGATGTACCATAACAAACGGGTCACGAAGAGCACGAATTCCTTCCTGAGCCTTGTCTTTTCCTTTCTCATTACCCATATATATATATATATATATATTGAAACACAGAATGTGTTCCCTTACACTAATTAAAACATTAGTGTAAGTAATCAGTATGTATTTTGGACTGCGCGGTACGTACGCCAAGCGCTGCGAACAACGACGGGAGCTAGCAACGGTCGCTACCGCCACCGGTGCCACCGCCGGGAGGCCAGCGTGAGAATGTCAGTTACAAACTGGGCAGCGAGCACGTGGAGGCAGTCGTTAGGAGAATTGCGAAGAAGACAGACGTTAGCGGAGCGGCGAAGAGTTCGGACGTGTGGCGAAAAGCTCGCCGTTAGCGCATGGACAAAAGGGAACATGCGATGTGTTCGTAAAGCAATAGTAATTGTGAAGCAGTAAATAAGTGAAGTAGACAATGAGATTATCATTAGAATAAAAGATTCGTGTTGATAGAACAATCGATCGCGCTTGTAGTAATTAGTGCAGTGGAAACTTTACCGAAACTGTGTGGTACGGAACTGGGACCCGCACGCGTGATAGGCGCGGGTTGAGTAATTGAATCCATCGACGGAAGGTGATTCGAGAGAGGTGCAGCGCCGTGGTATCAAGATCCGAGTCGGGGAGGAGTCACAAGGTCACCAGCCCAGGACGACCGCCACGCCATCAGCCGCCGACAGCCCACAGCTGCTGTAGAAGGTCGGCGACCCTGTCGATACGAGCTGTTCTACTATCATCGAAGGTATTTGGTCGGGGCCCCGAAGGTATGATAAATGCATATTACACCTAATCTTGGTACCAAGGCAGAGTGTATAAACGTCAGATCATGTAATTAACCTATTTGATTTGCAAATAAATCTTGTTCATGATTGTATTTCCATTTCTAATTAACTTTCCCAATGTTATACCAACTTATCCAGGGACCCATTCACGGAAAAGATACGCTCCTTTAGTGTTATATTGCAGTGAAATACCCGGCATCACCAGGTACGTCACAATATATATATATATATATATATATATATATATATATATATATATATATATATATATATATATAAAAGTTTTCTGAACCTTTACGCAATTTTTACGCATTTTGTTTCCTTTACGTGCTTTTGTTAGTGATATATATATATATATATATATATATATATATATATACACACACACACATATACATGGCAGTACCCCAAGTATCGGAAGATCATTGGGCAGTCTGTTTGGCAGGGACAGTAGCTTTCTGGTGGAGGTGCGTGGGTAAGGGAATCCTGCAAACCCACATGATGGTCGGCGCCGGATCTCGTGGTACACCAGGGGAGGAATGCCGCCACATCCCGGAGTAGTTCATGCACTACACTTTCGGAACTAATGACTATAGCTGTTGTCGCGCCGGGAAACATAATAATCAAACGTTCAATCAATAAATATCAATAAATTTATGATCAATCATTAAATTTATTCTGAGACATTATGCCCAAGAGGATATCAAATAAATGCTTCTAATTTGTTATAAAAACCCTACAAAAGAACGAATAATTTGTACATGTGATTGAGTAGACCTTTACGATAAGCTGATGAAGTTAGACCTTCTACAACGAGAAAAAATAGAATGTGTTATTTTTCTTTGAACCTTTCATTCCCTGCATCAAAAATTAGTCGTTCACTTCAGAAAAGATATCGCAATATCCAGCACGTATGTATAATTCCTCGCAGCTGCGTTTCCGATGTTGAATGTTGCCGCAGGTATACAGCGATTGTTATAAGAATCGACAATCTTGACAGCTAGCGCTGGCAACATAACTGAAGGTTCTATGGTCGTTATGTCCTTCAGCTCATTTGACTCTCCTTTCTTCATTCGTTCGTTTGCAGTTGGCCAACTTATAAATGGCTTAAACGTTTCCTTTCGTGGTGTCCTCGTCCTACGAAAATGTAGTTCGCTACGAGAAATAATTGAAATTAAGGAGTACACTGCTACAGTGCTCTTTTGTACAAATTCGTATTATTATAAACATTACATTGAATTTACTTTTTGTGTGATAAGTATTAAGTTATTTGAAAATAGTCTTGAATGTCAGACGCGTACTGTCACACGAGTTTCTTGTTTCTGTGCGGTTAAGTGGCGAACTGAGATCGAGAACGTTCCATGGTTTGAGTTTTATCAATTTATTTTTTTATATAATTATACGGTTGTGAGCAATGTGAAGCCATGATGTCTTAATGTACAAACATAATCACTTAACGAAGAGGCGTAGCTCTACAGCTGCCGCAGCTGGGGAGTACATTTCTGAATTTCATGTGATGTTCCCTTGTTTTGCGGACTGTCCTTTTGGATCATACTTAGGTGTATTCTTCTATAGAATGAGCCGTTCTACTTCTAGGTCCCAGCTGTAGGCTGTGCCGGAGCTACACATGGGCAGTCTGGGCGATCGCCCAGGGCCCCGCAAGTCAAGAGGTCTGATGACCGGGAAAAACTGGTAAAAAAATAAAAAAGGATTTAAAACTCAAGAAAATCGTTATCATAATTTTATAAGCTTCGCTACTGTAGTCTGATACTTCATAAAATTTTCAACCAACTGCTTACCTTAAATAGTAAATTATAATAATTACTTATAAGGTACACTTTCATATTGTAATTTCCTTCGGGGGGAATACGATTCAGCATTGCCCCGGACTCAAAATTGTTTAGTCCTTGCACTGGCTGTTGGTCTTTTTTTGCCATTTCCGGACGCTCTTCGAGCAAGTCTGAATCTTGCAAACTGGTTTTGGTTTCCCCCTCCTCCCCGAGGGTTCACTCCAAAGCCAAGTCAAGGACAGAAAGACTGCCTGCCAGAACAGGTGACAAGTTTCAAATTGCAATCTGTTTTTTAGTCGTTATTCATGACGGACTGGTCTTCTTCGAGACCAGGGAAATAGTTCATGACAATGGAAAATGTGTTTTTCTTCTAATCAAAATAAAGTACTAAGTAGTATGTATTGCGATGAGCTATGTGGCCTTCTTTTCGTACGTCTTAATGCATTTGATTACAAAACTATTTTGTGAATTTAACACTCGAGTATTTGCGATTATCGTCAATTAAACGAAGTTTTATTTAATGATTACGTATAGCTGATTGAAGAAATTAATATAAATTAAATTTTACAAATTCGAAAAATGTTAACAAGTCTACGCGCAGGAGTGCGGAAAAAATATAAAAACAATTAAAAATGATCTTTAAAACCAGTGTCTTAAGGACCCGATCCCAACTCCCTGCTGCTACAGTTCTCGTTAGTCCGTCAGCTTCGTGAAGGACCATTGGCGGATCATTCCCGCTCGTTTATAATAATTTGGCGGGCAGAAACAAGGAAAGTGTACATGCTCTGTCAAGATTTGAAGTCATGAATGTCCAATGTCTGGCCTAGTCTATCTGGCAATGTCTATCAAACTGTTCGTGATGTCTGTGTTAACAGGGAGAGAGGGAGGAATGTGTGCTATTGGCATTAACGCAACGAATTGTACGTGTGGAGCCTAGGTTGGATTCGCGACTAACACGAATGGAATTTTATTTTTTAACGATATTTGTAATATCTCAATTTCCAACAGATTTTTTTCTTGGAAATTTTATATTCCTACTAGCGGACCCGACGGACTTCGTCCTGTCAAAAAGATTTGTAATGTGAAATTTTTTGTTCCTACATTAAAAAAATTCTGGGCAAAAAATTCTCCTGAACAGAACCATCACCCTGGTGATATGGCGTTGTGAATAAGAAATATAATTAAATAAAACATATATAAGCATTTAAAAGTAAGTAATCGCTTTATTGTTAATCATGTGAATCATAATTATTAACAAAAATCAGTTTTATTTTCATTGCAGTGCTTTGTGACATACGATGTTTTTGTTTGATTACCTGGCGCAAGACAAACAAATCTGATGGTTTTCCAACACGGGAATAGGCAACATACAATTGAGCATGTGAGAAACATGGGTTTTCCAGATTAATACCACAAACACTTAATGATTGCCCCTGGGACTTGTTTATGGTCATTGCAAAAGCAAGCCGAACTGGAAACTGTAGTCGTTTAAAGTCAAACGGCACATCAGTCGGAATCATTGGAATGCGCGGTATGAGGACGTCTTCTTTATACTTTCCTTTCAGTATAGTTGCTAGTAATTGTTTAGTAATTTTTAGCAACATTATAACTACCTATCCAACCTTTAATTGAAGATTATGATATGGCAATCCTGGTAAATCAAGCCAGTTTAAAAATTCTGGTGGATAGTTCACTACATCATCTTGGTTAGTAGCCAAATTAACTGATTTATATATCCTCGATTCGCCTGTAATTTGTTCTTGAATTTTTAAATTTAATTCATTTACATCTATTTTTTTGCAGCCAATATAGCTCGTTCGCTCAACCAATCATGGTTTCTGTAATTTTTAGAAACATCTGGAAACACCTTCTGAACAAGTTCATCTTTTTATCGAGTTAACTGACCAAAACTTTGAGGAAAGTTAATGCAGCCAGTCAACATATCTACAGGAAATTTGCCATTACCAATGTCAATGAGCTGTTTAGAGAATATGTTTCCAGATTGGTCATTTTGCAACTCGACATGCATATTCTTGCTTAAATGAAGTACTTTGACATGTTTCCACAAATTGGAGGACTTTAGACATGCATTGAGTTCATCAGCTGGTGTTGATCGTGGAATCACGAGCAATGTTTGACGAAAATCTCCTCCTAATAAAATCATTGCACCACCGAATTGGTTATGATTGCTCCGTAGATCTTTTAAGGTTCTGTCTAAAGCATCCAAAGATTTTTTATGTACCATCGTGCATTCATCCCAAATAATTAATTTACATTTCTGCAAGACCTTTGCCATTGCAGAGTTCTTCGAAATGTTGCAGATCGGAGTTTTTCATTGCTTTGCATATTTAATGGCAATTTTAATGCTGAATGGGCTGTTCGACCACCTTCAAGCAAAGTTGCTGCGATTCCCGACGAAGCGAGTGGAAGTGCAATTTTATTTTGTGAGCGAATCGTTGCTAATGTTAATGAAATCAAAAAAGGTTTTCCTGTACCACCAGGTACATCTAAGAAGTATATCCCTCCAGTTTCATCATTTGTTACTTTCATAAGAGTATCAAATACATACGTCTGTTGTTCATTCAACAGTGGAAGATTTGTTTGAATTAATTATTTCAAAGTGTTGAGATCATACAGTTTTTCTCGATTCAACTCTTGGTTAAAAGCATCATGCATTGGACGATTGGGCGCGGCCAGGACTAATTGAATTAATAGTTTGTTTGACATCATCAAGCACATGTCCTCAATTGAAATCAATGCTTCGTTGTAAATTTCTTGACTAAGTGATGATTATGATCTTAATATTTATGAAATTGAAGATTAGCAACACATCTTAACTTAGGTGACAGAACATAAAATAATTATGATTAACTACTATAATACATACCTTGATAGTTGGCATAAAATTTTCCCGAACTACATTTGTTGACCCAAATGAAGTCATTTGAAAGCAATTGTTACATTGTTGGATATTTGTCAAAAAGTGTATGGAATCTGTTCCTATTCCTGAAACCAATGAGTACAATGGCTCTGGTGGTGGTTCCAATGGTATCAATTTCACTTTACCATTTGCGCAACACAATCCATTAGCTTCGTTTTTATATTTCAATGCCTTACAAAATGAGCAAACCGAGTTCATAGAACCAATAACAACACATTGGTAGTTACAGAAGTCAATTGACACGTCGTAACTTAATGCAGCTCGATTCAAACTTGCGCGATTATTAGTTGAATGTGTCGCTCGCGCTTCACGCGTTTGTGATATCCGAATTCTTTCACGTTCATTTCGATCGTCACGTTCTTGTGCAGCATGATTGGATCGGTAATTAGCTTGGTTTGTAGCATTTCGGGTTCTTCTACCTAAATTGCTTCGTCTAATAGGAGGCATATCTATATTATACATTATTTTGTTAATAGTTTCGGAACGCGACATTAAATACTCCAACAATGTATTCTGTGCTCCAACGCTCACACGCACACTGGTTTGATAGATATGATTGAATTTGAACTTTGTATAACGGTAATAAAGTGCAAATTGACTCTTTGAGGTTAGGAACATACCTACATTGTTTAAACAACAATGAGTGCTTTATACAATAGCTATAAAGCTCAAATTGACTCTACGTTTTAGTTAGAAAACGTTTGTAATGGAAAAAGAAAAGGGCTGTTATAAGGGTTTTTCCGGCAATTATGCGAATTTTTCTCGACGTAAAAACCATCCTTGAACTTCAACGAACATTTAAAAATAAAGAATTGGCCAAATTGGTCCAGGTGTTGTTGAGTTATGCGCTTACCAACACATTTTGCGATTCATTTTTATATTATAGATTCAGTACCCAAAAAACATAAACTAGCCAAAAATTTGTGTTTTTGCTTGTTTTGAATTTGTTTTACCGAACTACGTAATGGCTGGACTACTACTACTACTCTCATTCCACCCATTCTCCGATTTTAATTATAGGTTATTAAGGTGGTTCACTGCATTTCGGAACTGTAGAGGTGGCTCAGTGAGTCAATTATTTTAACTGTAGTGTCTTTAACCGGAGGACTTAGGGTTCGAATCCCGATGGTGGCTGGATTTTCGACACTGACTATGTAGTTGATATCGAATTCGAATTCTCCAAGCGATCCATAACGCGACTGTTTTTCTGGTGTCCCGAGATGTGTAGTACTGTAAAACGTCTAAGTACAAGTGTGTGTCGCGCGTTTGGTTTGTTAAGGTACCGACATTCGCCCGTTCGAAGACACCACGGGAAAGTACCGTTCAGTGGAGCTAGCCAATTGCATTCTCCTCCAGTACGACCATGATGTAAAGCTAGTATCGAAAATCTTCCTACATCGGAACTCGAGCTCTAGGACCTCTGGTCAGACGTAGTGCAGTGTCAGCGACCTGTCTCAGCTGACGTCGTGTTCGATTTTCCCAGGCATTCCAGAACGAAAATGTTCCATCCATGATGAAAAGACAAAGATGAGCTAGTCCCTCACACCTATGTTTGCTGGCGTGATGCGTAGGCGTGAATTTAACGCAAAGCGCGAGGTAAAAAACAACAACAAAAAACACGGGCGTGAGCGAGACGGCGCAATTTATACACCGCTGCTTATCCCCACGTGACCACCGTTGAGCGTGGTAGGGAGATTTACTGTCACGTGACACTTTCTGCAGTACACACCCTCGTCTACCTGGCTCTAAAAATATCATCCCCCCCCCCCCCCAACGCTGGGCCTGCTAGCTATAGTCCTCAATTATGAGAGGCTTCCGCGTCCTCCTCCCACGCAGGGCAGCCAACGTGACGCTACAATACACAATATCTCTGCATGTCTTGTCATCAAGGTTCCATCCGCAGCTGACCATCAGATACTATGCGTTATGCGTGACGTGGCTCGACGACGAAGCGACCTGCACCGCCTGCTATCCATAAAGTTCCGCCCACTCACCTCCCCCCTTCCCCCTCTCCACCCCATCACCGCGCGAGACGGCGGGCCTCGCAATGAAAGTTGAGCGCCGCGTAAAGCTTTTCACGAGCTCGTAAATTAGCGAGCGGGAGCAGTTTCATTAGCCGCCGCTGGCGTCGCTGCGATCGCCCCGCGCTGCTCCAGGGAGGTGGGCCGAGTCAACAGGGTCGCAAACAGCGAAGAGGCGGGCAAGCCACTGGTAGCTCGGTCGGGAATACAAGGATGGCGGTTATTACGAAAATAACCGATTTCAGTTTGATTGGTAGTGATTCACGGATACTAAGTGATTTAGCCCCGTAAGTGTAGTTTACGTTTTTTCCCATGGGTGGTGGCGGTCAAATGTAGCTATAACATAGATTCCGGGCGCGTAGATTAATTAGTGCCGTAAGTGTAGTGTATGTTTTCCTCTGAGGTGCCGGTGATCTTCCCCCGTTGGATGGTGAGATCCAGCGCCGACCTATCGTCAACTAGCGGGTTTTCCCTAACCAGGTATCTCCCACCAGCGAGGAAACCGGCCCAGCCGGTGGTCACGCTCTGAGCTCCCGACCAGTCTCTCGGCACGTGTGATACTGTAGTGTATGTTAGTGTAAGTGTATGTAAGTAAAGAGTGAAGATAAGACAAGGAAGAGGAAAAAAGGATCGCGCGCGGTGCGAGGCCTGTTTGTTGGGGTACTGCTCCGGCATTTGCCTGGTGTTGGTGGGAGAAACCACGGAAAACTACGTATCAGAGCAACCGGTCGCTAGAATCTTTCTTCAGACAGTGAGTGAACTCGACCAAGCTGACAATCATGTGTCGAAAATCCTGCCACCGTCAGGATTCGAACATAGGACCTCCCGGTCAAATGTACAGCAGTGTCGTCAGTTAACCGGTTTTAGCTTAGGCAAAAAATAACAGGAAAACCGTGAACAGATGCTAAAAACTAATTTCGATTCAAATCGGTGAATGTGTTCCCATCCCGAATATGTCTCCAAAGGGGGGTTTCTCGTTTGGTTGAAAGTTTGGGCACCACCGCTCATATTTCTTCCACTGATTCTTAAATTTAGTACCAAGACTTCTTAAATAAGTTATCGATTCTAGCGTTTGCGAAGAAGCTATTTCTCTTGAAAAAATCTCTATAGGAGGCTCTATTCAAGGCAGTTCTCCAATTTTGAAACATGTGATGATAGAACTAGCTGTTTTTGGTGAGTAAATAATGAGTTTCTTGTGAGTAATATTTGCTTGGGTGTTATATTCTGGTACATATGATACAATGTTACTCTTTTGTACTTTTTGTTTTAATATCTGTGCACAGTACCTATATTCGCATTTCGTCATTACACTAATACAATACAGTCGTTTTTAGCAAGAGGTTTTTTTGAAGTTCTGAAATTAAAATTTAACATGAGGCGTATCATGAACACCAATGCGTTTTGTGCGCCTGCAAATGCAGTGTTATTACTCCATTAACGTTTTTATTTTAGCAACAGATTCGTTTAATGCCTCTCGTTGATTCGCTCTTGATTGGCAGGTTTTGCAGCCGTGTCTGCAAACTTAGCTCTCTGTTGAATTTATTATTGCTCCCGTGGCTCAGGGAGGATCTCGCTCGCCTTTTGTCACTGACTTTTCGGGTTCGAACCTCGCAGAACCTCTTGGGATTTATTATTGCAAAACGAGTTTGCCTGCTTCACAGGGTCTATTCTAACCTCTAAGACGCGTCCTGCACCTTTCTCCTATCCTTAATTCCTGCTGTTGGGTACATGACGCAGAGCGCGTGCGAGACGCGAGCGCGAAGACGCTACCTGTCTGCGATTCCCTGACTTGACTGCGGCTGATGTGACTGCAACTGCTCAGCGGCCTATAGAGTGCGCTTGTAACGGAGGATTACTCCAAAAATGTAAATGTTAACGGAGGACTACTTCATAGAGCAGCAATTTTTTTAAGGAGAATTCACTATTATTTTTTGTAAGCGCGCGTGTCAAAAGCTACGTCAGCGTCTTACGGCGTGCTTTGGTGCAAGTCCAACACAGTTTGTTGTGCGCCTCAAACGTTTCTGCCAGTTTATTTATTTTACGTGAAAAACTGTTGACTACTATGCGTGGTTCAGGTAGAAAATATTGCTTATAGAATAGAGTTTTTTTGTTGACTTGTATTTGGATAAGTTATAAAGCTTCATTATCATCTTCCCAAAAAGCCCGTGCTCTCTTGGCATGGCAATAATGTTTCGAAATAGCAATTACTCATCAACTGATAATTTTTTTTTATTTCATTGAAACAATGAGAGACGTATGCAACTTCAGCCACGTGGCTCTACGTTTGACAAACTAACTTGTTATTATTTTTGTAATTATTTTTAGGCGGAGAAAGCTTATGAATTCCTCACTATTAAGTGAATCGGTAGCGTAGTTCTAAATTGGCTTTGGAGTGTATCTGAAATGTTTTGTGGAGAAAGGAGAAAAAGCCCGCTCAGCCCAGCCTCAGTTGAAAGGAGAGAAAGTTTGTTCATTTTAATTTTTCGAACAATAGTCGAAGGCGCTCATCAAATGGTGGAGTTTGTCGAATGTTCGCGTCGGTTCATATGTATGTTTTCAAGCCGGCGTCGTCAGGCATATTGCTTAACTACGCTTTGAGAAGTCACACAAGTTAGACAATTCGAGGCAGCACGGTTTTCTGAATGGGTGACCGTCTGGGATCCCCTGCGAAGAGCCCCTGACTGAAGGGATATATGGCGTCGACTAACGACAAATAACTTAACGGAGGATTAATCCAAAGTATACATTCTCAATGTCCCTAAAGAAGCAACGAATCACCTGAGGTATTTTGGAGAAACGGGATCTCTAACGATACGATGACAAACAGGCAAACATTGAATTTCAAGCGGTGGCGTTATGATTTTTTAAAGTAATTACCGAGGAATTAATGCTCAGAACTCACTTTTTGTTAGATATTTGACGGTCAATTTGACGTGGAATATTAACAGTTAATAGATTAAAAAATAATGTTTTGGCCCCATTTTTAAAATATAGTGAGATGCTGTATTTTTTAGTGGTTTGCAACGTTGCGGCAAGATTAATTTGTTCCTCTCGGCGTGCGAAAGTTTTATTATCACAAAATTGTAAGAAGAATCTCATTGCTGGCCATTGATAAACTGGCATTTTTTATGCTAAATAGCATTCATCGTTGTGTTCTACACATTGCTCACTGAATTACACATGGCATACATCGCAATTTTTTAACTAAGCGAAGTCATATTTTGAGAAAAACTATATAACGAGTACAAGTAAAAATGTCAGAAAAACGTTTTGCATTACAATCTGTGTATAGACTTAAACGCTTTCTTTGGTTGCGCAAGAAATGACTCCGTTCTGTATAAAATGGCTCTCCTGAAATATGACACGTTTTGAGATATGACCCTTTTCTAGTACGAATTATAGAAAGTGAAGGGAAGGAGGAGATGCAGTGAATTATTACAAAATTGGTGAGCGAAAATAGATATAATAAGTTTGATGTTAACTCCATTAGAGCGAATTGAAAACACACTAGAGAGAACCAACCACCAATAAATTGTTTTCGTGTATGAAAGAGATCCAATAATTTAGATCAGCGATAATCTTATTCTTCTGAAACGTGTTGTAGATTGTGGACTTAGCATAAATACCATAAAGAGATAATAAAATGCAGGTTTAAATAGCATAGAATGTTTGCAATTCCAAAACTTTTGCGGAGAAGGCTTGTTCTCCAAACCGAATGAATTTGCAGGTGTGAGGTAGAGTTACTGGACTGTAATCGGGATCTACCATTCGTGACCCGACGGCAGAGGCTGCCGAAGCAGTGCTGCAAAACTCACGCGCGCGATCTTTCCTTCCTCACTTTTGTCATCGACTCATCCTCTTACACATACACATACACATTTTCACTTTCGTGCACTACACTAACTCACATATACGAGTAATAGAGAGGATACCTCTGGAGGCCGACACAAACTGGTAAGTCATTTTCAGGATACTTTTGATCACAAAGTGTAGCGACGGGGGAGGTGCCCCACTAAGAGGGAGATACCTGGAAAGAAACACCCCGCAAGTCGTCATGTAGGTCGGTGACGTAATATACGTTCAAGCGGGAAGAAACACCAGCACTTCCCGGCATATACCATGCACGAGACTAATGATCATAATAGTTTACACGCCCGATCACACAAACGTACAAATCCTATCCTTCTGCGCAATTTGTAAGACGGCAGATTAGAACTTGATCCAGCTAGGGGATGCGCCGCTAGTGGGAGGCACATAGTAGGGGAAAGCCAGCAACTAGTATGTCGGCGTCAGATCTCGCCATCCAGATGGGGAAGCTCACCGCCATCTTCCGCGATAAAAACCTGCACTACACTTACAAGCAACTGATCTTCTCCGATGACTCGCCACGGCACATCAATCTACTAATCCTTCTGTTTGCGAACCTGTGGACATTTCTAGACTCGGACGGTGTTCGGAGATACCTGGTTGCGGAAAACCCCGCAACCCGACGTGTACATTGGCACCGGATCTCGCTTTCCAGCGGGCGCCGCCAGCGATTAAAACGTGCACGAATTGGGATTTAGATCTCACCATTGTGCTCCCCGGAAGATCAATGCCAGGCGAATGGTACAGCAGTATCCTAACAAATAAGTCACAGACCCCCCGCGATCTCTCCTTTCTTCATTGTCCTATCCTCACCTCTTACACTTACACTACACTATCACACATGCCGGGGAACCGATCAGAAGCTTAAAGTTTCTCCCACCTGGAGCGGTGTCACGTTGGAGGGAGAGACCTGGGTGGCGAAAAAAAACCGAAAGCCCAATTGTAGGTCGGCACCGAATTTCACCATCCAACGGGGAAAGAACATCGTCACCCTGTTAACAATATTCACTACACTTACGGAGCTATTGACATTAGCAGTTGGCGCGCCCGGAAACACTAATCAATTATTCACGACTTGTGACGGTGCCCTGTGAGGTACCTGGTTGGGACACCTCAGGTAGGCTGACGTGTAGGTGGGCGCGGAATCTCCCCATTCATCTGGAGAAGATCACCTTCATAAGAAAACCTTCACTACGCATACGGGACTAATGATCTTACGTGCCAGGATACTGGTCTATTATTCGGTGGGCGTGTGTGTGGTTCCACCGCACGCCGTGTGTGGTGTGCCCACTGCGCGTGGAGGGCCTTCGCGCCGCCCTAGCCCCGCAACGATGGCGGCGTCGCGACGCGCGCGTCATAATCCCGCGATCCCGCCTTCGCCTATTAATCCGACGTCTGCCTGCGTCGTAACCGCGTCACACGCCGCCCTCGCTCGCCCTCTTGCGCGCCCTCGCCCGGCGCCGCCATCGCCCGTCCTCTCGCCCGCTATCGTATTCGCGTGCGGAATCGCACGCCGTCGTCCACCCACCTGCACGCTCTCGCTGCCGCGCTGTTGCCTGCCTTGCCACCCTCCGTCGTTCGTCCTCAGATGCCCTTCAACCCGCCATCACACGCACTCTCCCTCGCTTTCTCCTGCCCCTCCACTCCCGCCATCGCCCGTCCTCTCGCCCGCTATCGTATTCCCTTGCGAAATCGCACGCCGTCGTCCACCCACCTGCACGCCCTCTCCGTGCTGTTGCCCGCCCTCGCCTGCCCTGCCACCCTCCGTGATCCTCCGTTCGTCCTCAGATGTCCTTCAACCCGCCATCATCCGCACTCTCGCCCGCCCTCTCCTGCCCCTCCCCTCCGTTCTCTCGAACGCTATCGTATTCCCTTGCGGAATCGCACGCCATCGTCCACCCACCTGCACGCTCTCCCCGCTCAGCTGCCCTCCCAAGCCGCCATCGTCCACCCTCTCCTGCCACCCCCACCCACCATCGTCCGTTCTCTCGCTCATCCTCCCCTGCCCTCCCAGCCGCCAGCGTCCGTCCTCACCTGCCCTACTACCCGTCGCGACGACGCGTCGTCGTCCGTCCTCTCGCCCGCTATCGTATTCCCTTGTGGAATCACACGCCATCGTTCACTATCGCCCACCCACCTGCACGCTCTCCCCGCGCTGTTGCCCGCCCGCGCCTGCCTTGCCACCCTCCGTCGTTCGTCCTCAGATGCCCTTCAACCCGCCATCACTCGCACTCTCCCTCGCCCTCTCCTGCCTCTCCACTCCCGCCATCGCCCGTCCTCTCGCCCTCTATCGTATTCCCTTGCGGAGTCGCACGCCGTCGTCCACCCACCTGCACGCCCTCCCCGCTCAGCAGACCTCCCAGCCGCCATCGTCCGCACTCTCGCCCGCACCCTCCTGCCTCCCCCACCCACCATCGTCCGTTCTCTCGCTCATCCTCACCTGCCTGCCCAGCCACCATCGTCCGTCCTCACCTGCCCTACTACCCGTCGTCGTCCGTTCTCTCGCCCACCCTCTCCTGTCCTCCTAACCGCCATTCTCCGTCCGTAGTCGAAATTGCATTGAAACCATCAACAACAGTATTTTTCAATATTCTTCTTGAAAATCATTGAGGGATGCGCCAGGACGTGTGCCTATCATTTGTCTACTTAAAAGGAATCGAATGTGCTATCGATCACCTTTGAAGGTGCCGTTTTCCACTCAAGACACTTATTAGTTGTATTTTTTTAAATTTGTCTTGAAATGAATTTCTTAGAAACTTCTGGATAGATCCAAAAATTAAATCTGTTCCCCCACTAGGAGACTGAGATGCTTGGAATGACTCCTTATTTGTTTCGATCGGTAGACTGGATGGGCTCTCACTCGGTTTTTGATTAATTTGTGATTCCGGGCGCGTCAACTGCTAAGGTCATCGGTCCCGTTAGTGTAGTGCATGCTTTTTGGGAGGTGATAGTGATCGTAACCCGCTGAATGGTGAGATCCGAGGCCAACCTACCGTCAGCTAGCGGGGTTTCCATCAACCAGTTATATCGCATCAGCGAGGCACCGCCCCAGCCGGAACAAGCTCTAAGTTCCCAACCGGTCTCCCGTCATGTGAGGTAGTGTCATGCAAGTTTGTGAGTAATTAAAGGGTAAGAATAGGAATAGGAAGGAAAAATCGCGCGCAGTGTGTGGCCCGTTTATTAGGGTACTGCTCCGGCAATCGTCTGGTGTCTAACTCGGAGTGACGGATGGACGCACGTTTTTCGAATGCTATATAAAGGTAATAATGAAACCAATCTTTATTTTTTGGTCTTGTGCATAAAAGTCAACAATTTTGTTTCTATTAAACGATCCTAGAAAATGACAACTCAAGAGCAAGATACCCCCATTTGTCTCGTATTTAAACAATTCAGTTGTCTCCATGAATACCGTTATCCTTGTCAGGCGAAAGCAGAATGAACAATGTCAACACTACTGTCTTCGTTCAACGAAGGGAATACCGATGATGAATCAGTGAATACTACAATTTCAGTAAAACTGTAATGCAGTGACAATTCTTCGTTTAAACGTTTTTTAATAGTTCTAATGAATTTTTCTAATATCAATACGATCCCAATGTGGGAACATTTTTAATTTATACGTTCTAATTGCACTTGATTAGATGGCGAAATTTAAATGTCAAAATAAATAAATGGCAGACTGGAATTTTCACGTATTTATGTTCCCTTTAAATTTGCACTCGGATAACATTAATTCCATATTTTTTAAATTAGCAAAGAATACAACTTATGTTAGTAAAACGTAACAATTATCGTTATTTACATTCACGAGACGCAGATTTCACAATATTCTATGTAGAACGTGTATCAATGTACGTAATAAATTCTTAACCAAATTTATTACGAATGTATCGAAAACCCTCTCTTTAATGAAACAATGTGATGTTCGGGGCAGTTTAAAACGAATGAAGGGAATTACTATAATTATTCTAGACAAAATCCCTTATTGATTGTATTTGTTTCAGAGAATTGTATCGTCATTTCCTTTTTTTTGCTTTCACGATTCTGAAGAAGTATAGTCTGTTAATTTTATTCCGTTTAGTTCTTCAAAAAGCTCCGATCGTGTTGCTTCGGTTGAGTGAGGACGCAGGGTCATACCAGCTTTCTCCATTGACGTCGATGTTATCTTGAGCGGAATACTCAAGCTGCAATATCCTGCATATGGGGATATTGGCCCAAGAAATGTTCTGACGAGGAAGCCATGGAAACCGTCGAAAGTTGGATAATAGTCTAGCCAGAAGGAACTTTGTCGAGGGAGTCACGTGACTTCATACGGTGAAGGCAAAGTGCTCCAGACAAGGATTTTCTGGTTTCAAATCTCGCCTTGAAGTGATGATGAAATTAACGTACATGATACACAAGAAGAGAGTTTTGCATGTTTAAATAAACTAACTAAATTTGAGTCAGTAAGCATACAAAAAATGTTGTTTTTTTCCAGATTGCTTCTATATAGTGAAAAAGAAATGAATCTCTGATTTCAAATAGGACCTTAAAATATAAAACTTCTGTCATCCATCGTATCATGAATACTTTTATACAAAACATTATAATTAATTATGTAATGAGAACACAAATTATTATTATTATTATTATTATTATTATTATTATTATTATTATTATTATTAACGACTGAATATGTTACGAGCAGACTATTGGAGAGACTACTATACGTTTCTCAAAATGTTAGCTGTTCTCAATAAAGCAACGTCTTTAACTTCTCAGTCTTCGAGTGGAGTTCAGCTAAGTTCGTACACAAATTTTGCGGAACAAATCCCAGAGCTCCGATAACTATCGGAACGACCTGTGCTGTTTCGCCCCACATTCGAAATTTCCAAAACCTTGTGTTAAAGGTGTTTCTCTGCCTCCTTGTTTACGACATTTTGATCGCACGGCACAGGCACATCTAGAAATAAACAGGATTTTTTCTCCAAACCTCTTATAACAATATCCAGTTTTTTTACCGTTTTCGTGCAATCAGTTTGAATTTGTTGTTTATACAGTATTGTACACAGTCCAACAGACATCACCGGTTTTAGAAAGTGTTCGTACCATTTGGAGAATGTGCTTGGAACTTCGAGGGCGGTGTAGATCTGCCAGGGGAGGTTACAACACACTCTGTCGTGTCCTTTCAAGCATTACTATTGTTATTATTATTAATATTATTATTACTATTATTATTATTAAAGCCTTTAAATAGTATATACTGTAAAATTTGGGAATACAACAGTTACATTTTTTTATTTCTCGCTTTGCAGTATTGCAAATGTATAAAAAATATGGAAGATATAGCTGTATCTTTTAAATGGAATTCATGCATACGGCAAAGAACACGTGTTATCACTTTAGTGTTTATTTTAGACCAAAAATTTTCATACAGTTCTCTGTACTTTGCAGTTATCAAACTTAGTTATTAACTAAGTTATTAAACTTAGGTGAGGATCAAGTTTTGCACATATTCTGTTGACAACAGTAGACCGTGAAACGGTTTTGACCAAACCCTCTATACATCTTAAAATATTCGAGTGTATCCAGAACATGATCCATCACAATTCATCTTCATTCTGCCATTCTCTTACTCTTCCCGCTCCTGTCCTACCTCTTTTTCTTTCTCTTTGTGAATTCGTTGACGAGCGATTCTAAACGTCTTTAACACAGAAGGGCTGTCTCTGCGCAGCCGTCTAGCACGCCTTCTCTCTTTGAAGACTACAATCGTTCTGCCCTCCCTCAGTCAACCCGTCCTGCGCCACGCAAACCGTTCAACGATGGAAACAAACCCAGCCACAATCCTTTACAGCCCCGCATTGTCGTGCCAAGTACTGCCAGAAAAGGACGGAAAACGACGGAGACAGAGAAAAAAGGGGAAGCTGCGAAGAGGACAGAAGACTGTAGCGAGACGACCTCAGGCAAGCCTTTTATATCTCCACGGACTGTCTTCTCTCATTCAAGTGCATTAAAAACAGAAGACGGCGCGCAGCGGGTGGGGGAAGGGAAAAAAAAAGAGTTTTCTTCCGGCGCAGATTGTCAACTGTCTCGCTGCTGCGTGCGCTGCCTGGTGGCGGGAGCTTGTTACTCTTAATCCTTCGGCTCTTGTTGGAGTAATGTCGGCGACGTTTTAGTCGTTACAACGGAAAACGACGCCGTGTTTTTCGTGGGACGTGCTTGGCACCGGCACGTCGAATGGTGTTGAAGACTGTTTAAAGGGCCCTTCGTACATTCTTGGTAGATTCAGGGGTAGCCAAAGAACGCACGTAGTAAGAAGATTTATTATAGTTGTGTACAAGACTGGTCCTTGTTTGGCCGGTATGGAATATCCTCGCTTCTCCCCAATCATTATATTTTAAATTTTGAATATTTACTCTATTTCAAATTTTAGAGCTAATTATACAAAATAAATCCTTGCCACTAAGTATATGAAGTCAATGGATCTCATTTAATAATTTTTTTCATAGAATTAAGAACTAACTATAGCCCTGGAAATGTATATTGAAAAATCTTATGAATAAATTATTCAAAGATTCTTTCAGCTATTAAGTAGTTTTATGTTTAGATTGCTTTCGTTTTATTATTCTCAAATGTACTTATCGGGTGAGCTTACCTCAAAGCTATAATTGCCGCCGTCTCCATAGCAAATTGATCGGGAGGTCCTAGGGTCCTAGTACCGGCGATGGCGGATTTTCGACACCAGCTAGGTCAAGTTCAGTCGCTGTCTGGAGGAGAATTCTAGCGGCTAGATCCCCTGATCGGTAGGTTTCCTTGTTTTCTCCAATCAGTTCTAGGTGAAAGTCGGAGCATAACTCTCGCGGTTGACAGACCGCGGGCCATCTTTCCTTTCTCTTCCTTATTTTATCTCTCTCTCTCTCACACACACACACTCTTACATGCTCTACACCACCACAAATGTTGAGCTTGTCACAGCGGGTTCAGTTCTCTGCTGGGGGAAATTCTCCGTGTGTCGACAAAATTTTTAGGCGCCAAATTTCACCGCTCCAGGAAGTACCTTGATGTTTAAAAATTGGATTGCAGCAGCCTTGTGTTAAGGAGATTGGCGACAGATCAAGTAAGGTTCTTGTAAGTTATAAAGTTGTAAAATCTTAAAATCCGTAAACGATAGAGATGGATATTTGGCAGTGTCCTTTACAATCCTTATCCACACCATCATTTCCCCACCCTTTGCGCTCTCATCATCTCTCTCACCACTGTCATCACCATTTCTCACAAATATCACTCAGCATCTCTCAAATAACCGTCGGCTCTACCATCTCTTGCCAGCTACTCCGCCTCGCCATTGCGACTCTC
Organism: Gryllus longicercus; assembly: GCA_038098605.1. NCBI lineage: Eukaryota > Metazoa > Arthropoda > Insecta > Orthoptera > Gryllidae > Gryllus > Gryllus longicercus. The sequence continues at coordinate 793,003 of JAZDUA010000243.1, forward strand.
ATCTTCATCGCCATCTCTCACCACAGACTCTCCCATCATCTCGCTCCCTCATTATCACCTCCCACTCTGCGCACACCTTCAGCATCACCTTTTTCACCCAGATCACCAGGGCTTCCCGCCCTGCCCGGTCCGCTCACACGAGCCTAGACGAGAGTTGGGCCGAAGTCGCGCCATAGTTGCGAGAGCCTTTCGCTTACTTTACATATTCCATTGGCATTTTCCTCATAATCCTTCTCAACACTGCCACCCACACTCTCATTTCCACCATTGCCACCCTCATTGTCTCTCTCCCTCCCCACTGTATCTCTCACCACGGTCACCTTCACCATCCCCCATTACTGTTATCACCTTATCTCTCACCACTCTCACCCCCATGATCTCTCCCACCATTAACACCCTCACCATCTTCTGCCACCCTTACTATCCCTATTGTACCACTACCATTCTCAACATCTCACACCACTCATCCTTCCCTCACGATCCTTCTCACCACTGTCACCCGCACTACCATTTCCCACCATTGTCACTCATCATTCCGCTCACCATGTCACCTTCCTCACCACTGCCACCTTCACCTTCATCTCCGACCACTGCCGTACTTATCATTTCTCTCACCTCTTGGCAATATCCTTCACAATCCTTATTTCCGTCACCTACACCATCATTTCCCACCCCTTGCGCTCTCATCATTTCTCTCACCACTGTCATCATCATATCTCACAAATGTCATTCAGCATCTCTCAATTAACTGTCACCTCCACCATCTCTCACCTCTGACACCCACACCGTCTACTACCTTTACCACCGCCCACACCGCGACCACCTCACCCTCCCACCTACACCAGCAGCTCCTCCCACCACGCCCCCCCTCCGCCGCCGCGAGCCTAGTCGAGAGTTCGGCCGCACTCACTAGAGGTCGCGCCGGAGTTGCGTGCGCGTTTAGCTTACTTTACATATTCTATTGGCAATTTCACGTTACTCCTTCCACCGCCGCCACTGCCGCCGCCACGCCTAAATACGCCCGCTCTGTAATTTTACATGAATTTCAGATTAATTCTGCTCTCTGCATATAAATGCATATTTTAGCGGCGGCGGTGGTGGTGGTGGTGGTGGCGCCACGGTAGAAGCAGAGGCGCGGCTTTCTGAAGTCGGCGAACGCGCTGCGGTGGAGGATGTGGAAGCAAGAGGCCGGGCAGACTAGCTGGAGAACGTTGGAGGATGGAGAAACCAAACGGCAAATGGAAATCAGTTATCGAGAGTGTTGGGTTTTCTTTATCTACGTTTTAGTGCTGGGTGTTTTCTGTGGCCTGTTCTACTGTGTTTTTACAGTCGAAACCAATATCTGACGGAGTATTAATGATATATATTTTGGACGGAGTTCTAATGATATCCATTTCGGTAATTTATTTATCTTTGAAGATCTAAATATCTAGAAAAAAGTTAGCGGATCGGTGTTACTGGAATATAGAAGCGATAAAAGTCATTACTTGGTAATGGAACTGTTTTAGAATTTACTCCAGAATTTTAGGCATGTCGTTCATTTACATATTGCAGATCTTCGTCATGGGACAGCCGACTTTTCTTCCCGCCTCCGGGAGTAAAATCAAAAGCCGAACTGGTTAGCGTCGGCGAATGTGGATGGAGAAAACAGCAAGCGGTGAAGAAGACTAGTCAAACAAGCCAGGGGCGTTAGGTGTAATTACTGATGTATCGACGTTTTCGGAAACAAATGCTTTTGTCATTTCTACTGTTAGCGTAGTGTTATTTTAATGTCTGTAAGTGGCGGTGTTCCTCCTTCGCGTAATGGCGAGGTCCGACGCCAACCTGTACATGGGCTGGCGGGGTATTTCTCCACCTGATATGCCAGTTGTCCAAAAAGGGAAAAAAATGATGATTACTAGAATTTAATTTTTTTATAGTATCACAGCAACCAAAAGCCTCATACCAACTCACCAAATCGCTCTGACTCCCCTATAAGGTAGTGAGGAAGCCGCATTTTTTGGGAAGAAATCGATAAGGCTGTGTAGAGTAGTGCTGGTGTCTCTGTGTGGCCCTTAAGTCTCGAGTTCCAAAACTTGGCTGGACGCCGCTGGACCTACAGGAAACGAAAATATTAAATATTTCTCAAGATTTTTTTAAAAAATTTCCTTTCCATGATATCACAGCAACCAAAACTCTTGCATCAACTCGCCAAAATACTCCTACATGAGGTAGTGAGGAAGCCGCATTCATGGCAGGAAATCGCGTAGTCTGTGTGGAGACCACGTTGCAACGAAGGGCTCCGCGAACGCCGCTAATCCATGCTTTGTCTCTGGTGAGGGGCTGATGTTGAATTGTTAGCGTCTGAAGATATAGTGAGGGGAGAGGAGTATTGTAATAACAAGCGAGGAAAATGTAGACTTGACAAACCATTCATCGTCGTAGGGGAACAGTTTCCTTGTCTCCTACTCGTGCATTGTCTTCTCTTGAACTTCACCACAGCAGGTCTTATTATTCAAAGAATATTACGTGTTATGGTGTAGCAAATGGTATTAAGATGAACTTTCTGTATTTTATGCGTTGTTTTTATCATCCTTATGCTGTGAATCCTTCGTACTACTTAGTTTTTATCGTGTTGGGTTTATTACTACATAAGTGAAAACTTTCTGCATACAGAAAAAACTTTAGAGCATGGTGAATCTAAAAGTCTTACTACCCAATCCAGAGAATGTTATGATGCTCATAGATAGGTATCACAGTCAAATAATGGTAATTTACAATTAAAGGAGGTGATGAGATTAAATTTAAAGTGTTGTAAACCATTGGCATTTTTTTGTCATGAAAAGACAAATACATGTCACAACAACTCGAAATCGTTTCTTGTAATATATTTCAATCAAAATGTATTTTGAGTGCCAATGACACTGATATTCTGACAATGCAAACTATAAGACCTCATGACAATACATTTTACAGAATGCGCTGTCATATTGTATACAAAACTTGACATATTCGTATTTTTGGGTGTCGTGAGTTGTTCGTTATTGTTCATGAAATTGTAAAAGATTCAAAGTACTCAAGAACATTGTTATAAACAAATTCAGATGGATGTGTCAGCGATACAAACAAACGTGTGGCGTGCTTTGATTTTTTTGTAATATATTTACCTTTATAATTATATCCTTTATGTCAAGTAACTGAGGTTTTGCACGACGATCCATTCATTCGTGCCATTCCAACGTTCTTCTTATCAAGGAATGCAATCATCTCAACTCCTAAGAGAGACACATCAGGTAAAGAAAGAAATTGAAAAGTTGGTGTATTTTGTTCGTTTAACGTTGAAGTTGCTAACGTTACTTCTTAATCGTACATACACACATTTCTTTGGTCATTTTTCGATAGTTAAATAACAAAAGGTATTAGTTAATTACCGGAAATTGATTTTTGCACTGCGATGTCCGAGTTGTTTTGAATCTGTGTGTCTTTGCGTTCAATCTTACTATCGTAGACTCAGTCTTAGATTTGCAGCTCGATCCATTTATAGTTTAATAAATTGAATACCTAATTTTGAAGACGTGTTCATTGACGGTAAAGCGAGAAATCACGAATACTATTAATACAATATGATGTTGATTTAAAAAACAAGGAATTTCATCTTGATGTATTATTCGGAAGCACCGATGAGTCTTATCCTTATTTTCGTAAAAAAAACTCGCGTTCAAGTCTACTAGGATATTAGTTAACCAGAGATTGCAAATTATTCAAAATAAATTCTCAAGACGCTGAATGTTCTTTTGACAGATTTATAGTCAATGTACTTCCGCAGCATTTTCATAATTGTCTCAAGTGTCATGCACAAAAACCAATTCTTTCACACACACACACACACACACGTGTGTGAAACGATACTAAATGACTTAAGACATGATAGCTGAAGTGTTCAATGGGCGAACTTCCAGAATTTGTATTATTTATTTTTTTCTGGATCATCCATTGCCTCGTTTTTAATTTATTTATAAATGTCTCGTACGCGAAATCGAGTCTGTGATAGGTGATGGCAGTGAAAGGGTGGTCTGTGATAGGTGATATGACAGTGAAAATAAAGAACCTATACGAATTAAGAATGGAGGACCTGGCGTCTCATAGTCTTTTTTATTTTGTTGTTGTTGTTGTTGTTCTATGGTGACCAATGAACCTCCATTATGTACATCAGCATCTCGATTACTGGAAATATCTCGTACAAGAAAACGACTCCACAACTCACAGCAGTTAATTCGGAGATCTTCACTCGGCAGCACATGAATATAAGCCCAAAACACGGTTGTGCCTCGCCGTTCCAGGCATTCCTCACCGCACGAAATTGAATTTTCGTACGCGACGCCCGTCATCTCCTCTCCCTCCTCTGCCCTCCCCTTTTCCCCACTCCTTCCCTCCCCCCACAACTACCAAAATAAGTCGTCGCGGCCCCGTAACGGGCTCGGCTTGCATCTAAATAGTCCAATCTACAAGTTATTCCGAGTCGTTAGTCTTCGTGCGTACTTGAGGCGTACATCCCGCGGTTTATCAGCTGCGAATACGATACCGACAGAGACTATTTGTGCGTGGATGAAGTTTCCAAATCAAGCTTGTTTCGTAAACTGTTGAGTGTGACCGAGAGTTCGCGTTCATGTCGACAACTACTGATGCGATGACGATGTTATTAGCCCATTCATTACTGAAGAGAATGTATTATTTGCTATTTTCCTGTAAACCAAATCAGTAATTTCGAATGCAAATCAGTATACTGTATTGGCAATGAGTATATTCATCTAATATTCAACTGAAAACTTGCTTCAGGATTCCATATTAATAGAATTATCTCATTAATTAAAGATTAATTAATTAAAGCGTGTAATCTTTGGCAACAGTTTCCTGTAAAACAATTCGGTAAATACGGAAAATAAATCGCAGTATGATTCGTCACTGGGTTCATATAGAGAAACAATTAGTTACGCCAACGTGTCGAAATATTTAATTTCTTCCTCGGAGCTTACTAATAATCACACAGGAAACGCCTCATTTCAAGCCACCACACCCAACTCCACATGGAGTATCTGGAGCTGGTGGGTCCATCGCGCGTTAAGTGTGAGGCCCAAACATAAATGGAAATATATATAATATATAATGGTGATTACCTGTTCAGGATTCCATGTTTATAGAATATACCTAGGCGCCACCTCACGTTTCGGTGCTGTTGTAACATTTTAGAAATGCTGAATCGCTTTGTGGTTTATGACAGTAAGTTTCTGCATTCCTGGATTACGTTGTGTAAACGGTCGGGTTTGTTGTCATTGCGATCTAGTGATGAGTTCTTGATATTAGTCTCTAATCCACGAATTCCCAACCTTTTCATGCATCGACCCCATTAAAAATAATGTTTGGCTTCATAGACCCCGCTTCTCTGTTTATTTTCTCGCTACCGCTTGCGCAGTAGAAAGAAAGTTATGTAATGCTGCGCGAAAAATGCAAATTTTCGGCAGAAAAGCTCTTATTACAGGGCCCTGGAAACGAAAAAGTGGATAAATACAGTTGCTGAATTTAGAGAAAATCATCTAACATGTGGTATGGCCAGAATCTATGTTTGTAGGTCCTTGGTTGCGAAAACCGATTAATCGAACGTCTGCCCGTCCGAGTGTCTGAACAACGCCAGATTTCGCGGCTCCTTGAATTTAAAAGGGATATATTATTTTTGAGGGGCACTTTACGTGAAGCCCCTGGAACATTTTCAAAATGTTCAGAAAATTGGCTCCATTTTTGATTAAATTACGTTGTGGTATACTGTGAAGGACGTTTAAAAGAATAGTACAGGTCTTATGATCGTTGGAAAGTCTGATTTTTCAAATATTGTACAACTACACATTTTTTCGACGTTGTCCTACAGGTACAGTTTAGAATATAGAGATGTTTCTCTTAATGAAATTTCTTAAGAATAGATACTGAAATTAAGTCTTGTATACATTTTCGAAATTTTTGAGTATATTTCTCGTGAAAATACGGACGAGAAAGTAAATTAAACGCGTAGAGAATGCAGCCAATAACATCCTCGTAACAAATTATTGCACATAAATCGCTTACAGAAAAAAATTTGGTAATATAACCATATGGTTGGTTAGATTTAAGCGTTGTTTTAACTTTTATCATTTTTAATTTTTCAAAGAAACGTTTAAAAACAAAATCACAAAGAGAAGCGAGTTTGTAAATGAGAGACATTTTTAAGTCACAGATAAGAAAACAATTCTTTATCAACTTCATTAATATCTTTGTAATTAGTAGTTGATCTTCGTCAGTGCAAATACGTTTGTCGTCCTCCAATTGATCCTCTGACAGTCATTGACCCTTTCAAAATTTCTCCAACCTCGAGGGATTGATACCAATCCGTTAGAAACCGCCGATCATTTTCATAGGATGTGGAATGTGTTGCAAACTCCTGACAATTCGGCATATCAATATCTGAAACACATCTTTATCAATAGTTTTGTTTCAAAATGACCGCAGGTTTCCTTAACTAGATACTTCTGAAATTTATTTTGAAGCTAACATCTTTCGTAGTCGTGATTTTCTTGTTAAGTTCGAAAAGCCGTTTGCTTTGTAATGTGCAGTATTTGGGTCAAACAGTTGTTTTTTTATCGAGTACTTGTCAATACCAAGGAAGTTTGTACTTGCGCGGATTAAACCTGATAATAATAAAGTTTTATTATAAGCTAAATATACGTTATTACGTAAACTTTCGGCTGCCACACAGTGTGTTCGTGGTCACAGGAAATATGTATAGACACTCGTTGGAACAAGTTTAAATTTAATACACAATTTTATAAACATATGTACACTCTATCATGCACGCCCACAACAGCAATCGAGTATTGTATTCCGTATTTTATTTTCATCGTCTCAAGACGAAACGCCTCGCTACATCAGATTGCACAATCGCTGCAGGTTGTCGCCCGTTCGTTAATTCCTAGAAACTACCCACGTAGATCATAGCCGCACAACGCCAGCCAACGGCGCGGTGCTTTTCAGAAATTCTTGCACCATGCAATTGACTTGTTACATTAGCTTTATAAGACTCGTCAAAATACATAATTTTCATTCTGTTGTATATTTATACAATTCGTTTAAATTATAATTTAAGCACGGTTTAAAATCTTTTCTGTGCAGCAATCTGATGTCAATCCTCCTTGGCTGAGTCACTCAGAACTCTTGTAGAACTCTACACTCTACAGTAGTAATTCACGAGAGCGCAAGTCTGATGTGTAGCTGCTGCTCTTTCTTATCAAGTCATAATTCATGCCAATTACCGCAATAATGTCTATACTGCACGTTTGAAGCACATATGTGGCTTGTGTATTGTGTTCTGTGCTCAGCTATCTTTTAGCTAAATAACTACAAAAGTGACTGAATAGCGTTCACGTGTGGTGCATCATGCTGCGTGTCACGGGAATTCGTAGACAGTGTGTGAATCTACTTACGATTAATGAATCGGGTGTGAAAGGCATGTTAAACTTCCATGATTCAATTTCATAACCTGAAGTCGTAGGCTTCCCCGGCCAGAGTCATGTACATGATCTTGGCCGTCCGGGTGACGCCGCGTCGAAGTCTGTTGCCGACGTTATACCAGCCATGAGGACGACTCCGACAAGATGGTGCAACGTCGGCAACACAGCCTTCGACGCGGCGTCACCCGGACAACCAAATAACGCACAATTTCATAATCTGTTAATATGTGTGAAGGTATTCCTTCAATATCACATCGTGTGGTTATTCCGAGGCAGAGTCAGTGTTGCGTACATGACCTGATATACGTACAGGCACAAGAATAATTGAGGTCATCACTTGTTGCGCACCGTAGCAACCAATATATCGCTTCGTATGCAGCCTATATGGAGCGGTTATTTTTTAATTCTCAGCAATGCAGCAGTTTCCTTCAGCTTCGTTCATTCAGGTAGTGCCCGTGTGGTCACGATGTCTGACCCTCTTCCCTGACTGCCGGCGACAGACAGTGTAATGTGCGTGTGGTTATCATCCAGCTAAGCGTATCTTCAACATAATTGTCTTTTCTTTTATATTCATCAATACCTATTATATTCAATGTATTGTGCCGTAATTTTCCTTTGGCAACACCATATTAATTGTTATTTATTCTGAAAGGTTTTTCAATTTTAAAAATGCCTAATAATGTTTCCACAAGATATTTAAACAATCTCATAATTTAACTAATTCACTATGTAATAATTATTCAGTCTAATTATATCTCTTAATTCATGTTATGTCTTCTGAATTACCCCAAATGAAAGGAAATTCCCTGGAAAAGTGTGTACTTTTCAGAAATATACAGCGTGTATCCTCGCTTCCAACCGTTCTGGTCCTTCGAAAAGTCACGCTTGAGCTGGCAGCTAATATAGGGCATTCCCCTCAAACAGTGCGCAGCTCATTTGTACTAGCTAGCACCAGTATTGAAAAACTGTGAATATAATTATTTCTGGATATATTAATACTACATAAGCTAATGCAATATTTATGGAAAATGTATATTGGAATTTCCTAAAAGAATATCTGCAATAAAATTTTATATCTATATATTCCAACTTCAACACGCAAATACTCGCGTAGGGTATACGTTCAAATAACATTCGCTCTGACTCCTTGTCGATCCCAAGGATATGTGACTTAAGTTGTTAGTATTGAGTAAACGTAAAGTACATCACAAAATTTGTTTTCGGGACGACATCAAGAAGTTTAGACTTGATAATTAACTCATTGGTACTAGAGAAGTTGCGGCAACAATGTTTATGGAAAACCTGATTCATTAAATTGTATTTTTCGAAAAGTCTATATATTTGAAGTGTTTTGTATTCTTAAGGAGTATATTCAGACGCTGATTTTTTTGTTTTTGGTATAGAACTGATATGTGATGTTTTTCACTTTATATCACAGACTTATCTCATAATTTTCTTTATTCAAGTGGGCCACAAACTCATATTTAACTATTCGAATAATTATTTATCTTCGCTCTGCGCTCTGTCTTCGGAATAAACGTGTTGTGATTGTACTGGTGGTTCTTCGTTGTATTAAGTCAGGTTTTTGTAACTTTTCGTGTGCCTTGTCTTGGTCAACTTGAACGTCGTGTTTTGAGCCAAGGTTAGTCGTTGGGCGGAGACAAAAAACTAGTGATTTATCCTGCAAAGGTAACTAGCATCGTCAACCTTCCAAACAGTTTAAAATAGCAATACTTTTCGTTCAGACGATTGTCGAAAGCAAGCACAAACCGAGGGCCACAAAATTATATAAGATATGGCCGTAGATGTTTGGATTGGCTCTATACGGGCGGGATACAAGTGATGTAGCACGGTATTTGGATAATACGAGTGTCAAATTAATACTATAAAACACCCAGTATTAACGATTATATAGTGTGAAAATGTGGAACTATCGTAACTTTGTACGAAGGAACTGCTTTAAAAGATAAGTGCAAAGAGTGAATGGGCGTTGGGTGATTCTTCAAAATATTAACTTATATTAACTTTAGTTTTGCAATTTCTGTTCCATTGTATAACTAGTGACCTTCCAATTTAAATAATGCATTTACCATCGATAGGTTGCATTTTACGCTGCCTGCCAAAAACGTGATGTGCCCAGGAGTGGATGGAAGAGAATGAAACTGCATACGTTGAAAGACCACGCGACTTTTTTGAGCTGATTACAATATGGAATGAAAGATGGCATTTGCAGGTGGAAAGTTGGCACCAGGTCAGCAGGGTGTCGCAACCTCCTCTGGCTGCAATGCATACCCTTGTGCGGTTTGGAATGGTGTCAAACAGCTTTTAGACCCTCTCTTGAGGCATGTTCGCCGACTTGTTGCAGCCGTTCCTCCAGATCATGCAGATTGGTAATGTGACAGAGTCCCTTATCCAGTGTCATCCCACACGTGCTCAGTGATGTAAAGGTCCAGCGATTATCCTGGCCACGAAACCACATCAACATGCTCTCGAAGTGTATTGACGTGCTGTGTTGAACGTTATCTTGTTGGAAGACTATCTCACGGTGCTGAGCCATAAGGGTTGGGGCGTGTGACCGCAGAATGTACGTGACGTATCGCTGTGCCGTCAAAGTCAGCCGAAACACACAATTAGAGAAGTATTGAACGGCAATCCGAAGACTCCCCACACCATGATGCCCGGGATACGCTCGTATTTCTCTCCACAACGTGGCCAGGATGAACCCTCTGCCGTTCACACCTCCATACTCCACCACGATCGTCATCGAAGGTTGTGGCGAAGTGGGACGCATTAGTGAACCCGATGCGATGCTATTCGTCCGGTGACCATGCCTCCCGGGCAAAGCACCAGTCCAACCGCCGACGTCGGTCTGTTGGTCCCAATAGCAACCGACGCGACGAATAGAGGAACATAAGGAGCATGAGATTCAGTAATTCATTTACAACATTAAATAAGGGATGGTAAATGGATGATTTTTAGTTTATAATGAGCCTGAAGGAAGCTCACTCCTTGAGAAAAAATGTGCAAAATTCTGGCATTAACGTGTTAATTAAAAGGAAGAGATTGTTTTGAGAGACCGTAGCGAATTTAATCAAATTCTCTATTTGACTCTAGTGTAAGCCGCGTTCGAATCTTCATAGTATATTTTTCCAGCCTCACGCGACCAAAGCCGTGAACTTACTCGCCTGGGTGACGCACCATTGTGGGATCTCTTGCCAACTATTCGGCCAGCGTGTGTCCGGATAATGGGGCCACAATACCGCGAATGCCAGTCGGCGAGCCACTGTGTGGGAACTCACAGGATGTTGTAGTGTCGTCAGTGTGTGAAGGGTATGTGGAAGTATGTAAGGATGTTGGCAGATGCCGGCAGATGCCAGATGGGATTCCTCACTGCTTGGCGCACCACATGACGGTTCTCCCTGGAGGGTGTGTTTCTTGGTCGTCCCGAGCTTGCACGTGCATGGGTGCTCTCATGTACCCTTTGATTCCAACATCGGCCACTGTGGCATCGGAATGGCCCACATGCCTAGCAATCGCACGGACGAACAAGCCTCATGAAGTCCCACAATGCGGACTCTGTCAAATGAAGTCAGTTGATGGATAGAAGGTAGAAAGCGTCAGCGTGGAATCATGCAAGCTTCTTACTGTAGGTAAACGTCGTTCTTCACTGCCTGACTCAAAGCAGTTGACAGCGCGCAAGAACAGGACATCATGAATGCACTCTGGTGGACGTTACACACATCACAGATACGAGTGAATTTAATTATTTATTCACACATCAATGGATGTATGCATGTATATCAGAATTGGATAATATTGGACCTCTCATGCTGGTCACTTTTTTTGTCAAGCGGTGTATTTTTTTTTTAAAAAAAGCTTTTATTTCATGTTTCCTTCTCAGAAAAACGACGTCTCACGATTATTCGATGGTAACTTCCTGGTACCGAAATAAAATTAATGACGGTGATTATTTGATAGATTTTCAGACAACTTTTATTCCACGTGATAACGTGCATAATTATCGTATCAATTACCCTTGTAATAATAGAAGAAGAACGGCAAATATGCAGTTAGAGTCGGGCCGCGGGGCATGTGGGATAACTGGTAGCCATTGCTGCAGTCATGGTGCTTGGCGGCGGCACTATACTAAGTACTAGCGTAACTCAGTGATATTTTGCATCACGGTATTTGGATATTACGAGTGTCAAATAAGTACTATAAAATACACAATATTGAAGAGGGCACTGCATGAAAATATGGAAGTACCTGAACATGGTAGGAAGGTGAAGTGCTTCGAAAGAAATGTGAAGTTTGTTCTGGACGTTTGGTAATTCGTCAAACTATTAACTTATATTTAATGTAGATTTTGCAATTTTTGTTTCATGGTATGATTAATTACATTCCAATTTAGAAAATGAATTCACAATCGTGAAAATCCGTTGTATTTTGACAGAAAAATCAAAAATATCTTTCGTTTCAACTTTTCTTGGCAGAAAAAAGTCACCGCATTATTGCATGGTAACTTACGTGTAACGAAATCAAATTAACGACAGATATTACTTGTTCGATTTTCAAGCACAAGTTTCATGCCACGTCGTAATAAGCAATATACGTAATTATCGCAGACATTACCATAATAATAATGATAATAATAAATAATAATAATAATAATAATAATAATAATAATGTTTAATAATAAGTGGGAAGCAGAACGGCAACAGTGCAACGTGAGCCCACCCACGTCGCGAAACTGTCAGCCATTGTTGCAGGCGCGGTGCCTGGCAGCGGCAGGGCACACTAACGAGCGAGGGCGAAGAGTCGAATTTCCGCGCAACTTCGCCCACTGACGGATAATTACGCCGTGCGCGAGACGTGCGTGGGCGTGCGTGGCGAACGTGCTTGCGTTCGTGAGCGGAAGTCGCTGGAAAAGCACAATGGCGCCGCCAAGTCGGGAGTTCGCCGGGAGGGGGCGTGTTTGTATGGTTGCGTCAAGTGTCAGGGGTTGGAACATCCTTGGAAGGCGTTCTTGGCAGCGTGTTCTCGGGAAGTTTCGAACGAAAAATATATTATACGTTTTTACTGTCTCGTAAGCGTGGTATAGAACACGTATTGTAACGATGGGAAAAAAGAGAAGGCGGGATTTTTCTTGATTCGAAAATTGCGGACTTTCAAATGTTTTGACACACTTCCACTACTACAGTATTAAAAATATATTTTTTTCTTAATGCAATATATTCCTCAATATTAGGTTTTCCTATCATGACATGCGGTCTTTTTTTTCAAAATATTAATATTTTCGCGAAATTTTTATTTATATCATGACAATTATGCATCTCATGTGTTAGATGTACCACATCATTAAGAATTCACTGTAAAACCTCAATGTCATAAGAACCACACGTTGTTATTTAGGGGCAAGATACTCGCTTTGGAAGTCTAAGCGTCGGTGTTCAAAACCTGGCACGGGTAAATTGTTTTTATTCAGTCAAGTAAATGTATAAATAGATCACAATACTGTGAAATCAATGGTAAAAATGCTATTTTCATCAAACCTTTTGAAATTTCAGTATTTTAAGATACTACGTCACCACCATAAATGCGAGAATGTTTGGTCTTTTATTACCCCATTAGATATGTGGTACTAGGGGTTTACAAAGCTTTTATCAATGTTTGTAATGCTTAATTCAAGGGCTCCAATGAAATTGATAGCCTTAAAATTGTATTCTTTGTGATTTCACAATTTGTGACTTCAAATCGCCTGTCGTCCACGCAGTGTAATACGCAAATAGTTATATTTATGGCTAATAAGTGATTTTCAGTTGCCATTTTTAAATAAACACCCTTAAGCTCCCTGGACGAGATTGAAACCTGGTAATATCTTGAAAGCATTTCCGTATGGTTGTACACGAGAATAGTCATTGTATCATAAAGAAACAGCATTGATGCAGCATGGTTATCGATGTATTTGTTTCTTACTAATACGAGTAGACGACAGCTGGTGTAATTAATATAACTTTCAATTAGTGACACTCTTTCTGTCAGTATATACTATACTTAATTGGCTCTGCCAGTTAATGTCCACGTATCTTTCCTGTGCGAATCTCATTTTCCACTTACGTCTACGAGACTTTCCGTTTCTCTTGATTGGTTATTTCCGGGCACGTCAACTGGTTACGGTCATTAGTTCCGTTAATGTAGTGAATGTTTTGTTCCTGGAGGTGGCGGTGTTCCTCTCCCACTGGTTATGATAGATGAAGTTGACCTACACATGAGCTAGAAGGGAATTTCCACCTCTAGGTGTCTCCCCACTGCAGAATACCACCGCATCACGAACAAAGTCTACTGCTCCTTTCAGCTTCCAGCATGTATGGTAGTGTTGTACATGTGTGTGTGTGTGTGTTTGAGTTAGATTAAGCATAGAAGAGGGGGCAAGGAAGAGAAAGCGCGCGTCTCGTGGTCCGTTTGTTAAGGTACTGCTCCGGCATTTGCCTGCTATTAATGTAAGGAACCTCGGAAAACCATCGATTACAGAGCAGCCGACTTCTATGATTTTCATCCAGAAAGCGGCTGGACTCGACCCACCTGTATAGCTAGTAACGAAAATCCGCCGCCGGGACTCGAACCTAGGACCTCCTGGTCAGTGTCGCTGTAATGGTGGCTCTAATGGTCGCTGTAATGGGTCGCTTGTCAGAGTCAGCTGTAATTGTGGCTCTGAGCTTAACTCGGCCGATCCGTCACGTCATATTGCCTTTATCTTAGCCATTATGAATCCCATTTGTCCGTAAAGCTGTTTGACTGAGTCTCTGCCCACGTGTGTGTCCGTCTTTTTCTATTTATCTTTGTTTTTTTATGAGTCTACACCGTGTTGTGTCCGAGTATCCGTCAGTGTGTGCCTTTCCTTGAAAGCAGTAGCGAATGCAGGAGTTCTGTTCGTGTGTCAGTGAGTGCTACTGGTACAGTGTTCAGCCAATTCGATGTTGTTTTTTTAATAAATAATTTTTCATTGATGGTGATTATAAAATCTATTTTTATTTGTCGATTTATAGTGAATATTTATAACTTTAATAATTGACAAATTGAATGACTTTCGTTAGTATAGATAAGTAAAAGTATATTTTTGATTATTTCTCATTAGCTTCGGGGGGGGGGACTGAAGCCCGATGAACCCTCGTGCACTTTGAGTGCGGCATGTGTCTTTTGCTGCCTGTCTGTTCTGCTGGCTCGACAATTGCCTGCCTACCTGTTCGCCTACCTTGATCCACGCAAGGGAAACCGGGAGCCCTGGCAATCGAGCCGGTTTTCATCCTGCAAGTGACAAGCTGGCGAGTGCAGCCTGAACGCTGGACGTGCGTCCCTCTGCCCTCTTACCTTTCTGCGTGAGGTAGGAGCAAAACGAACTGGAAAGGGAAGACTGGGACCCGTCAAGATGCGGGGCGACACACCGGGGTGGAAGTGGGTCTCAGGAAAGGCGGGGAAATGTGGAGGAATGAGAGATGAAATGTTACAGTGTGGGATGGGGCTGTACGGAGCGGGGAGAACCCTCTTATGGGTGGGAAGGAGAGAAACGGCGAGGAAATCAGAAGGGCGGGGTGGAGCAGAGCAAAGAGAAGAAGGAAGAATATGAGTGGGTGTGGGAAGGAGCGGAATGGGCCAGAGCAAAGAGCATGGAGGAACTGGGTGAGAGCAGAGCAAAACGGAGAGGGAAGTGATAGTTGAGTGGGGCGGTGCGGGACGGAGCAAGGCAAAGAGCAGCAAGAAGGAACTGGATGTGGATGAAGGAGCGGGCTGGAAGGGGAAGTGGGTGGTTGTGAAGGACAAAGGAAAGAGATGCGCGGGGTGTGGCGGATCAGAGCAAAGAGGAGCAGAAAGGAACTGGTGGGAAGGAAGGAGCGAACGGAAAGTACTGGGGGGATGTGGTAGAAACGGGGCGGAGCACAGCAAAGAGGAGCGAGAAAAATTATGTGGGTGGAAAGGAGCGGAGCAAATGGAAGCGGGAAGGAACTGACTAAGTAGGTGGAAAGAAGCGACTTTGAGCAAACGAACTGAGTGTGTGGGTGGAAAGGAGTGAAGCCGAGCAAAGATGACTGAGTGCGTGTGGAAAGAAGCGAAGTGTAGCAAACGAACTTACTGTGAAGGTGGAAAGGAGCGAAGTCGAGCAAAGGGAACAGACTGTATGGGTGGAAAGAAGTGAAGTGGAGCAAACGAACTGAGTGTGTGGGTGAAAAGGAGTGAAGCCGAGCAAAGATGACTGACTGTGTGGGTGGAAAGAAGCGAAGTGGAGCCAACGAAATTACTGTGTGGGTGGAAATGAGTGAAGCCGAGCAAAGAGGACTGAGTGTGTGGGTGGAAAGCAGCGAGGCGGAGCCAACGCACTGACTGGACGAGTGGAAAGGTGCGGGGGAGGAGTCAAGGACTGTGCGGGATGGAACGGAGAGCCTGAGCAGGGCGTGGCGGGGCGGGCCAGAGCACGGCAGAACGTGCGCGCGATGGGCGGGGTCGGACGGGTTCCGAGAATCCAGAAATTAATTTCCTGCGTCCCCAGGGCCGCCACGCCGCTCCGCGCACGCGGCTCTGCTCGGCTCGGCTCGCCTCGACCCGCGGGTGGCGGCGGCGGGGGCGGCCGCGGAGACAATAAAGGCTGCCCGGGCCGCGCCCGAACGTGCTGGCACGGTGGAGAAGGCGAAGCCCCGCCTCTGCACGCAGTGGGCTCTCTGGCTGCTCGTGTCGGGCGAACGAATGTGCTGGAGACGCTCGAACCAGCAGTGGCGTGTGGTGCTGCATCTTCTACGACACTGTAGTGCTGCGGGCAGGGAGGTACTAGGGTGAAGCCTCGACGCTGGTACGATTTTTGTCGCTGGCTAGATAGCTGGGTCGAATTCAGACAGGAAGAGAATTGTCGCGGCCGCGTGCATAGTCGGTAGTTTTCTGTGGTTGCTCCGTTCACTGCCAGACGAATACCGGAGTAGTACCCTAATAATGGGGCCACGGAGCGTGCGATATTTCCTTTCTCTTCCCTGTCCTATTCACGCCCCTTACACACTCACATGCACGTAATTACCACACATGCCGTGTCAGTCAGAAGATTAGTGCTGGGAAGGTGCCCCTCTGTGGAAGATACCTGGATGGGGAAAACTCCGCAAGCTAACGCGTAGGTTGCCGACGAATCTCATTTTTAAGCGAAAGAAGAACACCGCCCATGTTAAAAATATGCACTGCACATACAAGAGTAATGACCTTAGCAGTTGACGCGCCGGGAATCACGAAATATTCAAAAGAGGCTCAAACCTTCAGAAATTCTGTGTCCTTTTGGAGCAATTTTAATGAAATAATTGCAAGTAAAATGTGTGCGTGGTTTTTTTCTTTCTTTTTCTTTTTTTTTCTCTTCAAAGTTTGGCTCATTTGGGAACGGTGAAATAATGATAAAACGAGTTACTTGACCATATTTTACGAAACAAAATATCGACATGGCTCCGATAACTTGGGGAACAATTAGCTTTAAGAATTAGATGATCTATTTCATATTCTTCGCCTTTTTTGTCGGTTTTTGATTGATTTTTGTTTGAAAAACTTCACTATGTTAATTTCCAATATGCGTTGCTATTATACCGATCAATAAGAATTTTTTTAAATTTTTTTTTCAGAAAATGGTAGTTATACACGTCTCGGGAAATAACATGGACACAGCCCGGCAGAAGATTTGTAATATGTTATTCAGAGTAAATGAAAGTAATAATAAATGAAAATTAAGAGGCTCAATCCATCTGAAATTTTTTGTGTTAATCGGCTCTTTTCGAACAATTTTATTAAATTCACACTAAAGTCCTTCTATGTTGTTCGAATTTGAAAACGTGAAAGAATAAGAATAACGTTTTACTAAATTATATTTTTGCGATATCGACTATCAACATGACTTGGATATGTCGGGGAACAATTAGCTTTAAAAAATAAAGTCCACTCACAAGTATTTCGAATATCCTTCGCCATTGGTAGTTTTTTGACTGAGTTTTGTTCGGAAACTTCTGTGTTTTAATTTCCAATATGTATTGCTAACTTTCACACCGATCGGAATGAATTGTGTATTTGTTCCTCTAAAATG
This sequence comes from Gryllus longicercus, assembly GCA_038098605.1. Lineage (NCBI taxonomy): Eukaryota > Metazoa > Arthropoda > Insecta > Orthoptera > Gryllidae > Gryllus > Gryllus longicercus. The sequence continues at coordinate 810,610 of JAZDUA010000243.1, forward strand.
GCAGAAATAAAAAAAAGACATGATCACAGCACCGCAGAGTATTTGTGGTATTTCAGAGTAAATAAAAGTAAAGATCATATTTAGTTTTATATTGATATTCAAGGTTAAAACGTAATACATATTGTCCAATAGGAGTGTCTCCTTCATGTATTCTACAAGGATATTGCCCATAAAAGTTGACGCACTGGAAATATGAAATAATCTCAAGCGATGCTGAAACCAATGGAAACAAGTTTCTGTGTTATTTTATAAGTATTTTGTTCGAATTTTGACTTAGTTGAGAACGGTGAAAGTATGAGAGAATAATTTCCTAGATTTTATTTTGCGATGTAGAATGAAAATATCTCTCTGTCGGGGAACAAATAGCTTTTAAATTGGAAAATCTACTTCTTCAATATCTACCTCGAATATTCTTCGTCATCATCGATAACGTTTTGACTGAATTTTGTTCGGAAACTTCACTATTTCAATTTTTAATTTGTATGCTAACTTTTACACCGATTGTTAAGAATTGTGAGAATATATTTTTATGATTTATTTTAAAACGGCAGTTATAGACTTTTGACAAAACAAAAAATAATGACGAGGACACCACATCGCAGAGAATTTGTTGTATGTTATTCGGAGTAAATAAAAGTAATCTATTTAAGATTTACAATTCTTTTCAAGGTTAAAACGAAATATATGTTGACTAATAGGAGTGTCTTCATCACTAATGTCGCTGTACAAAAGGGAAAGCCACAAGATCAAGAATAACTGTAAAATACACAAAGTTTGTGAGGCGAGGCACATCTCAATGTTATTTCTACAGAAAAAAGAGACGCTATAATCCAATCTGCTCTAGAAATCGGCCAAACTAACTTAAAACTAGTGGTGCTGCACAGTGACAGTCTTTCTCGTATTTGTTTTCTATTTTGTTTGGCATGGGCTACCTGTTCAGACTTACCGTATACTCTTGCCCACCATATACTCTAGAAACTGCTATTATCTGAGTCCCGTGAAGCCCAAGAGAGACGCTGAAGCCCCACCAGGCATTGGCTAGATTCCATAGAGGCAACGTGTCGGGGAGAACTAGCGCAATAAATAGGAATGAAGAAGGCGTTAGCGATGCTTATACTCTAGAAACTGCTAATATCTCAGTTCCGTGAAGGCCCGAGTGTGACGCTGAAGCCGCACCATGCATCGACTAGACTCCGATGCCAGCGTGGAGAAACGAGGCGTCAGCGGAGGAGGCGTTGGCGGCCGCGGCTGAGGCGTGGGTGGGGACGGGGACGCGGCCTGTGTGTGCGTGTTCGCCCTCGCCTTCTGCCCCTTTGACGCCGCTAATTCCGCCTCGCCCTCCTCCTTCTCCCTGGTCCTCCACAGCCTCCGCCGCCTGAGACAATAAGGCCCTGGCAACCCCGCGCCGCGCCTTGGCCTATTGTGCCGGCGACGCTGCGCTCTGGCGGTCGCCACCTAAATTAGAGAACACGCGCCGCCTCCCACGCGAAATTAACATCCCACCTTTTGTTCGCAAAAATGGCTTATTTATAGCGTGTGTACGTACTGCTGGTATGAGGCGTCGTGAGTCAAGCACCGCCCGGATTGAAGTACGTCGATAACGTATGGCCGGCAAAGGTGGCACAAAACATCAAGTGACTCCGAGCGGGGGGTTCTAGGGTTCGAATCCCGACGGTGAATGGATTTTCGACGTCAGCCAGATAGCTAGGTCGAGCTTTGTGGCTGTTTGCAGGAGAATTGTTGCGGCCGACTGCTCCAATCGGTGGTTTTCCTTCGCTTCTCTGATCTATACCAAACGAATGCCGGAGTAGTGCCCTAACAAACTGGTCACGGACCGAACACGATCCTTCCTTCCTCTTCCTTGTCCTATCTTCTCCCTTTACTCTCACTATTACACTTGTCGGGAGCCTAGAGCTTAACCGCGTTGGGGCGGTAGCGGAACGTTTATATAAATTCGCTGTAGAATGGAACAGTTTTCTTATGTTCTGCAGATAGAATGAAAAAAAAAGAAACACAGTTTTCGTAGTTGAAGTGGACAAGACTATTAATTCTAATGTTTTCCGATTGTGGTATTTTTATCCTTATTCGTATTTGTAAATACAGAATGAAACTTTTTATTTAATTTGAAGACAATAAATAATTTTCTTAGTTGTAAACAATAAAAGTATTAATTCATGAATGTTCTTCAAATGTTGATTTCTTAATGTTAAATTGATTTTTTTTTGTAGTTGAGAGTTCCTCCTGGAAACTAGAAAATAAAGAACAGAGCGGCTTTTGATTAGGCTTGGTTCCCACCTGCTCCTTGGGACTCCTGTTGAGGGGTTTCTGTTCCCCGTGCGCCACCTGGAGCGCCCTCCCCTCCCCTCCCCTCCTCCCCCTCCCGCCCTGCTCGGAGTCTCCTTAGCGGCTGCGCCCGGCGCCCGGGCCGCAGCGCTGCGGTCGCCCCCAGCCCCGCCCCACCCCGCCCCGCCCCCGCAAGCGCTCCGCGCCGCTCCACAGGCAGCGCCCAAATTTATTACTGCAAATAAAAATCGCCCTTTGGGAGGCGCCGGCTGCTCCGCGCGGCGAACGCGCCCCGCGGCCACCACGCCTCCCCCCACCGCCACACCCCCCGGCCACCCGCCCCCGCACCACTGCTCCGCCTCGCCGCCCACCGCGCTCTGCGCGTCCCGCTTTCTGCTTATCCACCCTCCGCCTTTGCGCGGCACGCCAGCCAGCACGCCCCGAACCACCCGCCCCGCCCCTCTGCTCCCCGCCTCGCCGGTCGCCCCGCTTCGCCCATGCCGTCCTTAATCTTCCGCCCCATCCAAACTCACACCTCCCTTCCGTGCTGCGCCACGCTCCCAGCACCACCATACTCCGGACTGTCCCGACACGCCCCGAACCACCCGCTCCACCATTCTGCTCCCCGCATCACTCTGCCCGTCTCGCTTTCTGCCCATCCACCGCCCCCCACCGCGCCACGCCAGCAGCTGCAACGCCCCGCCCTTCTGCTCCCCGCCTCACCGCGGCCCCACTTTCCCCGACTCTCTTTCTACTCATCCACCCTCCGTCTCTCCACGGCACGCCCCGAACCACTCGATCTGCCCCACTGCTCCTCCGTCTCACTGCCCACTGCCCACTCACTGCCGAGCCGCCCCTGATCCTCCGCCTCATCCAAACCCACTCCCTTCCGCGGTCCCTACTCAGCACCACCCCACTCCGACCTTTCCCGGCACGCACCGAACCGCCGCCCGTCCCACCACTTGCTCATTCACTCCCGGTCCCGCCCCGCTCGCTCCAGGCATTCCCCGACCCCACCCGCTCCCCTCTGACCGTCTTCGGCTCGTCCACCTCCGCTACTCCCACAACGGGCACGCACCTCCATGCTTTGTTACGCCATACCCCCCGCTCTACCCACCCCGCCCCCCAGTCTTCCACCCCGCACCAGCCCGTCTCATCCGCCACTCCCCACCGTACTCCACCTCGCCCCTTGCCCAGCGCTGCCCCGCCCCGACCCAACTGTCCCGCACCGCCTCGCCCTTCACCATGCACCTCCAACCTCGCTCCACCCGCCTTCTCCTATCTGGACCGTCTCGCCCCCTCTTCCACTACATCTCTCTCTCTCTCTCTCTCTCTCTCTCTCTCTCTCTCTCTCTCTCTCTCTATATATATATATATATATATATATATATATATATATATATATATATATATATATATCTAACACCACTCTCGTTCCCCCGTCCCACCAATCCTTACCCTCCCCGCGTGGCTTTTGTATGGCCCTTCTCCGCCATCCCCGCACCGCACCACCCTGCCTCGTCACTGCTAGGTCCTCCCATCCCCTCACGATTGGCACCTCGTGTCACCTCTCCCCGATACTCCTTCCCCGGGACACCTAGGCTCGTCCCGACCTCTCCACCTTGTATTCACACTCCTCTTTCTGTCTCTGCTGCTGCTGCTGCTGCTGCCTCATTCCACTCCCACCCATCCAGCCTCGGCCTAATTGGCTCCTCCTCACCCAACTCCGCCTCGCCCCGGACCGTATCAAGACTACCCGACACGCCTGTCATTCTAACTCGCCGCGTTCGGTGAAGGCGAATTGAGGGATTGTAGGATGACGAATTGCTGATTCTGGGAGTTTCACCTGCTATGGTCATTAGTGCCCCATTGCAATGAATGTTTTATCTCGGGAAATGGCGGTGATCCTCTTCTCTGAATGTTGAAATCCGGTGCCCACCTACACATTTTCTTGCATGGAATTTTTCCCTTCAAGGTACCGCCCCAGAGATGCGCGTCCCAGACGGAACAAATTCGTCTCCCAACATGTGTGGTAGTGTAGTGCACGCAGTGTAAGAGTGTGTGTGTGTAAAGGGAAGAGGATAGGGGATCGAGAGGAAGAAAATATCGCGCGCGGTTCGTGACCCGTTTGTTGGGGATACTACTCCGGCATTCACCTGGAGACGCCGCGTCGTTGGCTAAGAGGCAGACGATTTGCCTGTCATGTCGCAGGCTTCCTCATTGCCCTGTGAAAGCTTGCGTCGTGACAGGCGAAACGTCGGCCTTCTCAACCAACAATGCGGCCTCACCGGGACAGCCAAGAAGGCGTGGACTCGAGCCGCGCGAGCTTACGTGTGAATTCACCCGATGTTGATGGGAAAAACCACCGATCAGTGCCACCATCCGTTATCATTGTCCTCCGGACAGCGGCTTAACTCATTCTAGTTATTTAATAAGTGTCGAAAATCCTGCCACAGTTGGGACTCAAATTCTAGGACTTCCCGGTCGGCGATACTGCTGCACAGGCAACGGCAATGGAGGGCCCTCGCTGGCGGTGCGGGTTCTGTCGAAATGAAGCAGGTGTGTCTGCGCAAGTACAGCCCCGCGGGAGGCAGCGCTGGCGGGGGCGGCGGGGGGGGGGGGCGAATGAGAGGTAGCGCGGCCGGTGGGCGAAGGGCGAGGGTCGCCCCGAGGGCGTGGAGGGCGACGGCTCGAAACGGCGCGGCGCGCAGTGGTGCGAAATGACGGCCCAAGTGCGCAGTAGCAATGCGGCTTGTCCAACTAAAGCGGAAATAAAAACTTAGATTTTACTCGTAATAATAAATTGTTATCCAACTATATTTTTAAACATCGTTTGTTAAAATTGATTTACAAACCACTGACAATGGAGTGGTAGAGATTTAATTTGACGATAATCGTGTTTGTTAATTTATAATTGAAACTTATCAGGCAAAATAAGGATAACTAACGATCAGAACAATTAACAAAACTGTTATTATCTGATTTATTAATGCAATTACAATAACTATATTTATTGACGAAAAATAACTCATTTGCCACTTTGGTCAAACCAGGCTCCAGAAAGTTCAATTCATAAGAAATCAATAAAGTCTACGTTGTAAATTAAAACATCAATATTAATAATTTCTCGGCACAGAATTATCGATGTTTTTAAGACTGGTTTGTTTTAAATGTTTGTGTGGGTGGGGAGGATTTAAGTTGATAAAAGATGAGTTTATTAATTTATACTTGAAGTATAACTGACAAAATGAAGCCAAATAATGAATGGAACAATTAACGAAACTTGTATTTGCTTTTTGAATAATACATAAACAATAACTATAATTATGTGCGTTTTCTAACTTGTTTTTTACGTTCGTCACTTTGAAACAGTTCAATTTGTGGATATATGAAAATTATATTTTTTTTTTCTTATTTTGGTTCGTGATTCATTGAAACTATAACATCAACTTCGCAAAAATATGAACCAGAACACATCGATTACAAAAAAACAATATTTATTACAATATTAAATACATCAATATTTAGATGATAACATCGGCATCGATAATTCCTTATCCATAGATTACTAGTTTCAAAATGTGCTAAAATAGCAATGTGTTGTTCATGGGTAAAAATTAGGATTAAAGTCTTTGAATGCTAATTTTTTAGGGTTTGTAACATCGAGTGACCCAAACCTAATTTTAGTTTAGTGGGCACGTCTTTTGCCACATTTCGGGCCAGTCTAAAACAATAAAAGCATTAAATTTCAAACACCATTCCATTTATTGCAGACAAATCAGAAAATGTATCTTGGCTTATGAGCGTAAAATATATATTTTACTCTAAAGAGTAATAATAGAGATGTGTTGTTTGTTTATGTGTAAAGTTTAGGATTTATATTTTCGATTGCAGAATATTTTTCAGGATTCGCATCGTAGAGTGCTATCCCTATTTTTACTTTGCTGTTCACCAATTTGGATAATTTCGGACCAAGAGAGAATCATTGGGAAATGGGTGGGGTGAATATGAACTGAAGTAATGAAGAGAAAAAACAATTTACGCCCAGATTTCACTGTAATCGGAAGATGGATTTACGTTCTTAAATGTAAGAGTCAAAATATAAGAGTCGTGTGTTGTTTATGTATAGTGTGGTGGATTCACGGGTAGGCGAGAACGGGACAGTAATGAGAAAATGCCATGATTGCTGCTATACGTAAAGTAAAAGATTCAAGTTTTGAGATGCGGGATATTTTTCGTTTTCGCGGTCCCGAGTGTCCCTAATTTAACTTCACTGTGCACGACTTCGGCGCGTTTCGGACCAATGTGCGAATCAGGGCGGGGTGGGGCGGGGCGGGGCGAGCAGGGAGAGAGCGTGGGCGGGGCGGGGCGAGGGCGGGGCAAGCTGAAACCAAAGTCGTGTTCTCGCAGAGGCCGCCCCGTGTAATTGAGAATATGCCGGAGCAGAGTAGACCAGAGACGGGGGCGGGGCGGTGGAGAGGACTGGTAAGCCTGTTTCGATGAGGGGTGGGAGGGGAAGGGGGGGCAGAGGCCAGGCGCAAGCGCAGTGATGCAGACATGTGCCCGAGCGCGCATTGGAGGCGAGGGTTTTGGTAACAAACGCCTAAATCTTACATTCAAGTGAAACACGTGTGGAAGGTTCGTATTTAATTAAGTGGAAAATGGTGGCCTGCGTTAGCAAAAATGCTGCACAAAATTGTTTTCTAAAAAGTAGCACGCATGATGCGATACTCTCGTATAACACTGCATCAAAATCAATATTTCAATAAAAACAGTGCACGAAGTTTTTTACATAGTAGAATTAATACACAGTCGGCGTGATGGTGTAATGGTTAGCGTAACGGACTGTCATACCCAAGTTGGCGGGTTCAAACCCGATCGACGCCGTGGAGTTTTAAGGGCGAACAAATTCTTCGTACTTCGGAGGGGAAGTAAAGCCGGATGTCCCATGTTAGTAGATTTACTTTTATGTAAAAGATAATCAAGCCTAAATGTCGCCTCTGGGCTAAATTCAAATCGCCAGTTTCGTCGCCCAAGAAATACCTCCTTTCTCCGCTAGTTGCTGAAAAGATCGTAGCGAAATTTGCTGGGTCAGACGGAAGGACCTGTCGGTCGGGCCTGATGGCCCGAGTCTCCCCACGTAAAATAAGGCAATAATTCAATTCAATACACGAGTACAGCTCGTACTCTTCAACTATTCGTTATATATGTAGAATATCAAAAACGTAGCTATTCCATAACGCAACACATGATTAGCAAATATTTAATGACGGGCGCACTCTGCCTTGGAGCAATGCTGTCGCATAACGTCAGCTGAACCAACAGCACAGACACGGCATGGGAATTCATTCGGAGAGTAGTAAAAGTGCGGGTAGAATAATTAATAAAATACTAGGAATTTTCAGTCCAAATCGAAACTATTTCATTTTTCTTGATTTTTAACGATTTGTGGAGGATCTCTGCGCCGCATCTTACCATTGAGCGGGGAAGATAACCGCCAACTTACATGATAAAAACATGTTCTACAGTCACGAGGCTAATGACAATAGCAGTTGTCGCGCCCGAAACACGAAATAATCTGGTAATCAACGCAGCTATTAGAACCTTTACCATTATTAATAGAAACTTCGCGAATTTTCTAAATCTCCGGAATCATGGCTTCTCTTTCCAAAAGGAGAAGAACCATTATTAATAGAAACTTCGCGACTTTTCGAAACCTCCGGAATCATGGCTTCTCTTTCCAATCGTAGAAAAAACGAAATAATGGGTTGTACAATGCCAAAAGGAGAACCATTATTAATAGAAACTTCGCGAATTTTCGAAACCTCCGGAATCATGGCTTCTCTTTCCAATCGTAGAAAAAACGAAATAAAGTGTAGTACAATTCCAAAAGGAGAAGAATCTTATCTCGTACATACTCCTCATGGTTCTCGTCGTGCCACAGCTGCGGTGGCCTCAGCTTCCCGAGATTCGGATTCCGCAAGGCCCCTCCGTTGAAGCAGCCTGCTCCTAATCCAGGCTTTGCGGCTGGGACTCTGCTTTCCGCGAGGAGCGGCGGCGGAAGAAAATGGAAGCGCCAAGACCATTGGTGCATTGCAAGGGAATGTGCGGCTCCATCCGTGAAATCGAAGACAATCGGCGCTTTTAAAAGTCGCCGACTTGAATGTTTCGTACCTCGCATACTATCGTGTGGTCGATCTTGCACGACGTGGAATCTTAACACTTGTTGTTTTAAGTTAACGGCAATGCATTAACTTGGTTTTCTACTTGGTGGAGGTAACAAGTAATGTACGTGTATTATGTTTTTAATTGAGAATACTTCACACGCAGTGAAAAAGTGAGGTTTTAATGATCCAATTTCATTTATTACACACTGCGTTTCTATACCTTATATTTCCATACTTCTGATTTTCCCCGTCATAACACGATAATTGCTAATATATTCTCGTTTCAGAATGGCATTCATGGTATTCTCCCAAAATCCTTTTCGAGGATATCTCCACTGCAAATAGAATATAAGTTCAAACTATTTTATTTTGTTGTACAACCAAATTTCCTCATTCGTTTGAACAGGTACACTGATTTTATATATCCCTTCTTCCAACCTCAAACTCCATACTTCTAAAACCAAACCAACTATTTTATATACTTATGGAAGTGGAATAGGTAGACTTTAAAGTGTAAAAGGTAACTGTCTTACCGTCCAATGCACAATAATCCAATTTCTACATGTACAGACCGTCATGTGCGACCTATCAACCGAACTATATAATCACTTAGACAATCTGTTCTACGACGTAAGTAATCCTCCACCCCTGAAAGCTCTCTTCCAGGAGCATTCCCTTCCACTGAAAGAGGAAATACGTACAACTCATTTACACTTATGGTCATGCTTATACTGCTCATGTGCAAATTGCCTTACTGACACTTGTGCCCCCTTCGTAACCATTATCAGCCGATGTATACTTCTCCCCCCTCCCCAGCGTTCAACGAGATATCGATATGTGTTTGGTGTCGGTGACTGTTGATGTTCGTTGTGTGTGATTGCAGTGCACACACACAGGGCGCCAATGGCACGGTAACAGTTAACCGTTACATATCCCCACCCTCTCTCACACTTGCTCGCCAACTCTTTGACGGGCATCAGTTGACCGTTGCACTGTACCTCTCGCAGTCACGGGTGGAGAATGAAAGATTGTAAAGTTTCTACTATAGTTACTGAGACAAGTTCCTCTGAAGGTTTTCTACTACACGATTCATCCATAGTAACAATCAGTTTGTGCTTCTGTAATATTGAATAATGGTCCTGTCATAATGTTCCCGCCACCATTTCGCTACGTGACGTTCGTCGTCACCATATCTTCGTCTTCTTTTTCTTTCCCTGTTTCCCCTTTCCATCCCGCTGCAAATAAGAAGTGCTGCAATTCTTTTATTTATAAGCGAAGTGCGTAAAATTAAACATCTGCACACACAAAATGCACCGAATCTTCATTCATCACTTCAATGTGCTCATATTTAACCATCGACTCTCACTGGGATTCAAAATGCCACTACTATTCACGATGTGTCGTCACATGTTCGATGATAGGCTTTTTTAGACCAATTGCGCCACATGTATAGGGTGCCAATTACATGGCATCAGTTGGCCGTTGCACTGTTCCTTTCTACCCATCTACAAACCTGCCAATTCGTTGACGGGTGTTCGGCGGCAAGAAAACACTGACAGGGACTGTCGAAGCATTTCATATACCCATTGCCGCTGTCTGGACGAGAATTCTAGCGGTCTGCTCTTCTAATCGTCGGTTTTTCTTCTATAAACACCAGGGAAATTCCAGAGCACTACTCAAACTAGTCACGAACTGGTCCTTTCTCTTCCTTGTACTATAATCACCCCTTACTTGCATACACACTCACATGCACTACACTACTACATGTCGGGAGACTAGTCGGTATCTTAGAGCATGTCTCGGTTAATTATCTCGCCCTGTAGTTGAGAAGAGATCTTGAGAAGTGATTCTCCAACAAGCCGACCTACAGTCGCACCATCCAGTGAGGAGGAATGTAACGACCCGGGATGTAATATGCACTACACATACTGGTCTAACGACTTACTAAAATTTTGATTGGTAACTCTGACTTCTTCGTAACCATTGACCAAAGCCGGGCATCCCGTTTTAGAAAGGTTCATGAAATGTATTTGGCCTGCACCTACCAAGCAGGGGCAAATGTGACTTATGGACTTCTTTCTATGAGATTACCCACCAAATGTTCTTTGGCAAAAACTGATCAAAATCGGTTCCCACTACAAATTCTAGTAATAGATATTCTGAGACATCTGTACTGTTCTATCACATTGTTATAGCTCCTACATGGCCACGTCACGCCTTCGCAATCGTCGTTTAAACTACTTCACTCCTTTCTCGCCCACGCCATTCTCCCTCTTCACCTCTTCCTCTATCTTCCTTTCCACCTCCTTCTCCACTTCTGGCGTTCTTCGTCTCCACACCCACTTCCTACTCTTCCTCCTCCCCACCATCTCCCCCACTTTTTTCTCTACCTTCTTTACTTCCTCACCTCTTTTCTTTCCTCCTCGTCCCATCCCTTTCCCTCACCTCCACCTTCTCCCTCATCTCCAACGCCTCCTCCATATCCTCCTCTTCCCGCTTCCCCTCCATCTCCACCTCTTCGTTCTCCACCTCCTCCCCGCCCTCCTCCTCTCTCACCTCCCCACTTCATCCACATCCACTGCTCCCCTTCCCCTCACCCTCCTCCACTCTCTCCTCATTTTCCTCAATGTCCCTCACCCACCTTGTTCTCCTCCCCGCCACCACCCCCTCTTTTACTTCCTACTTCCTATCCTCCACTTCCTCCTTGTCCTCCTCCCCTCCATCACTTCCTCCTCCTCCTCCTCGTCCCCGCCCGAGGCTTTCCGCTCCGCTGCAAACAGAAAGCGCCCAGCGGCGGCGGCGACCCCTGGCGGGGCGGGGCGGGGCGGGCGCGGGGACGGAGCCGAGTGATATTTAATATGCGGGCTGCTGCGCGGGGACCGCGCTGGCGCCGCCGCATGCAGATGAAGCGGGGCACGGGGGCGGAGGGCGTAGCCATGGCGACGGGCCAGGGGGGCGGCAGGGCGCGGGCGGGCGGCGCCCACCTGCCGGGGGCGATATTGAAAGCTCCTCTCGCCCACCGCCCCGCGCCGCCCCGCGCCGCGCCGCGCCGCTCTCCGTGGAATTCGAGCGGTCGCCCAAGAGCGGGAGCGCCGGAGGAGGCGGAGGGGAAAGAATGGGGAAAGAAAAGGCTTCGCTTCAAGACAACCGATCAACCGGGAAGGTACAGTCTTCGACAGCTGCTCCGCACACACACTCCACACGCTTGCGATTTCTCGGCGGCAACGTGGGTTGTCTCTGCAGCGTTGTTGACTGGGAAGGTTCGAGCCCCGACGAAGGCGGTTGATTGATTCAGTATGTCGGATTTTCGGACGCGCCGTTATCCCCATAGGTGTAGTGCATGTTATTCCGGGAAAGAGGTGGTCTTCCTTCCCAGATGGAACGAGATTTATTGATTACTAATGGTCGCAACTGCTACGATCAACTGCTAAGGTTTTAATGCAACTGCTTAAGTCATTAGTCCTGTAAGTGTAGTGCCTGTTTGTTCACAAGAGGTACTGCGATCTTGCCACGCTGAATTGCGAGAATTTCTGCCGATCTACTGTCGGCTGCAGTTTTTCCCTAACCGGGTATCTCCCACCAGCTGGAGAGAGCTCCATGTTCTAAGTTCCCGACCGGTCTCCCGGAATGTGTGGTAATGTAGTGGGTGTAAGGAGAACGATAGGACAAAGAGTGGGAAGGAAATATCACGCGCGGCCCATGGCCCGTTTCGTAGGGTACTGCTCCGGCATTCGCCTAGTATTGATCGCAAAAACCACGAAAAACTTCCGATCAGTGCAGTTCAGGTTCAGATCGCTCAGGACAAGAGATGATACCACTGCCGTGTCTCAGCAAGGGGTGCTATGATTCGAGTCCCAACGTTGGCGGATTTTCGACATCACAGCTAACTAGGTCGAATTCTTCTTCCATCTTGGGAAGAATTCCAGCGGCCGGTTGCTCTGATCGGTTTCTGTGATTTATTGGATCCAGAGGAATGCTAGAGCAGCACCATAACAAACGAATCTTGGATCGCGCGTGGTGTATATTTCCTCATCCTTTATTTCCCATTATATACACTTACCCTTCTACGCCTGTTGCGAGACACGACTCTTGAACGAAGTGGTATGCAGGGTGGATGAGTTTCAGCCTTTTGTACAGCATGATTCCATTCTCATTTCGAATTGAAGCTTTTTATATTGTTTTATTATAAATTGAAGTACAAAATGTACCTTGCAGTATTTTAAAAGATGCATTTTTTATAACTATATTTTAAAATATGTATTCGTTAAATTGAAAAAAATAATTTATAAAAACATCAGAAAAGCCTTAGCTTAAGCTTTAAAATGTCACTATTTTTATCTATTAAAATGACTTAAATAATACAATTTTTGTGAAGTAATCCGAACAGCAATTTCGCAATTTTCCTGAATATTAAATCACTGTAACTTCGAAACTATTTTGCTACGACGACCGCGGGTTCGAGTCCCGCCTCAGGTACGAGTATATTTGTGTATGTCTATATGTGTGTGCCGTCCTTTGATCCCTTACCATAATCATCATAAATCATACCCCCAGGACTACCAACCTTGGGGGATAAATATCGGGATTCAGCTAAAATACTGATCTCCCCCAGAAAGGTACTTGCACATTCTGAAGCAGGTGCACGCGTGGTCCGAGTTGGCCTATACGCGAAAAAAGGTAATAAGAGAATGTTATAGCATTTTCTTCTAAAATATAATTTATATTTCTACTAAAGAAGGGCATTCAATAACCACCCGCCTCTTTGCTTCCCGCCTAAAGATGTTAGCCTGCTCTAAGAGAAACTGTTCATCGAATCCAGCCATGTCCAAGCCCTGACATCCTAAGCGCCACCACCTCAAGGGGTCATAGCTCTCTGTCTGATTACTGTTGACCGTTGCGGGAAGGCGACGTGGGACCCAATGATGACTGCAAATACGTTGGTTGCCACTCCCCGAAGTACGAGGAAAGGCGTAGGAAATAAGAGGTGATCGCGGACATCTCTCCGTGAAGAGATAGTCTCCTCGATTTAGGAAGAATAAACACCGATCATTTCGTTCGAGTACATGCTAGATCACATGAATCATCAGTTAATATTTCATTTTTTAATTTTTACAACTTCCGTTATTCACATACAAAATATCGAAAACCGAAAAACATCCACCTCAAAACATGTATGTTAAAAAACGTGCTTTAATCAATGGATGTGTAAACAGCTATGTTAATATAAAAACGTTGATGTTTTGAAATTTGTTGATGCAATTCAGGAATCCCTCATTTTAAGTGGCCGGCTCAGGCCATGAGACCTGCTCTTGAGCCTGCACTTGCAGATTGCGCTACGCTGCATTCGCCATCTTGAAGCGAATTAAGGGATCACTCAGGCGACGTAATATGCGAATATAATTTAGCTAAGAAGTTCTTTATAATCTTGAGGATCTCGTACGTTTTAGGACACCGTAAATCTACAGCAAGGGACAATCAGATTTACTTCTCCTCTAAAGAAATATGTATGAAGCATTTTTTTCCCACCACGGTATTTTTTCAAATTTGAACTGGCGAACTCTAGAATAATAGTTCGTTAATTTAACAGTTTCTGCGAGTACATCAAATAGGCATCTACGTGACAACCCTGACGGGTTGCGGCCGGGGGAGATGGAGGCGTGTGAGCTGGTGCTAGGGCGAGCCATTATCCAATTTAAATGTCGTGGCTTATGACAGATCATCTGCTGCATGTGATTATTAAGTCGGGGGCTTCAAAATGACGTTATTTTTTGATACTGAAGCTCCCAATCGGATAACCGCTTCACAGCTGATTATAGATCATTATATTTAAATCGGACAATAGTGAGCGCTGGTAGCACCACAAGAGTGCCAATACTCATGCTCCTTTTCACCCATGGCTAGCCAACAGCCAAGCAACTCGACAGCGTTTCTAAGTAGAGGTATGTGAAGGGACCGCAGCAGAGCCATCGAACCGCTTGCGTGAATACCTCCATTTAAACCAATGATTTACAATAGACATTCAACGTGTGCTAACTGGCGAGTGTCGCCATGTGAAGGGACTCTAATGAATGGCAGTGAGCTGCTCGCAAGAATACCTTCATTGAAACCAATGCTTTGCCAACATAGGTGCCACTGGACCCTTTTGAGAACACCTCCATTTAAACCACCGCTTTACTAACAGATGTGCCACTCGTACACGCAACCGTGTGGCGCCTCCGTGTGAAGGGGCTCTAAGAAGCGCCACTGGGCTGCTCGCGCGAATACTTTCATTTAAACCAACGCTTTCCCAACAAACGTACAACTCGGAAGCGCGTCTGAGTGGCGCCGTGTGAAGGGGCCCAGGGCGCGCCGTGTCAGGTCCGCCACCGCGAGGGAGGGCGGTGGCAGAGCAGCCGGCCGGCGGGGCGGGAGCGCCGTGTGGTGTCCGTCGGTGCGGGGCGAGGCGGCGGCGGCGGAGGCGAGGGTCCACGCTGGACCAATGGACGGGCGCGGCGGCGGATGCCGGCCAGCGAATGGCCGCCCGCCGAGCGATCGATTCCGGCGCGCGGCGCCGCCTCCGGCCGCACTGCCCTGCCCTGCCCTGGACCCCCCCCTCCAGCCCGCCCGCTGCGCCGGACCCACGGGCCCCACTCGCGGTCGATCCGTCTCGGCACACACGGAGCCCCGCCCACACCGGACATGGGCCCGCCGCCTCCGTTGCCTCCGTCGACGGCACTGTACAGCTACCTCCGCTGACCCCACCGCCTCGCTGTCCCCCCTCTGGGACAGGTAGCTTAGAGCATCCACCGGTCACTAAAGTGCCTCCCACCGGCAGGTACTAGTGTTCGTGTCCCGACAGTCGCAGGAATTTAGGCACTAGGTAGAGAGCTAGGACGAATTCAGACGCTGTCTGGAGAATTATAGCGGCCGGCTGCTCTGATCTGTAGTTTCCCGCGGTTTCTCACGTGAATGCCGGAGTAGTGCCATAACAAACGGGCCACGATCATTCCTTTTTTCGTTGGCCTGTCCTCACCTTACGTACGTACACACTTATGTGCACTAAACTAACACTCATGTCGGGAGATCTATCAGGAGCTTGACCCGGTCAGGGCAGTGCCTCGCTGGTGGGAAATACCTATTAACAGACACGTAGGTCGGCCCCTGATCTCCAGCCAGTTATCTCGCACCTACGGAGACCGCCCCAGCCGGAACGAGCCGGAAGTTTCCGATTGGTCTGCCAATATGTGTGGCAGTGTAGGGCATGTATGAGTAACTGTATGTAAGTAAGAGGTGAGGATAGAACGAGGAAGAGAAAGGAAAGATCGCATGTGGGGTACGGCCCACTTCTTAGGATACTGCTCCGGCATTCGCCTGGTATTGATCGGAGAAAACACGGGAAACTAGCGAACAATGTATCCGGCCGCTAGTATTATCCTCCCGATAGCGTCTGAAATTATTTCCACCTAGCTATGTAGTATGGAAGATCCTAGGACCTCCCAGTCAGAGGCACTGCAGTGAAATCAATTAATGTTCTGGGCCACCTACGTCGCTCGCTTTCTTCCAAAAATACAATGGGCACTATTTGTATCTCGTGGTACTAGCAAATCGCTGCTGCTTTGCGAATCCTCGTCCCATATCGGGCAATTCCTCAATCAGTGAACGCAGGGGTCATTTTTTTAAATTTTATTTCCTGCCCGTTCGGCTCTTCAAACCGGGGAGTTATTATTTACAAAATATACATTACATGAACATAACATTCTCTTCCAGTTACATCAGGGCACAAGTGCACTTATTTGAGCTTGTGTTTTAATCAATGCACAGTTCCTAATTACATGTAATAAAAAAATACATCCTTGAGTAAAAATACCAAACTTTGAATACAACATATTTACAGTTATTACAATAATATTTTATGTTTGTTTTTGTATTTTTTAGGGATTTTCTCGTTTGTCTTTATTATTAATGTAGTTATTACTTTATTATTAGTTTTATAGGAGGCCAAGTTATGTTTGAATTCTTTCTCCGGGAATGTATCCATCTTTGGCTTCGTTCAAAACAAACCTCGTCTTTCCAATTACATTTTTAGCATCGCAATTTAATTAAAAAAATATTTTCCTCAGATTGCTCGGATTTCCCTGGATCGCTTTGTGTGAAGTGTTTCTTAAAATCCATTACAATTTCCTTGATTAGTTCACACTATTATTGATGTCATAATATATTTTATTTTTCATTTATGTTCTATTAATATATTGTTTCCTTGAGACATTCTATTATTTTATTTCAATAGTATTATTTCATCATTAATATTTTGACCACGTAGTTAACTATTATGGATATTAAAATTTAATTAATACCTTGTGTTAATTAAGACAAATGTGTTTTATTAAATAGTAATTGCTCGAGTCCCCCTCCACCCCAAGAATCTTAGTTTTCGTAAATGATTAAATATTAGCTTTACATACAAGTCTCATACAAGTAAACAATACAAGTGTACATACAAGTATTTCTTTTGTTGTTACTATTATCTTATTTATACTTCACTGCTTGTTCTACGTTAATAATTTAATTGTTAACCGATTCTACAACGCATGCGCAGCAGTTCAGTTAGACGTGTAAGAACTGCCATTTCGGGACGTATGCACATACTACATTTCGATCCAATTTACGTTCCTTCTCTCTTGGGCGATGCCTTACCTGTTGATAAACTGTGATGAACTCTCACACGTAGTTCATAGAGCTATCTTGCAAGTACGCAATTCAATTCAAACAACTCAGTGTTTCTTGCGTAATTTGATTTCATCGAGAATCATTCGTAACTAGATTTAGATTTATCTAGTCAAAAACATTAAAACTGTATGTGACGTAAGGGGAAAGGGTGACTATGTGAAAAGATTATCTGCGCACGTTTTCTTGAGCTCCAGAATCCCTTCCCGTCATTTTAACTATAAATAGGTGAAAGATGAGTAAAAGTTTAACATAAATAAATAAAAATTAATTTTAAAAATCGCAAGATTAGCAATATATGAAAAATAGTAATTGCACTTGTCTATCAGTTTATTTTAACGATCTTATATTTCCCTTCAACTATAATCCAATTACAATTATTAAAGTGCTAATAGAATCGAAGAATCGTATTTAGCGTTTGCATTAGAAGTCGCAAGTATTGCAATCTATTGATGTTCACACAGAACATGTCAAAAAAAAATCCAAGATTGGCTTCTTCCTTCTGGTCTTGCTGAACGTTAAAAGTTCAAACACTTTTCTGTCCTTGTGTAAATGCGTTCCCAACCAATTGAACCAATTTAAGTTTCCTCTCCTGCGTATGGTCTTTCGGACTTCTTCTGTTCTTCTGTTGTAGACTTCCTCGTTCCTAGATCTTTCTTGTACGTACGTGATTTCATTTAAACAATTGAGGTTTATCATATGTACTACCGAAGCAAAGTGAATAGGGCCGTATAAAAAATGTATCACACGTTGTGTTTGAGTCTTTTTTTAACAATCATATTTTTCCTTTAACTATAGCCTACTAACTTTTAGTAAAGTGTTAATAGTAAGGCTTGGACTTTTAGGTGCTAAAAAAGGAAAGTATTTATTATTTAAATGCTTCAAATTGAAAACCTTAAAACCACGAAAATATATATTTATTACCCACATGAAAACCAGTAACCAAGATCGAGAGAAGTCTCAATATAAAATGTGACGTCATCAAATGTACCACTCTGCACATTTCGTCAGTGCAATCTAAGGAAGTTTCGTATCTGCTCCTATTATGAGTTAACGTTCTCGCTCAGTATTGCCTGAATCGACGTTTTGGTAGGTCGTGAACCAAACACACTCCAAGACTCAATACCAGAAGTCCCACACTAACATGTGACGTGTGACCAACAATTGCTTTACAAACTGTATTTCACATATATCTAAAAACGAGTATTAATGTTGAAAATACTCAAAATATTCATTTCTTCATATAAAATTGAACGAAATGTGTAATATTTGTTTTGCCGAAAATATTTAGTTTATGCAACTTAAAGTGTTTATTTTTAGGTGATATGCAATTTACTACATGGTACCTTGGGGGCGATACTTTAATTTCTACTTAACTTTCAAAGCTTAATATTAAAGAAAAAATATGTATTTATCGCAAATTTGGAACTCTATTTAATAGATAGAATCGAAAAAATACTATACAGCACTTTGATGAGAGACAAGTACTACTGAATATTATCTCATGATGTGCACACAGCGTACCCCACCAATTCAGCCAATTTAAGTGTCCTCTCGTACGACAATCGTACTTAATTATTCTTATTGAACACGAGATATACAGTACTACAATGTCGTGATGTATACATATGCGTTTCTGACCAATTGAACAAATATCAGTTTCCTGCTTCTGGTCTTTCTGACTTCTTGTAGGTGCGTATACATGCGTTCCCAAACAATGGAACCACTGTAAGTTTTCTCTCCTACTTCTGGTGTTTCTGACTTCTTGTATACAAGCGTTCCTAATCAAATGAACCATTTTAAGTTTCCTCTCCTAAACCTGGTGTTTCTTATTCTTTACTGATCTCGAGATGATTCTGCACTACAATGTCACGATGTGCATACATGCATTCCCAACCTATTTAACCAATTCATGTTTCGACTCCTACTTATGGTCTTTCTGAATTATTCTGTTCGGAGCGCGAGATGATCCAGTTCTACAATATCGTGATGACCACGTATGAGGTCCCGACCAATTGAGCCAATTCAAATTTCCTCTCCTTAGTTTTGGTCTTTCCGAATTATTCTGTACTGAGCGCGAGATGATCCAGTACCAGAGTGAATTAATGTACACACATGCGTTTCCGCCCAATTGAACCAATTTAAGTTTGCTCAGCAGCTTCCAGCCTTTGTGCCTGCGCTCATCGCGCGCGTGATAAACTCGCGTAGAGCCTTCTTGTGGGTGCGTGATGGAGGCGGCGGCGAGGGCGGGGGCGGGGGCGGAGTCGTGGCTGACCGGGGGCGCGCTGGCGCGGGCGGGGGCGGCGTCGCCATGGCGACCGGGTGGGCGGCGGAGGCGGTGGAGCCGTATCGACTCGGCGGCGCCTGGCCGCTCGCTCTCCCCTCCCCTCCGCTCCCCCGCCCCTTGCCGCCACCTCCCCCCTTCGCCGGCGTTCCAGGCCCCCTACAAGCCCTAGCGGAGCACCAGGCCGGTTGTAGGGGGCGCTGGGCGCTGGCCATGCCACGGCACCCCCGTGTCACGCGCACGTTGTCTTCAGCACTGGAAGCAAATACTATAGGACACTTTGAATCTTTCTCTTACTATTAATGGAAGGCAACTGCTCACTGGCGAACCTTGACGTGTCCTGGAAAATCAGCGACAAGTTCAAATTTCAGGTCATAAACCAAACAATGTAGATTTGTGTCATTTCTAATAAACCTATTATTATTATTATTATTATTATTATTATTATTATTATTATTATTATTATTATTATTATGGTTCACCAACTTTGAAGTACGTTAGATCAATTTATTTTTATGTTGTCTTTCTTTCTTTTCGTTGCATCCAATATTCCTTCATTCTTTCAGAAGTTCCTTTTTTCTCTCTTCTAACACTTTTGCCCCTCTTCTAGATTTCGTTTTCTTTTTTTTTTCTGGGAATCTGGGCTGCTCATCTTGAATTATTATCTGAATTGTTGTTCTAATAGTTATTAGTATTATTATAATGAGTTTTTTCTTTTATATTTATATACTAAATTTTATATTTTCGGAATTACAACACGAAGTCTGTAAGGACTTATAAACTTCGTGACAACTTCTCACCACAGGAAAATAAAAATATTCTTGTAAATTTCATTGAAGCTGTCTAATTAAAATACAGGTCACACCTTTTCAGACATATAAAAAAGTTACTAACGACCAAACGAAATATTTTAATCACTCTGTAAAAAGTAAGTAAATGTAATCGTAAGATAAAAAACTTTCAAACCTACATTTCGTATTGGTTATGACAATGGTTATGATAGGTCGGACCAGTAGAGGCACTAGATTCAAATGTCTCCCGTTATATCGCAGGGTGCCATGTATTGTCTCTATAGTATTTGTCAAAGTATTTATCCGCTTTCTTTTGCGTACGTGCTTCAGTTGTGAATTAAGATAACAATGAGCGATTTTGGCAAATGTTTCATCAAGTAATTAATAAGACGCCAATGCTCCCCAATGCGTATCCCAAAAATGTTTTGGTAAAGAAACAACATACGACAAATAAAAAACAAAAAAAATTAAACTATAAGGTGCCATGATTCCTTTTGTCTATTGCCAAATATTTATCAATTTGAAAGCAATATATTTTTAATCACCGAATAACATTGAATGAATTCCTGTCACGCATCAACAGTCTCAAAAATTTATGAAATTTAAAAAATTACATTTCACTAAAGAAATTACCTACTAATATACTACTACCTGTTAATGTACTTGCTTTAAAAATGTTTCATCACTCTTGATCTAACCACATGTACATTTTCAATAAGGTGTTTGCGCTTAAACGTAACCAAAATAACGAAATGTTAAAAAGCAGAAACTCGAAATGTAAGCTGCTGTGTAATCCAGACTAACAAAACAATTACGAATTCTAAAATGTTGACACAAGTATCCTTTTATAATTGTTCCACTATCAATGTTCATTATAAAATTGAAACACGTTTCCCGCAATTCTTTTACGCGAAACTTTGTGTAGCAATTTTATATGACAAATAAAACATTTTTTCTCAAAAATTGAACATGATTATTGAAAAAGATATAAGGATATGTGTCAACTTGTTTGTGAAATTTATGGCAATCCAGCATAAGGTGTATGCATTTGTTTAAATTCTAAAATGCTTTAAATGGAATCATGTGTAATTCTGTTGGTGCACCCTAGTTTATTGTTGAATATATCGTGTATAAAATAAAAATATTTCAACATTTCTAAACTATTATTTTAGAACTATATTGTAAAACAGTTTTGTACTGAAAATACAAAATGTAGCTACTAAGAAACATTTAATTAAAGGGAAACGGACATTTTTAATATTATTCTTCAATGCCATCTCGATTCGCGTGTGTTAATAGATTAATAAAAACAAAACACAAACTATTGTGTTTAAAGAGTTGCTTAAGAATAACGTTTTGGTTAAAATCGTTGCGTCTTCCCATTTTTATTGCTATTTTTTTACTTTACCGGTAGTTTATTTGGGTCGCAATCAAAGTACATATGACATATCATAGTATTGCAGACATAAGTATTTATGAAAAAATCGCAATAAACAGAAATATACTAAGTTTTATTTAGGAAGTAATTATATCTTGGATTAGATGCTAATTGGAAATTACTTAGATACGTGAAAGAAGTACAGTATACATAATTTTTTAACTTAATTTTATTTAACACTTTTTTAAAACATGTTTTCCAAATTTAAAAAAAAAAATTGTATAATTGGGCTCACAGCTCTAACAAGATAGTTATAAATTTTAATTGAAATCTACAACTTGAAGTACTTACGCACTTCTGATGATCACAGATACGAAAGGACAATTTAGTTGGCAAACTGTTGTAACCTGTTAAAAGATTGATTTTTTAAAGCTCGAACTCACAGCACATCCTTTAAAGCCTGATTTAAGTTCCTAATTCGAAGGGTATACGCAGATGTTTCACACATTACGTAATTCAATTTACAAACTTCTAATTTTATTTTGCGTAGTATTATTCGTGGATAATGTCAACTCAAATGTTAGTTGTGCTTTTGAAAACCATTTTCTCGCCATTTAATATGTGTACATGAAAATTAAAAGAGAAAAAAGCCCTCTCCATTTGCGACGACACATACAGAGGGATTACTATAAAAAGAGTCCGCTTTGACAACTACTGCTTGGCCACTGCTGGAAGCATAACTGCAGTAAATGTCCATGGACGCATTTTGTCAGAGCATTCCTTTATAGTTAGCTCATTTGTTAATGGCTTCATCACTATCTTTTGAAATGTCTTCGCCCTGCATGGCATTCTTTTGTTTCCTGACCTGTGGTCCCTTCTTAGAGTAACTCCTCATACCTAAGAATTAAAACAAAAAATGCATTCAAGGTGGACGACAAACTTATTTCACCCTTTTTTCGCATGTACACTTATTTTCCGGTAAATTATTTTTGTATATATTGTGACGTACCTGGTGGTGCCGGGTATCTTCACTGCAATATAACACTAAGAGAGGGTGTCTTTCACGTGAATGGGTCCTAGGATAAGTCGGTGCAACGTTGGGGAAGTTATTCATACATAGAAGTACAATTATGACAAGATTTATTTTAAATCAAAGTTACTATTTACATAATCAGACACCGTTTTTATACTCCGCCTTGGTACCAAGATTAAGAGTAAAATACAACTTTCATACCTTCGGGGCCCCGTTTGAATACCTATGAGGTTCGTCGAGCCGCTCGTGCCGACAGGGTTGTCGACCTCTGCTACTGCTGCGGGCCGTCGGCAGCAGATGGCGTGGTGATCATCCACGGCTGATGCTCCAACAATTCTTCCCCGAACAGGATCTTGATACCTCGGCTGCGCACCTTCCTCGAATCACTGTCCATTAGTGGGTTTAATTACACGACCCCCGCCTACTCCGTATACTGGTCACAGTTCTGTACCGCACGCTTTCAAGAATGTTCCCTCCGCACCAACTAATAAGAGCGACGTCAATTATTTTACCAACACTAATCTTTTACTATACTGATACTTCTAATGTTCTGTTTACATGTCCATTACTTTGCGATTCCTAATCACATAACTATGTCGCGTATTCCATGCGTCCATTCACTAGCGGAGAGCCCTCGCTACACGTCCGCGCTGGTCGCCGCTCTGCTAACGTCTCCTTCGCCGGCCGCACGTCGGCACATCCTTCGGCGGCGGCCGCCTCAATCCAACTAACGAACTTTTTGCACGTGCGCGCTGCCACGCTTGTACCCGCCGTTCTCACGCTCGCCTCCCGGCGGGCACCGGTGGCGGCGGCGACCGTTGCCGGCTGCCCGCTGCTCGCAGCGCCCGGCGCTCGCACCGCGCAGTCCAGAATAGCAATTGGTTTCTTACACTAATGATCTAATTAGTGTAATGAAACACATATTATGGGTTTCAATATATTTGTTTATTTAACAATTTTATGAATTCTTCTGTCAAGCCTGTCTCTCACGACCTCGCCCATTCTATTTTCGAGGGTTGTCTTCCGGGGTTAAACCGGTTTGCTTGACCCAGAGAAGAGGCGTATGAAAACTTGTTTCTCACTCGCTCGACACTTCCTAAATCATCTCGGAGAGCGGACTGGTTTTTCATAGCTCCGTCTTTGTTCCTCAGTGGACTGTTAAAGAACGAAGGCGGAGAACGACGTCATTCAAGAACGCAAACAGTTGAGTCGATTCTTAAGGAGTCATTTGTAAGTGATTGTCAAAAAATGTTCAGGCATGCTCTTATGTTTATTGCTAAATCTATTGAGGATTCAGTTTTAATTTCGTAACATAATTATGTAACAGGTGTGCGGTCAATACATTAGGCAAGAAAGAATGAATGGCAAGAACGTGTTGTATACATTATTTAAGAAACACGAATACAAATTGATTGCATACGTTTTCGCAGACGGAGTTTGTATAAATACTCGTACGAGATCATACAAATACCAATTAGTGCATCGATATGAAAAGGAAATAATTAGTTGTCTAAAATATGGAACATTTTCATCGTCTCAATTTGTAATCCAAGTGTTGTGACGGTCACGTTCGAAATACTAATTTTACGGGTAGAACACAGAACTGTAGCATTTCATAAATAATTTTAAATGAAAAATGTTTTTAAATATTAAAAAATAATTATAAATGTCTCAAAACCACTATTAACAATACCTTATACAAATTGTGTTTATATATCTGTAAATTGTGCAGTAAGTTATACGCATTTGACCCCAGCATTTAACTGGACAGCATGCTCCACGAAACAATGAAGTTGTTTCTTAAAACCCCCTCCTCGATACGTCCCTTTCTGTTCTAATTATTTTAACAATACATAAATAAGACAATGTGGCGTAAATACATAAATAAGACAATATATAAATAACATACAATACATAAATACGACAAAGAGAATACTGTTGGATGTTCTTGGAATAAATGCCTTCTATCGGTGTCACTGATGTGCGCAAAACGAAGAACGTAATGATTGTAGGCAAATTTATGTGAACATGAAATCGGTTTGGAAGAAACGAATTGTAACTCGTAGACGATTTAAATTAAAATTAGCATGAGAATATCATTTCTCGAAGTGGCCTTCACTCCCTATTCAACTGTACGTAATATTGAACTGTACTATGAAAAATTAAGATTATTATATTGGAAACACCTTTCAAATCTTAACTATGTTGTATCGTTAGGAATCGTTCAGTATATACGTACACGCTACTGTAGGTGACTCGGTCGGTCTAATGGGCGGTGGAACGAAAATAATTAAGAATTGTGAATACACTACTAAACTAAATGTTTCATTTGGCCACTTATAGGCACAATAAACACGAAAAGTCTCCAAAAACACTTTTTAAAAAATATTAAAATGTTGAAACATCTGAAGATAAACTTATGGTAACACTATCTTTTACAGCGTATTGTAATCTTCTCTTATCGTGGGGATAGAAAGTTGCAGGTTGAGAAGTGCAAGGCAGGCCGTTTCAAATTACGCGGCAATGTGTCTCAAGCTTGTAGAAGTTCCGTGCGACGCTAAGTAATGTCATTGCGATGGTATTGGAGTGTTTTGCACTTTCTGGGCATCGAGGAGAGTTCTGGTGTGGAGTGGGCAATGGCCGTACGCCACTACTTCATACAAAAACGTTCGATGGCCAACGAACGTTTTTGTATGAAGTAGCCCAGAGATGTTTGATTTTTTGTTGAATGTGACTTCGTTCTTCATTTCCTACAATACGCCTCCTATTACGCTCAAATAGGAATTTGATGTTGTTTCTTCAGCGGGGGACGTAAACTCATATTCTGCAACGGAGGTTTTTTCCCGTCCACCGGAGAGAAGAGAAATTCTGTCCATGACGTCGGAGAAAACTTGGTATAAAGGCTCGTTTCCACTTTTCTTCCATCTGAAAAAGACAAGTGAGTAGACATTTTGTAACTATTCTATTGCAGAAGCAACAGCTACAGCTTGCAACAGCTACTGATTCAAATTAGCTCCATTTACAACGGTGAATTTAAGTCAAGGTCAGCAATAGTTACTGACCACGTTCTCCTAACTGATTTTCATTGTAGACCTGCTTAAAGAAGGAGGGGGGGGGGGCTTCTACATATACGGTATTAACTTTTCACTAAAACAAATAAAATTAGATCTTGCAGTAGGTTATTGGTTGAGAAAACCTCTACTCTCATAATTTAATAAAATATTTCATGGTGTTTAATTTGAAAGAAAACATGGAGCTATTTAATTGTATATATCTTCTTCTTGTTTTAATTCCAAGAACGTTTAACCAGATTGAATAATGTCACTAAAATGTAATTTCTTGTAGTGTAATCTATTGTAAGTAGGTCGTTATATTTAATTAATTTTCATAAACTAACTTTATTTCAAGATGTTATTAGAAAAAAGTCAGTATGAATTTCAAAAGAAAGTGTTATTGCGAAGTGAGCAAATCAATAAAGAACAAGGGTACATTGCGTATTATCATTTTTTACAAGACTAAAAAATGTATGAATGATGTTTTACATTTTTCGGAGAGAGTTTCTTTATTTTTAGTTTGGATGTTTCAGACAATTTTAATTACAATGTAACCAGTATTTAATAGAGACAACTTTAAAAGTCTCGAAAGTAGGTTTTTCGTCAAATCTTTAATCTTCTCATGTTTTACTTGAATTAATCCGATTTTCATTAAAACTCTGAACTTCAAATATTTTAAATGTTCAGCTATCTTTTTAAAGCATCGGCAAGGTTGTTGTCGATTCAGGCGATTAATGTAGAGATCATGCTCAACTTTAGCACTCGAATTCCAGCGTAGGTAAATATTTTTGCTGTATGGAACCCTTTCCGGGTTCAAATAGCATTATAACTAGAGGAGGGATTTTAATGAATTTTTTTTTCACTTAAGAACAATGACTTTGATTTCAGTAATAATTTAATGTAATGACAAAAGAAAATTACATATTTTCATATGTCTGTTTTTTGCATTTTTCTTCAGTTTCAACGTGTTAGTTATTTTTTACCTTTTTTCGTCATTTTAAAGCTTTTTTTTATGATTTAATTGATTGTAATATCATTTTAATTGTATTTGCTTCAAATAATATTTAAGAGATGCAACAAATGTTCTCTACTGAATTCCTGAGTAGGCTATTTGATTTCTTCGCTCCGATATTGCAATGTGACCCGTCGTGAGTATGTAATCCAAGGTTCCTGTGACGCCTATCGGCATCATTGTCGGTTCGGCAGATTTCCCCATAACCAAAGACAGAGATTTCGTGGCTCAATTCAAATCAAAAGTTTGCAAGATGAGTTCTCTTAAACGAAAGAAAAAGTCTTGATTGCATTAGTAACATATCCAACAGCTTGAGTTATTCATCTGACGTGGTTTTGATCAATTTTTTTACGTCATTTATATTTGCTTCTGGGGCAGTTTAAAAACATTTTAAGATCATTTCATTGGTCATTTTTGGTGGTGTTTTAGGTCATAAAAATCCGTTTCCTAATAATAATATTTGTAACCTTTACAAATATCGCTAGAAAAGTAGTGTAGATGTTTCAATACTAGTTAAATGAACAATTATTGAGGTCAAAAGAACAACCGATGAATACGTCACCCAAGGAGAAAGATAACAGGCGGGAGGGAGTGGTTGCAGTATACATATTTTACTGCGAGAGGGATGTTTGAGAGGGAAGGTTATTATTTTTTAAATTCTACGACGAGGTGAGAAAGACAAAAATTATAATTTTGTAGGTTTATTTCTGAAACAATTCCTTAAAAAAAAGACGTGCGTTATTTCTGATATAATAACCCCCTCCTGCGCGTTCCATACTGCAGCAAAATCTCCCGCTGTGACGACACCTGGCATCCTTCGCGTTGTCGGTGCTGCGCGATCCCTAAACAAGAGCGCTGACAACTCTCCCGCAGCCGTCGCGTGGGCCAGGCAAGAAGCTCTTACATTGCTCCTGGCGAGCGAACGTTCCCTGGCCCTAATTAGGGCTTCTGCGCTCCATTACGCAGAAGGAAAAACGTGACTGTTTGCATGTCGTCACTCGCTCCCCCAGGCCCGCCTCCCTCTCAAATCTGCTCCAACCAACCACCGCCTCAGGGCTGTCTCCGCCACCGACCCGACTCCGCTTCTGTTTTGCCTTTGCCTTCGAACCACACCGCCACCTCCACTTGCGATTACTCTCTGTCTCCGACCATTCTGTGTCTGATCACTCTGTCACTGATCATTGTCACCGACCATTCTCCGCCTCCGACCGTCGCCACCTCCGATCATTAGTTCTACATATTGATACTGGAATACTTGATAATGGATCTGCGACCATTGTCTCTGACCATTCTCTACCTTTGATCATTATGTGCATCTATTGACCATTGTCTCCCACCATTCTCCAACTTTGATCGTTATGTGCGACCATTATCAACCTTCGATCATTAGGTGCATCTATTGACTATTGTCTCCGACCATTCTCTACCTTCGATTATTATGTGCATCTATTGACCATTGTCTCCGACCATCCTCTACCTTCGATCATTAGGTTATCTATTGACCATTGTGTCCAACCATTCTCTAACTTCGATCATTATGTGCGACCATTCTCTACCTTCGATCATTAGGTGCATCTATTGACCATTATCTGCGACAACTGTCTCCGACCATTGTCTGTCTCTGTCTTCGGCCCGTCTCCACCTCCAACCCGCCTCGCTCCGACGTCTTCAGTCCCGTCGCCTTTGCACACCAACGCGACCCACACCCTTCTCTCATCAGGCCTCTGCCCGACCATCCTTCGACACATCACGGCTCTTTCCTGATCTACCCCAACCTGCTTCCTTTTCAACCGGCCTCCACCCCACCCCAGGTGGCTGTGAAGTAGCTGTGCGCTCCATAATGGATACATGACATTTTCATATGTTTCTGTAACAAATTGTATTGTCGTGCAATTGCGACAAGAAATTCATGAAAACGTGATGAAAATATTAAAGGTTATCAAAGAAGATTCGTTATAATTCAACTAATGTAAATATTTACCGTCGTGTGATCTTTCTGCAGTTGTGTTTTCAATCATCGTTTGTGGTTATTGTTTATTCATGAAGAGTTCTGCGCTTTAATCTGAGCGGTTTGCAGACTTAACTATTGTAAATATACGTGAGAATGAAGTCGTGATAATAATAGAATAGGGAGGATGAAGAAAGGGGAAAGGCAGGGAAAGATAGGGTGGTTTTGTCGACTACTAAATTAACATGGCATAGATAATTTAGCAAATAATGCTCCAAAGAAGTGATTCCATCCTCTATTCTTTCTATTGTAATCATCATCTCTCATGCAGTAGACTTTTCCTCCCATGTTGTCGACATTTTGCAAGCTCCTTCAACCAAAGACCTTTTCCAGAAAGATAAAAGGAACCTTATTCAGTTTCATTTGAAGAGATGTGTTCACATATATATGTTCTTCTTTGCTTATCATTTATGAACACGAAATTCATAAAATATATTTTATATTCTACATCACTTGAAAAAAACTTTGTGTTATTTTTTATTCACAAAATTTTATTGATTGTTGATCATATTAGTGTTATTTTCCTACACCACTTCGCAATTAGCAATTTCACAGTTCTTTTCTACACCACTTCGCAATTTCAAAAGAAATACAAATATTCACAGAACATTTATAGAAATTTGTTTAAGCAAGAAAAATTAACAGGAAAGTACCACTTACATTTCTAGTTCTTCGCTCGAACGGTACAGAGAAAATTTCAAAAAAAGTTTGCTTTTCACATCAATCACATTTTTATTGCACACGTAAGCTTCCGCGGCTCAATTCCATAAATTCTTGGCTATTCGGGAGACGCCGCGTCGTTGGCTGAGAGGTCGACGTTTCGCCTGACATGCCGCAGGCTTCCTCAGGGCAGCTCCTGCGTGACACTGCGACGCGTTTTCTCATTTTTATTGATTTTTCGCACATGAGCAGACCCACAGGAAAAAACATACGTCGGTCCGATGTGGTCCGCTCGTTGTCTATTGAAAGGCTCTGCCTGATATTGTAGCGTCGAGACAACAATGCAGGGGTGTGCTGTTTTAGCAGTTATCATTCCAACTGTCCTGCCGAATGGTAGTCCGTCCCACTGTACATTTCGCCCTGGTCCGCGTAAGTGGCTGGGGAGGGGGGAATGAGGGGCGTAGAGAGGGTGGGGGGCGGACACGCAAAATTTAGTGTTCCATTAGAAGTGAACCCTCAAGGCTGCCGCCGCTCCCTCTGTATAATTCCGAATAATCAAGTGGGGACTCCGCTGTACCATACCACGCGATAAAAAGTCACGGATTTCATCGTAAGGAGTCACAGTGTCGGTTGCATGCTTACACGCCCACGATGATCTGGAGGTGGAGAGGAATGTTCCCTTCAACAACGATGACTTCAAGAGGGTTGTGCACTGATAATTTATTAGAGTATAAATTGATGAGTCACTTCATAGTTGTGAGTATTTAAATGGACAGTGGTGAGAATCTTTTAGCTTTAACGCGTTCAAAGTTCTAAAGTGTAATGTAGTTAAATTCCATCATTCGTCTGAACAACAAAATGCCACAGATTCCCTCACATGAATTAGCACAAAATCGGTTATATATTAAAAAGCTCACGATGATCTGAACAGAAGGCCAAATGAAATGTTAACGTTGGCTGGTGTAATATTAAAAAAGTTGTACATTGTACTTATACGTTGCTTCTGACACCTCGATCGCGTGTAGCTGTGACCCCTTAAATGAACATGAAAGTATATTTACATTTTATCTAGCCTCATCCGACAGTTGTGAGGATTCCACCGTACTCACCAACGCAATGATAATGTGTGGATAGTATTATGATGTGTCGCGCAAGGTTACCTACCCTGACATTATAAGTATAAAAAAAAATAAAGTATAAATGAAATGTTCATTTCGACTGCCATGATGAAATGAAGTAAATTTTTGCAATGCACTTTAGATGAAACATACGTGATTTTATCATTTTTCCGACAAATACCTCCCCGTTTTCATTCAACGCCCCTTAATTCCACACAAAGCTTCTGTCACCACTTTAGATCGTTCAGCCTTCACTGGCCGGATGGATAACTGACTGCTCCATACACTTTGTGAAAACCTGTAGCGGAACCCCGCCCTCAGGAACCTGCCGAACCGGTTTCAAGGGCGATCATAGTGCCTCGAGACTGCAGGGAAACCACGGCCCATGGCATTCTCTGACCTCGCGGCGGCGATGGTGTGACGGTTAGCGTACCGGACTGTTATACCCAAGCTCGCGGGTTCAAACCCGGTGGAAGCCGTGGATTTTTAGGGCGACAAAATCCTTCGTACGCCTTCCTTCGGAGGGGAAGTAAAGCCGGCTGTCCCATGTTCGTAGATTTACTTGCATGTAAAAGATCCTCAAGCCTAAATGACGCCTCTGAGCTAAATTCAAATGGCCTGTTTCTCGCCCAAGAAATACCTCCTTTCTCTGCTAGTTGATGAAAGGAGCGTAGCGAAATTTGCGTGGTCAGACGGAAGAGCGGGCCTGATGGCCCGAGTCTCGCCACGTAAAATAAGGCAAATTCAATTCAATTCAATTCTCTGACCTTGGATCACGGAACATTCGCTTTTGGCTCTCAGTAGGCGGCCGCGGGGACGTGTCCCGATTGCATCCCGCGGTTATCCTTTCCTAAGTATTTTACCTATTTCCTCCAGAAAGGCAAGGTCGGATTGAATCCCGTTGTTTTCCTTGTGAGTAGAAGGAAGGGGCTCACACAGATATTAGTGCTTCCAAGATCGCCCATTCGCATTCATATTTGAAGAACGTGAAAGAGAAAAGTCATAATTGCTCTTTTTAACGTTGGTCTATACTAAGCCTCGGAACATCGCTGTCTGGCAAAATTCAAATTAATCTTATTGTAACTGCTAAAACACATGTACACGTAAGCTTCCGCGGCTCGAATCTATAAATTCTCGGCTATCCGGGAGACGCTGCGTCGTTGCCTAGGAGGCCGACGTTTCGCCTGGCATGTCGCAGGCTTCCTCACGGCAGTGACTCGTCAATGCCTGAGGCCTGTGACATGTCTGGCGAAACGTCGGTCTCACCGGATAGCCGAGAATTTATGCTAAAACACATCCTATTACACCTGCATGTGATACATAATTATTGATTGATTAGTGATTTCGGGTGGTGATTATCTTTCTGCACTGGATAGCGATATCCATTGTCGCCTTGTGGGATTTTTCCCAACCATGGGCCACCGCCCCAGCCGGGACAAGCTTCCGACATAAGTGGTAGTGCAGTGCATGTAGGTGTGTGTTGAGTAAAGGATGAGGATAGGACAAGGTCTAGGAAGGTTCGTACGCGGTCCCTGACTCGTTTCGTAGAATCCTGTCCCGGCATTGTTGATCACGCAAAACTACCGATCGGCGCAGCTAGCCGCTGGAATCCTTCCCCAAGCGGCTGAATTCGAACCAGCTATTGTGACGTAGTGAAATGAGAATAAATTCAAATAACAAAAATAAAAATACTATATTGAACAGTTACAGACTAGATACAATAAATTGCTAAATTTAAACACTCCGGCAACCTTTTCCTTCCAGTACCCTGCTTTACCGCAGAAAAAAAAGGCACGCGTGATGCGAGCTGTCGGACTTCCGTCCCGTGACAATTACCGTCACATGGCCTGATGCCAAAATTTAAACCGGTCGCCGTCTGGCGGACCGCGTGCAAAAAGCACCCGAGATCGTCTGGCCCTTACACTCCGGACATCTCGCCCCCACTCTTACGCTCCCTGTACCTACACGTACTAGGCCCTCTGATGTAAACTGAATGAGAACGCGGGCGCAGATGGCACCGCGTTAAATAGTTGATGGCTACACCCCCACCTCACAAGTTCCCTAGATAGGCTCGCCCGCTGTCGCAAGCGAGGGCTCGCTTGCCAGCATCTTAGGGGGGGGGGGATACACCCCCACCACACAAGATTCCCAGGTAGGCTCGCCCGCCGTCGACAAGCGAGGCTCGCTAGCCAGCTTCCTAGGCGTTTACAGCCTAAGGTTATTTTTGGCTCTGCCACGCTGTCTGCGTCAACTGCCAGAGCGCAAAATCCCGGAAGTTCAGGCTCAACCCCTTCCTCCCCCGCAGCGCACTTTCACCGGCGTAACGGTACTGGCCCTCGTGTTAACGACGCCACACTATCTAGCTAGTGCCGAACAACCCGCCGTCGGGAGTCGAACCCTAGAACCTCCCGGTCAGACGCACTGCAGTGACATCAATTGATACTCCGTGCCACCGAACAGGTACCTATGGTACATGCAGTCGTAGGCTTCCGCGGCCAGAGTCATGTGGGTGATCTGGGCTGTCCGGGTGACGCCGCGTCGAAGGCTGTGTTGCCGACGTTTCGACCATCCTGTCGTGGTCTTCCTCAGCATACCAGCCCTGAGGAAGACCACGACAGCATGGTCGAAACGTCGGCCACACGGCCTTCGACGCGGCGTCACCCGGACAGCCCAGATCACCCACCTATGGTACATGTTCTGTCTTGATTCCCACCTGAATTTGGACATCCCCGGCAGTGGTGTGTGTCGCGCGGTGCACCCCTGGCGCATAATTCCGGAGTCTGTTGCGTGCAAACGCTTTATTGCGCTCTCCGTAGGCCGAGCGGGGCGTGAGGGGGGAGGTTGAGAGCGGGCCCCACGCGCTGCGTATATCTCCCGGCCCCTCGCACAGGAATTTGTTCAGTACGCCCAGCCCCTTGCCGTCCTCTCTGGCCTTTGCTCTCGCCACCCACTCTACCGGTGATCCGCGGATTGCTCAAGGCGTGCCACCGGAAGAGGTGGCTCAGGGCATCAAACGATGTCACTGCAGTGCCTGCGACCGGGAGGTCCTTCTTTCGAGTCCCGACGCTAGCTAAATTTTCGACACTAGCTTGTCAGCTAGGTCGAATTCAGTCGCTGTCGGGAGTCTTCTCGTCAAAATCAATACGGGTAACGTTCTATAACCACGTAATGATATTGAACGCGGAGTAATCCACCGTTATCTCAGTCAGTCATCGACAGATATCATTAGCTTTTATCCCTTCGGTCATGGGTTCCCAGGACCCAATCAGGAAATCTCGAGTTGCTTAACCTCTTTGACTTCACGGAGCATAGTTAAGTAATTTGGCAAGTAACACTGGCTATTCGTGCTCTCTTTAAAAGATCGATTTTGTCCTTTCTATCTATACGAGTTATAAGCATATTCACAAATATCAAACCAAACCTGAATCTTAATAACAAAAGCTTGAAAAATAATTGTAATCTGTATATTCTAAGGCTCATGGTTCAAACCCAAAAAAAGTGTGTTTTCAGTGTCATTGTAGATAATAACAAACTACTGCAACCCCCCCCCCCCTCTCGCCACAAATTGTTCTCTCTATTCATTATTGATGAAGCTACGCAAATTTATTAATATTGAAACATGGATTTTGTTCTGAGAGCTAGAAACTTTGGACAAATGTCGTTACTTACATTTCTATGTATTTCTGAAGCGTTTACACATGAATATTTAGTGAGAATGTTATTTGTATACAGTATAATACTATGATTGCATTCAGTTTGGGAGTTACGCTCTCAGCATTTTATTCACTGTGAATCAAGAAGAGAATAATTGATTTAAGATAAAATGATATACATTACGTTTTAAATAGTTAAAAAATGATCTTTCAATAATGTTGGCAGAATATAATATGTTGAATTAAATTCAGTTTTCTTTGTGAAAAGTATTTTCATAAGACCCTTCAGAATTAGTATATTACTTAAAATATCGTTTTAAAAAGAAATCGTATTAAAATATAATCAATTTTAAACAGTTTTTACATTTCCTTATATACGTAAAATAGGGAATATCCCGTATATACCGAGTAATATACGTAATGCAGAAAACGTTATGTATTGCTGCGGAAAATCGATTTCGAGATTTAAAAAGAAATAAACGTTTTGAGGTCCCCTGATATTATTTATTTATTTATTTATTTATTTATTTCAAAACGTCCGCCCGTCTGTTTGTTGTCCGTCCGTCTTGAACACTACTGGCGCCTAAATCATGCGTAGGATTTTTTCCGAATTGAAGGAACCCCTGGCGATCTGGTTGTAGTGGATGCATTGAAATTTTCGAAAACTTCCTTTAAATAGGAGTATTTTTCACGAAGCCCCAGGGACATTTTCTATTTTTTTTCGTGAAAGAACAGAGTAACGTACACTTATAAATGTGGCATAAGTCCGATTTTCACGGTTAACTTTGAAGTTTCCAAAATTTCCAAATTATGATTTTTTTCAATGTATTCCTGCAACTACAAAATTAAAGATAGATAATTTTCCATCAAATACAATTTGTTCTTCATAGTGATTTCTTTCATTAAGGTCACGTATACTTTAGTACTAAAAGTACTAAATTTTAGTACTTTTCGCACAATATGCCGTGCAATTTTGCAATTTTACAAAATTACAAAAAGATTTTCCAAAAATGGCACCAAATTTATTTCTTTAAACTTTTGGTAGGGGTAGTGCTAAATGTACTCTATAAAATGACATAAACGCCATATTGCTCTATTCGTTTGTTATTTCAAAAAATTACAATTTTTTTGACATGTCTCTCAAATCATTAATATTATTTATTTATTTAATAGGTAATTATTACAAACAATTTGGCTTACTTGATTCTATGTGGCTAGGCCGAAGGCCTTTAAGCCATTACAATACCTACATCCTTTCGCGTTCTAATCTTTCGAATTCTGGTATTCACCCCAAATGGTCTCTCCATCGCATCAAAGCCGCGGAAAAGAGACCATACGGTACGGCTCAGGAAAAAACTCCTGAAGGGGGAAAAACCTGCTGTCAGAAGCCGAATACATACTAATCTATCTGACGTTTATTTTAACTATTTATTTTCTGGCGTGGGCGTCCCGCCGTCTTCTTCCAGTGCTTGGCCTCCTCAGCTCCTGAAATCAAACAGCGCCACAGAAGATCGTCCGCACCAGCGCCTCTGCCCTTATATTTTCGATCCCCCCTTACCTCCCCCCCCCCTAATGTGCTTATTACTATGCAAGTTTTATTTTATTTATTATATTGACCAGTTACTTACCAATTGACTACGATTTATGACTTATTTCTTAACTGTTTACTAACTTAACATAAAATTACTGATTAACTTACATATTGTTAGCTTATTGACGTATTTATTTCTCTCCAGTCTAGGCTCCGCTCATGCTAACCGGTGCTGTTTTCCCACTCCCTAATTTCAGTTTCCCTAATGGTCCGAACCTTTCCTAAAAATGTTCCTAATTCTTTCATGAATTTAGACCTTTTATCTCCAAAATGTTTTGGGCGAGCGTTACGTTCCTGTTTAGGAAGTGGTAATTTCCCATTCCCATCCATTTTTTTCTCCATGATTCGGTTGCACAGCAAATTAAGAGGATGTGGATCCAGTCTTCCCTATCACCGCAAAGCACACAGATGCCATTACCACTTGCGTCCTTTAGTCTACGCTGCATCCATCCCCCAACCCTGAACCAAGCGTATCCCCCTCTTGCGTCCTTTCCGAGAGTATGAACGTAACTTTCGCAACCCCATAACGGACTCGCATGGATTTGAGCTACTAGCGAACGTTTTACAGCCGTTGCTGCCCAGATCTCTTGCCTTTTAATATCCGCAAGTCTATTGGAAATCAGCTGTTCTATCTCACGGGTTCCCCTATCTCCCACCATTTCCGGAGAGACGTCTCCCAACCCTGCGCGGTCAAGTAGCCGTTTAATTTTGTACGCCCAGTAGCGATGGTCGCTTCCCTGCCATTGCACTCTAAAGCACCTATGTAATAGTGTGTCACCCTGAGCATCTGCTAATTTAATCCAGAGTTTAATAGATTTCATTTTAAAATCTCTCCAAATTCCTATACTACCGACCTCTCTTAAGACTCCGGCATTTGCTGCGCACCTAGAAACTCCTAGAATTAATTTGCAATAATCTGTTTCGATGCTTTCTAATCGATCTATCCTATCGACTCTCCAGATTTCTGCTCCATAGTTCATAGCTGGGAATAATATTCATTAATATTTATATTAGCGGTAATTTGTTCACAATATTGTATTTATGAGTACATGTGCTTTAAATAATGTCATATAAAGTGTCTCGAAAACAACCGGTTTCTGTCAAAACTAGCTCAAAATTTCGCATTTTCAGAAACTCACTAACGCTATTTCCTCAAAAACGGCTAATTTTTTTCCTTCAAACATTTTGAACGGATAGTGGTATTTGCATTCATATTATGTAACAATCATTTTGGAATATTTTTTCTTTTTTCAAAAATGACACAAATGTAAATAGTTTTGTAAGATCTCGCACGCAGTCCAGATTATACTATATGATTATTATCCATACGAATTCATTTTCTTATAATGCGTTTGGTTTCTCCCTACAAATCGTTCAGATTTACTTCCAAATATTAGTGCAAGAATATAAATGCAAATGGTTTTCGTAATCTGAAAATAAATTCAGTTTTTTCCAATTACTTGAATTTAACTTTTCGAAATAAAAATTTAATTTTCATTTTTTCTCCTCAAAAAACAAAAAAAATGTTGTGGCATTCAAGGTGAAGAATAATTTGCGAACTTTTTGTTGAGCTCCGGAATCACAGAATTCCCCTGTCTCTTACTATCCATACATATTTGTATAATGAACGAAGTTATCGACGCACGGAACATTTGAGAAATAGGATATTTTTCTTTCCTACGAAATAAAAAAGGTATTTGCCCCGGCAAACAAACTACAGATTTGACTTTTTTCTATTGCTGAGAAAACAACTACTACTCCTTCAGCCCTAGATCTCTATCTCATAAATACTTTCATGCCTATTCTAACATCGTAGTACTCAAAGCATCCTGTCAGTGTTCCCTTAGGAGCCTAAAAATACTCTTCACAGAAAAATAGGAATTTTCTAACCCGAGAAATGGAGAACATTTTTGCCCTGGTAAATGAAATATATATTTAATTTATAGTATTGCTGATAAAATAACTACTACCTCAGCTTCAGAATTCTTGCTCTTAAATGTGCTTAATAATACTTTCACGCCTATTCTAACAGCGCAGTCCGTAAAGAACGCTATCAGCGTCCCCGTAGGAACCGAATCTTCGCTGATAGTTCTCCATCCGCACTCCGTCGCCGATAGTCCTCCTTTTAAGCCCTCGAATGAATAAATGTGCTCATCTTCTCCCTTCCGCTTCCTTCCACTGCTCACCGCCAGACTGCGGTGACGTCTCTTCTCGTCTCCCACCCTCGCAGTTCCACCCACTCTGCCTGACGGCGCGCTTCTCTCTCACAGGGCTGCCGTGTGTGTGTGTGTGTGTGTGTGTGTGTGTGTGTTTGTGTGTGTAATCTCTAGGAGACGGCGGGCTTCTCCGTGGTGAGGACGAAGTCTCCGGCCGTCTCCTTCCCCCACCCCCACCCCTGCCCGTCCTCGTCCTGGCGCTGTCAAGCACCCCCCCCCCCCAAGATAGAGCACAGTGGGACATGGTGGCGAAGTTTGCGAACACAAAAATGGCTTTTTTTCACAATCGGGTAAAACAGTGAATTCTATTGTTAGCAAATGAACAAAAGAAATGAAGCATTCACTCCCTAGGGATTAAATATTTTCTCACTTGCTTACATTACGACAATGGAAACAAACGATGAACATGAGTAAATAAATTGTATTTGAACACAATGTGAAATACGAGTGATTTCTACTTCTTTGTTTTCTCATCGAAATTTACCAGTAATACGTTTTTACTTACTATTTATCTTTATACCATTCTTTAAATTTGCTGCATCATACATTTTCTTACATATTTTGGCATTACATTTTGATGGTTACAGATGTGCTTGTAGTTCCGCCATGGCCTCCATTAAACGCGTAGTTTTTTACTGTCAATTTCCTTGGTAACAAACACTATTCACCTGTCACGAATTTTAAATACATTTTCGAAAACTATTATGTTCGTGGAAAAAAAAAGCGTATGCACTTCCGGAAAGAAATTGTTTTTCTTTCTTGGGAAAAATAATGCATTTCTCTCCCTTCATGTATAGTCTATTTTTTATTATGTTATAAAGTGAGTAATTTGCACTTATTCTATGCGTGCGTTAATTTTTTGTTTCAAATATCTGAAAAACTTAACATCGCCTTGCACAAACAAATCTTTCTCACGGTGACGTCAGGTCACAATGCATGAAAGCCATTTACGCACAACATGTAGATAGAAACGGAAGTAAAAATATTAAATGCGCATTAACGGCAAAACAAGATTAATTTTATTATTGTTGAACCCTTGCCAATAAATAATAAGGTATAATTAACTGTTATCATGTATTTAGTAGATATTGCAATGAACGAACGCATGTTATGATGAATATACCGTGGTCGTACACCATTTTCTCAACTGAATTAATTTTTTTCGAAAATACCTTTGGATTTTCAGGTTAATAAATTGGACGCTCCATGGTTCCCTGATTAGAACTACTGTATAGTGACAGTATCGCTATTATTTATTTTGAGTTCAGTCATTATCATCACTTATTTATATAATAGGAACTCAATTCAAAATGGGAAAATAATGATTCACTGTTTAATATCGCGATGCCTTAGCCTCCTGTTACGCAATCGTTAACTACGTCGGGACTT
This sequence comes from Gryllus longicercus, assembly GCA_038098605.1. Classification (NCBI taxonomy): domain Eukaryota; kingdom Metazoa; phylum Arthropoda; class Insecta; order Orthoptera; family Gryllidae; genus Gryllus; species Gryllus longicercus. The sequence goes on from JAZDUA010000243.1 coordinate 849,949, forward strand.
AATTTGATTAAACCATGACTAGTAAGAGATGGAACAAACCATGATTCGTAATACAAGCATTTGTATAATATAGAAGAAAAAATTGTTTATACTTCGTGAGCGAAATGATTTCGTTTTGCAGGGTCCCGATTGATTTACTTCAAACTATCGGTCTCGATAAAAAAAACTCAATCTCGGTCATGCGAAATACAATCATTTTATGCGCTTATTATAAAAAATAACTATTGGCTACGATCTTATGAAAAGACAAGTTTTACGCACATTTTCGCGTACTACGTGTTGGAAGTATTTTCGTACAAAATTGAACAACTTTATGGCACCATGGAATAAAGACCTTTTCACGATGGCGTTACGCCACTGAGCACAATTTATTTCATTCGAACATGAACATACCGTTTTGCTTCGATAACCATCAAGAGGGGAAATGAAGCAATTAATTACTCGTAATAGAAGCAATTTATACGAAAGTACAAAAATGTTCATAATTTGTGAGCTAAATTATGATATCCTCCACGATCTCGTTTAGATTTCAACAAAAACCTTTAGATTTCAACAAAAAACTCAATCTCAATCGTAGGAAAAATATTCATTTCACTCACTTTTCATAAAAATATATATTCTAAATGACGGTTGAAATTGTTTTAGCTTTTTGTAGGGTTTGACTATTTTATAGATCAAAGTTTTAAAACGCGTAGTACTGAGAAGGTCTAATTAAGCAAAAGCAACCAACAGGAATATTTGCTGTAATTGCAACGCGTCAAACTATTTCAAATACGATCCCTGGGTTGGTTAATAAAATATTTGTGTCGGTTTTGAATAACAAAACATTTCTGTTCCTGTTTCGGTTTTCAAACAACTTCAAACATTTTTATCAACATATTTATTTTGAAATTCGAAATTAATCTTGGTGCTAAAGAACTTAAATGCAACGATTCTTTTTACCATTTCTATCGCATCCAGAACAAAAACCTCGATAATTAAAAATAGAGAAATAATAACAAACTGTCTACCCTAAGAGACTCTAATAAGAATTATGAAGGTGTAACCGAAAGAGAAACCACAACCGTTTCATTACGTACCTTTTCCAGCAATTAATTTAACGTAACATCAATATTTTCGTTTTTACTCCCAATATCGTAACAATTTTAAATGTCTTGTTTTGACATCTTAGCAAATTTCTAAAAAGGAGAAGTATAAAATAGTCTATAAAATAATCATTTTTAAACATTTGCGGAACCAACAATATACTGAATAGATTTGGAAAACGGAGTAACACCAGTGTTCTTTGGTTGTAGTTCAAATGAGACTCTGTGAAGATAATTTTCCTTTTTCTTCTTCACTATGCTTCCATTGATTCTGGATGTCAGGCAGTGGCCCTTCCTTGACCCCCGAAATCTCTGCAATCAGTGGGTGTGAATCATGATAATGAGTGCCACACTAATTTTTGAGCAGAGGTAAGGAAGACTCGAAAGATTTTAGATCCTCCTGATTTTTGGGCTCGTAATCAAAGTGATGTTTGGCAATTTCCGTCTTCTGTAAAGAATGACAGGTGTGAATGTTATAACTTGTAAATTAATTATTATGTTTGAGATGATGCTCACAGAGGATACGTGGATAGTATGGAAAAGCTTAGTCTGAGATTGAAAAGAAATTGAATGCGTTCTGGGCCCATTGCTTCTGCGTTCGCTTGAAAATGGTAGGGAGAAATACTGGAAACTCTCCATTACAGTAACCGCTCTTTAGAACTTGAACCAACTGTACTAGGAAGTATCTACCTAGATTGACTGAGTTTCATCAATACTTTCAATTGGGTGTGGAACAAAATACGTAGAAGAAAGGTTATGTAAAAGTATAATAACCAAAGACCGCGAAAAAGTCTGTAAAAACGAGAGAAAAATTGCTCAAACGATAACATTCCCATAAATTTGTTAAATTCTGAACAATGCACGAATTAAGCTACTTGTCGTATTCGAATATCTCCGTCTGCAGGTGTAAATTCAAAAGTTCAGTCTCGTCAGGCAGGCCGTTTTCACATCCCTAAACCAAAACGTACGGATCAGTACGATAGTACTCACTGTCGCGTTTGAATACTTGGGGGAGTTCATTTTTACTTTCCCGTATACATACGTATATACGCAGTAATGTACGTAGTACAATGAAAGTTACGTCATGCTGCGCAAAAAACACCCTTGAAATTTTCGGTGAAAAAAATTAATTGTCGGGCCCTGATAACGAAAAAGTGGATAAATCCATTCTTCTTTTGGGATAGTGCCATATGTACTCTCTAAGATTACATACCATACTTCATAACCATTCCTTTGTTTTTTCAAAAATTATACAAAAATTGCTTTTACTAGTCTCTCAATACTTTTGCATTGCCGACGTTTTGTTCACGTTATTATATTTATGAGTACATGTGCTTTCGGTTTCTGTAAAAACTGCCTCAAAATTCCGCATTTTCAGAAACGCTCAAACGCCATTTTTTTATAAATGGCTCCAATTTTTTTCTTTAAAGTTTTCGAACAGATTGTGCTAATTGCACTCTTTAGTATTATGTCTAGTTAATTTTGGAATATTTTTTTCTTTTTTAAATTACAAAAATGTAATTTTATTGAAAGATTGCTCACCCCATTTTGATTGATTTACACATTTTGATCAATTTGTAAACACTATTGTATTTGTGAGTTAATGTGCTTCAAATGACTTCTAATTTTTGAATTTACAGCAGCACTTAAACGCCATTTTCTTAAGACGGCTCCATTTTTTCAAATATTGCCATTTAGGACGACTTTCAACTGTTCTTTAATATTCTTAAAATAATATTTCAATTCTACTATTAGAAAACTGAAAAATTAAGAAAATGTCAAAATATGCACTTCGGGTAGCGATAGATGGCAGCTGGCAAGAGTACGTGGCAAGTCCAAATAGTTAGCCGGGACCAAAGAAAATAGAAAACTAATTCGGTAAAGACTGTGCAATTCTATGCACCACTAGTGTAATAAAAAGAGACAACTTTAGAAAAAACTTGAAGTTCCATTTTATACTCTGTTGTTCTACTTAAAGTCATTTTTGAGCTTTTTTAATTGAACTGAAAGTCTAGTTTCTGCCGTTTCTCTTTAATGTTTAAATTGTCTACACACGTTTCATTCAGTAAAACTAGATATTGGCGTCCTTTATTAGGTGCAATGCAGGTAAATTCGAGAACTCTGGCAGTCTTACAACAGACGATAGTCACTGGTACTGAAAGAGTATGGATCTCAAACTGATATTACTGTGCAAAGCTATTGACTAAATTCATAAATAATTCCATACATTTGCTTAATTTCTACTGATGCACTTATTTATTCATTTTCTAAGAACTGTGTTTCTTTGATTAGTTTGGATTTTGATTGGAATATTTTTCATTGTATCGATATTTTCCTACCTATTTTGACCCCATTTGTAACTAAAATACTATAATTGCGATTCAATCAATAATACTTTAAAATTCAATGTCGAAGGAAATATAATTACTATTGCTTATTTTTTCAGTGTTTCTTCTTTAGATTCCAACCAACAAGCACAATCTGGAATGACCTGCATTAGTAACCCAGTACACAAAGATTGGAGAGAAGAAATTGCTTTGCATCATGCCACGGTTCTTGCAAATAATGGGTGAGTTGAAAAGTTTCTTTATATTTTAATTTGGTTGTTGAAATATGGAAATCAGCTTATTGTTCTAGTCTCAGCTTATTGTTCCTCTTCTCGTTCAGTCGATTGTCCTAGCCACCACGATAGGGACCAATAAAGATCAGAATCTTTCGCTTTATTATTATTGTTGTTGTTGTTGTCTAACCAATACTAAAAAACTAAAAATATTGAAATAAAAGAGAAATTTGATATGCCCGTGATTTTGCATTTATTTGTATTTCTGCCGTTGTGTCATTTGCATTTCTGCAAATATTTGCAACTCTGACGGAGGTTGATATTTCAATGAACTATAACTTTGAATATTTTTCCGAAAGCAGATGATGTGCTCACTTGAATCTCACTTACTTTATTATAAATAAGATCCTAATGGACAAAAACATTTTTTTTACTTCTGAAAATAAAAAGTGCCTCAATTGTCTTCAGCGACTGAATAAATACAGAAAATTAATACAAACTCCGACTGCAGAGCAAAAACATGGATCAAAGTGGATGAAATACAATCGCACGAACATAATTTATTATGTGTACAGAATCGCACTATATTGTACACACTTCATAGTACACCGGTCGACTCATAGATTTTGCTGCGATATCTGGTTAATGAAGAAAGAGTGATCTGTAGACCGATGATTAGATATTTCCTCGCCATCCACCCGGTACTGACCAGAGGAAACTACTGACAACCTATCAAAGCAGCCGACATCTAGATTTCCAGTAGTGATGCATAGTCTATCGCAACCGATACGGTAATAATAATAATTATTATTATTATTATTATTATTATTATTATTATTATTATTATTATTATTAATCCACTGATCACTTTCTTCACTAACCAGTATCGCAGCAAAATCTATGAGTCGACCGGTGTACTATGAAGTGTATACAATAATAATAATAATAATAATAATAATAATATATAATAATATAGATAATCCAGCAGATGCAATGAAATTGGCGAAATTGTGGAGAGCTCCGAAGTTTCAAATGTAAAACAATGTGTCCAAACTGAAATGACTTTGAGAAATAAGAATTTGAACATTTTGATTTTGTTTCCACATATGAACAATAAATTCAACCACAAACACGCACCCAACGGTCAACAGAGGCGTGTCAAAAACCTACAATTGTGAGGCAATTACCTTTTACTCTCAAATGGAACATACAGCTTAACCACCGCGTGTCATATCTTCTACATCAACGAGCAGCGACTTCTGCCCTCCGAGATATCACCAGGCGCCAACGTGCTCGGTTCCCGGCCACCGCCTCGACCGCCCCGCCCCTCCCTGCTCCCCCCCCCCGCTGTCAACTCCGAGACGGATGCGACGTCGCCGCAGAGCGAGGCAGCGCCGGCGGCGGCGGGGGCGGGGGCGGCAGAGACGCTCTGACATTTCCCACAGGTCCGCGACGCTGCCTCGGCGGCCACCGCCCTCGTCCCCGCCTCCGCCCCGACCGCACAGTGCCGTCTGCTGCTGCACCCCCCTTCGCCGTCTGCACATTCGTGTCTGCATCTGCCACCCCCGCCGCCTCCAATGCCCGTGTCACCCTCTCGGCTTCCCACCCTTGTCTCCCGATCTCGTCTACTTTTGCCACCTCCGCCGCTGACCTCGTCCCCGCCACCGCCCGTGACATCCCGCTGTCCGTACGTCCCCGTCTGCATCTGCCACCCCCAATACCCCCGGCACATTTAACGTCCCCACTGCCGTCACCGTCGCCACTTCACTCCTACCCCCCGCTCCCGACCGCACGTCCACGTCGGACTCTGCCGCTGCCTTCGTGCCCGCCCCCGCCCCCGCAAATACTGCCTTCCGTACATACTTGCCACCTTCAATGCACCCCGCCGTATCCAACGCGCCCCCCCCCACTGCCGGCACCGTCACCGCATCCTCCTCTTGCCCCTGCCGCCGCCCCGCTCCCCCCGTGAGCAAGGCCTCTGCGGCCCCCGCCACTGCCTTTCGTCCCCCTCTCTTGTTGTTTCGTCTTCACTTCCAGCTTCTTGCCCCTAACTACATCGTCTTCCGACTGTCCGTTCGCCTCCAACGACCTCGTCGTCTCCGCCACCTGCTTCCCCGCTGCTGCCTCCTCTTTGTCATTCACTGCCTTGTCCATGTCGTATCCCAGTTTTCCTTCCCCGCCACTTCATCCTTCCTCGCGGCATAATTTTCTAGATTCTTCTTCGCCCCTAGCGTATCTTCCTTCCCCGTCACCCCTTCGTCCTCATCCTTCCTCGTACCGCATCCATATCCTGCTTTTTCCCCGCCTCTGCTTGTCCTCTTCTTGTCATGCCCCGCCGTCTCCTCGTCCTCTTTTTTTCTCTCCTACCATCCCCATCTGCGCCCTCTTTTGTTCTTGTCTTTCCCCGCCGCTTCCATTGTCACCTTCTCGTCCTCACCCTTCCTCGCGGCATCCTAGTCATCTTCCTTCTTCGCACACTCCTTATCCCCGTCCCGCACCAACTCGCCCTCATTCTTCCCCACTGACTCTTAGACCTACTCCTTCCTCGCCCCAGCTTGTTCTTGTTTCCGACGGTCTACACGACCTTCACCACCACCTTGTTCTCTCCTTTCCCACTCCTCTTGCACCCCTCTTCCCAGTCGCCTCCCGGCCTCCTCCTTGTCCTCCTCGTCCTTAGCCTCCGCAGCAGCTCGTGTCCGTCTGCTCGCTAGAGCCGCGGCCATGTTCCGAGGACCCCCCTCCCCCGCTCCGCTCAGCGCCTTCGTCTGTCTTCGCTCGCGGAGACATCAGGCAGCCGCGTCCGCCTCCGCCGCTGGCAGCGAGGCCCTCTGCGCACCACAGGAAGGGCTTTGTGAGGCCGTGGAATGATGTTTGGAGTGGGGGCCGTGCATGTTACCATCATATCGACGCTCAATATGTATTTCACTGTTGCTCTTCATGCGTTAACGGTTAATTTGTGGAAACTTGTGATCGAAGTATACACAGGCTACAGACGTAAATTTGTGACAAAAGAGAAAATATCCTTTTATCCTATGTACTACAAAAAATGTTACATGAATAGGTAATGGGGTCATTAAGGCCTTGTAGAACAAATCAATCGGAGAAAAAAAAAGGTTTGATGTCACTTTTTGCCGTTTTTGAGTTAACAGTTGGAAACTCTTCTTAAAATATAAATTCAGCGTTTCATGCTAAAAAGTTCGTTCTCTGTGACGTCTGTATAGTGTATTTTTGTGGTAATGTTAAGAAAAAATATTCGATTTCCGGAACATAGAAACTTTTTTCTTGCTCTTCAAAATTTGAAGCTCCTGAATATCAAACGTTTTTGTTTTCCTCGATTCAAATAAATAGCATTGTTGAAGTTTGTAAACAGAGGCAACTGTTGAGTTTATAATCAACCAAGACCGTTATGTGTGTCACCGGCTGTATGATGTTCAGTGTTTTTCGTTATATTCTTTTAAGGAAAATTCTTCAGAAATCCGTTCGCTTTTAATAGCAGTAGTTAAACGCTACGTTCTGATACAACTCGTGTTTCGATTGTTCTTTTCAGGAGGTGGCAGGTAATAATAATTTACGGTATACGAGAGTAAAATAAGATTTTATTTGGGAGTGGAAAATTTTACCCTCGAGGCGAAGATAAGAGCTGAAGTTATTTTTCACGAGCGAATAAAATATTTTTTCTCTTAATTGCCGTATTTGTAAAAGTCTAACTGAACAATGACGCTGCACGGGATCAAATAAACCACTATATCTCCTGTAAACTATTTCACCTATACAACTATACAAACGTCTCTTTGAGACATGTGGAACTTGACATACCATAATTCATCAAAAAACAGTATGGTCGCGCTGGGCACATTCCAAAATTGTCGTTTTATCCTTTTTTATCTCTAAAACTATAACTTTTTACTTCACATATTCAAACACTACACGTTAACTCAAAAAGTGTACGATATATCAAAAGTTGTCTCAGTTCTTAAAGAATATTTATTTCCTTTCGACATATTCACCACAAAAAGCAAACAATTCTCAACAGAGGTAACAGTGGTAGTGGTGTCTACACTATGTTATCATGTACCATCTTTAATGGCGTCTAGAGAAGGTCGACCATAATATTTGGTGGCACCCTGCACTTTTATGTAGTGGACTAAGGTGTCAAAATTAAGAATGAAAAGAGAAACCGCGTCCAAAAGGTTTTGCATACTCTTGCGCCACTACGAGCTGCTCTAACTTTAAAAATTAGTATCATCAACACTCTGTCATTGTATCGATAACTTAACGGATCCCGGCCGTTAAGAGTTTCTCTTTTTGGCTGCATTAAATCAATATTACAATTACATTACTTATTTTTAAACAGACCTCATGTTTTCCCCTGTGATAAGAGTTCGCCCTCAAGCATACAGAAATTAATATATTTTTCTACGCATGAAGCTGTTGCCTTCGCCAAGTATTGTCAGTATACGGAAATGGTGATGAAAAAGGTGAGGGGTATGGTAAAGGAGGAACAATCAAGTACTTTGCTGGGGAATGAACGCAACCCCGAACGAACGTACCGACTGAAATGGCTCAGGGCAACAAGTGTTGTCAGTGCGGAGTCTTTGGCCGGGAAGTAATAGGGTTCGAGTGCCGACGTATTTTTTGTGTTAGCTAGATAGCTAGGTTGAATTCAGCGTCTGTCTGATGGACAATTTTAGTCGCCGGCTGCTCTGGTCGGTAGTTTTCCGTGGTTTCACCTATCAATACCAGAGCAGTACCCTAACAAACGGGCCACGGACCGCGTGCCATATTTTTTTCTCTTTTCCTTGTCTTATCCTGTTCCACGCTCATGCGCTACACTTCAACAAAGTCGGGAGCTTTGAGCTAGACTCGTCTCGGGTAGTGCCCCGCTGGGGAGATTCCTTGAGGAAGGAAATACCCTCGTAAACCAGGTGTAGATCGGCGCCGGACCTCACCAATTAGCGCGAAAGGCATCATCGCCACCCTCCGGAATGAATTATTTACTAAAATAACCTTAGTAGTTGACGTGCCCGGAAACCTCAATCATTCAAGCCACTACCATGGGGCAGGTGGAGGTGACAATCTCCCGCGTGTGCCTACGGGGCATTCCAAAAAAATCTCCACTCAATGCTAGGCGAATGCCGGAACACTACTTTAACAGACGGTTATTGGATCTCGCGTGGTCTTTCCATCCTTCTCCTTGTCCTGTCTCGTGTCTCTACACATCGTTGCAGTTACATGCAGTACACTACCACACATGTCGGGATGCCTGTCGGGACCTTAGAAGTTGTCCTGACTGGTCTGGGGGAGTTAAATCTGGAGGTGGAATCCCCCTAGATGTAGTCCGGCGGCGGACCTCGCTATCCAGTGGGGAAGGAATCCCTGCCACTCCCGGGAAAGAAACATTCACCACTCTAACTAGACCAATGACCTAAGCAGTTGTCGTACCCGGTAACATCAATCAACCCGTTTCCACGGGGTGTGGCTGAGGGTTGAAGCCCGACAGGCGAAGGTGACAAATCTCGCGCGTGTGCTCACGGCTATCCGAACATTTCTATTCTTTGTCCGATCTCCTGCGTACTACTCACTTGTCCTGACTGAGGCGGTGCCCCGCTGGGGGAGATACCTGGATGTGGAAGGACCCCACAAACCAACGTGTAAGATGGCTCAGTGTCCAGTGGGGAAGGAATCCCTGCCGCTCCCAGTGATGAACCACTCACCACTCTTAACGAAACCAATGACCTAAGCAGTTCACGTACTCGGCAAACATCAATCAACCCATTTCCGCGGGGCGTGGCTGAGGGTTGAAGCTCGACAGGCGAAGGATACAATTTCGAGTACAGGTGAAGGTGACAGTGTTCACGGGGCTATCCAAACATTTCTATTCTTTGTCCTATCTCCTGCCTACTCACATATCGGAGGCTTAGAGGTTGCCCTGACTGGGGCGGTGCTCCGCTAGGGGAGATACCTGGAAGTGGAAGGACCCACGAACCAACGTGTAAGATGGCGGCGAACCTCACTATTCAGTGGGGAAGGAATCCCTGCCACTCCAGGGAATGAAACACTCGCCACACTACCTTGACCAATGACCTACGCAGTTGACATACCCGGCAACATCAATCAACTCGTTTCTACGGGGCGTGGCTGAGGGTTGAAGCCCGACAGGCAGAGGCGATAAATCTCACGCGTGCGCCCGCGTGGCGACCGGAGTGAGATGGGCGGCGTGTTGCGTCACCGGCTGATTGGCCTCTGCGGGGGCTTCTGGGGCGTGACGTCAGCGCCTTCCGCCCACGTGCCCGTCGCGCACCTGTGCACAGCCTGCACCTGCGGGCTTCCGTCCGCCGCGGCTGGGTCGCCATACGCCGCGTTACGTATGAAAGCGAAGGCTGCCTCGCCCGGAGGCAGTAGACAAG
>JAZDUA010001403.1:0-82193 GCA_038098605.1 Gryllus longicercus
CGAGTAGGCTCGAATGAATTCAAGCAACGGAGCAATTTGGAGCAGTTTTCAAAAATTTTGTTCAGTAAATTGCATTAAATTTAAGCATAAATTATGCAAAAGTACTAATCTCAAGAAAATAAAAGTCATGTGCAATTTTTTTAAAAACCGCTTTAGGTAATTTGTGCTTGAAATTGTTTTTCATTTATAAAAACCATTTCCTCAAAACCGCTCCAATATTTTGTTCAATTTTTTATTCGGATGGAAACGATCATTGCAAAGAACGCGTAAAAAATGGCACAAATCCCATTTTCGTTGAACATTCTGTATTTTCGAAAAGTGGAAATTTAGAAATAATGCAGAAAGTATGTGCTGTTGGAGCAATAAGAGTTTTTCTGTTAAGTATTTGCCTCTTGGGCAAACTACAATACTTTCTCTTCTTACGAAGCAATTGAATTGATTATTGCAATTGAAATATATATGAATTGATTATTGCAATTGCAATATATAATTGCAATTGAAATTGATTATTGAGCAAGTCGAAAATCTCAAAACACCCAAATTATTTTCCAGTGAACATCCTGGACATCAGTGAAGACATCTGAAGATTATAACTACAGTACATAATTTACTAGAGCTCAGCCATAGATTCTCAATTGCATAAAAATCATTTAAAATTGAAACTAAAAAGACAGACTATGTAATTACTGAAATTATCATTACAAATTATTAATCATTGCATAAAGTTAAAAACCATCTATTTGTGACTGAGAAGTACGTCACAGGACATCCCTTCACTAGTGTTAATTAACTGAATGTTGAAGTAAAGAATACATTGTGTATAAACAGTTGATTTAAAACAATTTTCCAACTTTAATGTGTTCTTTGATCTACAAGAATTATCAGTAACATGGTGTTGAAAACATTTTCTCTGTCTAACGTTCTTGATCTATGTTTATAAGCGTAGGTGTGTGCGTCGGGCAGTTAGTGTTTAAATGTTTTCGAGAGTTCTTCAGTTTTCCCCGACTTAGCAAAGAAATAGAGAAATTGAAGTATCTATTACCTGCATAAAGATGTGCAAATAAAAGACCTATGAAAAAGTGATGCCAGAGAAAATAGTAAATGGAGAAAATAATCTGTAGCATAAAGGAAAGAATCCAGAAAAACGATACACTTAGAGGAGAAGATTTCATCTTTTTGCACTTTTCACGAATAAAATATTTCTTCTGTTATAGACCGATATTATTCACTCACAATTTGTACCTTTTATGAATGAAGATGTCACTGCAGTGTCTCTGACCGGGAGGTCGTAGTTTCGAGTCCCGACTCTGTTAGGATTTTCGACACTAGCTAGATAGCTAGGTCGAATTCGGTCTCTGTCTGCAGGACAATTCTAGGGATGGGGAGATATGTTGGAGATCCAGAAAACGTATAGTAATCTGAAAACGTAGATTGTACTGCCTTCGTATACGTCACGTAGTATTATTTTTACTATTCTTTGAAATAGTTTTTAATGTTGTTTTGCCTGTATTCTTCCTTGGAGATTTCCCGTACTACGTCAGCTCTGTTGTAAGCAGTGCCGCTCTGAATACGATAATTCAGTTAGTACAGCAGTAAGAGACGGAGTAAAAGAATCAAATATTGGACTTTTAGCCAAAATCGAAACTTTGATTTTTGCATGGTTCCTGGGTATTTGACAAAACCTTAGACATCTCTCTCATGGCGTTAGTCTCTGTAATTTTCTTTCAATTCTGGTCACTTTGGAAGTTAGTAATAAGTAATTACAAAAGGAAGATAATGTTTTATTGTTTTTCTATGAAACTGGATTTTTTATCATACGAAGTTGCAATACACCACCATCGAAGTTACGTCTGCGGGAAAAGCGTTTCTCGGCTGGACGTTGAGGGACGGGCAAGAGGTAGCGCTTTTGCTAGCCAGAGTATTCAAGCTGTTGGAAAGATCATTTGCAATCCGCCGACCAGAAAACACCCTGAGGAGTTGGGAGCGGTCTTGTTGACTCGTCCCAAGGTGGCTCTGGGAGAGAACATGCTTTATTGCTCTAATTCCGCATACGTTATTTTCCTTCAAGATAAAACTTTCCCCTCTGAGTTCATTCGTGATAAATACGGGGTCGCTGGACATTACGGTCGGGTATATCTTTAATCCACCCTTAATTTGCAGAGGGGTAAGTTCCATTTTTCGGGTGTTTTATACAAAAATATACTTTATGATTAAAGATCCGACATCGGGGATGCGCGCAGCTTAAATTTATGAGGCGAGGAAGTCCTCCGCCAAACTCTACATCTGACTGTTACGCAAATGTAATTAATTTGGGCGCGCCCCTCCGCGAGGCGAGGCCTCCCTGGCCTCTGCGCTGGGCGGGCGGCGAAGGCGCGCAGGGGCGCGGACAGGGGGGGTGGCGAGCCCGGGGCTGCAGCGTCGGGTGCGGTGATGGTCAGGCAAGGGGTGCAAATGGTGGCAGAGGGGGAGGGGCGAAGGATTGTGGGGGTGAAAGGAAGCGGAGGGACCCCTTGTGACGATGGGAGCGGACGAAGGGCCAGAGGCAGGAGCGGAGGTGGTGGCGGCAGCGTGGAAAGGGGAGGAGTGGGAACGGCGATGGTGTGGAGGTGGAAGCGGCAGGGGTGGTGGTAGGGGTCGAAGCAAAGGAGAAGTGGGTCGGAGTTGAGAACGGAGGGGTCGGCGTCGGTGGGGACGGGGGCGTTTTTTTCTGCGCTGGCGTGAGTCGGGGTGGGGTGGGGGGAGGAAACCTAGAAATGGAAATAGTTCGGCCACATAAGGTACAGATCAGAGTACCTTTATTAATTAGAATATCTTATGAAGTATATTTTTGTTCTCCTTCTCCCGAATTTTCCTCCTACCTACTGAGTAACATTATGCCATTAGCGAATTATGATGCAGTGTTCATCAGAACCACATAAATTCGTAATGATATTAATAAGTAATTAGAGAATGTTATATGTTTGTGCGTGAACGTATACAAATATCTGCAAATGTATGCACGATTTGCATGTTAAAATAACGCTGTGAGCTATAATCTTTTCTTTGTTAAACATGAAAATTTTGTTTTCGGGAGGACTGATTTGTTTTGTAGGAACAGCCTATACACTACACTGAACAACACAACTAACTTTTATGTATCTGGCAACGAAGTGTTTCTTCTACTAATATACAGAAAATAGGGTAGTGAGAAGAAGTCCTTGTGATGAAACGTTTGCCAGGAATCACCTGAAGAACGTCGACCGCGACATTTCCGATGTTATGCTAAATTCTTCCGATGTTATGCTGAATTCAAGCAGGAGATAATTTTCCTGACAGCTGAGCATCGCCGAAGACTGTATAGCTCATAAAGGTATCCTTCCGCCAGTTAGCTGTGAGCCAGCTAGCGCCTGCTGCTCCTAGTGGATTGTGATGGAATAGCTTGCATGTTAAAAACTGTCTTCACGAGATATTCTGTTGATCCCGGTGCCATTGTTGATGAAAAATTGTAAGAAAAGATAAAAATCACTTCGAATTGCTGTAGAGAATATGTGAGAGTGTGTCGGCAGAAGAATGATGAAGTGAGTGCAATTCTCTTACATTGTCCGTTCGCAAACGTTATCTGTCAGGATTTTTTGATCTTGCATGATCAGAACTTTCAAATTATTTTACTTACTGTTTGTAATTGCCATTTTATTTTCACGTTATTATTCTTATGCCCTGATGTCCAGTGTAGCAATTATTGATTATTGGCATATAGATCTTATTAGTTAACTGTGAAATTCTAGTAATATTACTTAAACACTATAATATATTTTTCAATGGTTCTTGAAAAGTGAAACAATGGTCATTGAAATGTTAGACTCAATTATTATTAATAACTACCACTTAAATGCATGTGTTAATACCTTCTCAGCGGAATTCTGCTCCCTGCTTACAGCATTCAAGATAGATAAGTCGCTCAATTCCTAAAAGTTAATTGTCTTTGCTAAGTACACAGCGAACTTTGAAGCTTGAGCGCGCGCACGTGTCGGCACGCGCTCTGTATTAAAGAGCGCAAAGCAGCAGGGCGCTAAACGTTTCAACAAGCAGCGAGCAGCGGAAACGGGTCTAGGACTGTCGACCACGGGTATATAACGAGCGGCCTGGTACCCGGTCAAGCAGAAGAGAAGGAGACCGAGATACGACGTCGAGTGTTTGTGATAGAGATAGTTACGCTGACCGCGCCGAAGTTGTGTGTTGATTGTTGGAAATACTGAGAGTTAGCTATGATAGGTACGTCTTCAGGCGGCACGAAAATCGGCAATGGGCTAGGTACCTTCTTGCCGCAACTGGAAATTCAGTTGTTGTTTTTTTTCGTATTCTCCAGAGGAGACTGAATTGTAAGTTGCCAAACTGAATAAACTATTTTATGTTGAAATCTCTACCTCCACCTGATTTGATACATTTCAGCCTTCTTCAGCTCTCTCTGTGCTCTAAACAGCCACCATCTTAAGAATGAAGTTGTAATTTTAGTTTATGAATTAGACTAGGACTTACCACATTAAGAAAAATGATGTGGATCGCGCCCTTCCATGGTAGCGTCTACTCCCTATGAAGAAAGGACTAACCTCGTGACAGCTGCAAATGCTCTTAAACTTCCAACAACATTCATGGACTGGTGGAACCAGATATTTAACAAAACAAAAAAAAATGGGTAGGGGTATCGTGCTTGGCATGTTAACTTTAGGGTTATGAGTTTGAATCTCAATTCGCAGAAGAAACATTTTTGGAAGTTCATGTAGTAATCCAATATTTCGGAACTGTTACAAATAATATGAGAAAGTATGGGCTGTTGTAGCTCCACTACTTTAACACTAGCATAACCAAAGGTCGTAGATCCCTATCGATGATTGTTTTATATAGGTTTCAATTTTTTTTGAAGCAAGAAATCGCTGACTTGTTCCTGATGTGCGTGGTCATCAAACTAACTGCATTTTTTCACAAGTGAATGTTATAATTTAAGTTATACAGAGTCTTTTACTGTTGAAAATAACAAAAACATTTCGGTCTCTTCACTTGAACCCTGAACATTCTAAATATACTTTAAATATATTTGTAGTATTTTAAGTCTTAGCGTAATATACGTTAATACATAACTAATATACATAACTATCTAGCTATACATCGACCTTTTCTTGACATACAAGTACAAGGGGTGTTTTTTTCCATTAAATACAAGTATTCATGCGAGTAAGTCGATCTCTTTTCATTTGCAGGGCCATTGAATAATAATTTTGCATAAAGGAATGTTCATGTATATTATTAGTTATACTCGTATCAATCAATTCATATGTCCAAATCGAAAAAAAGTCAAACGTTAAGCGATGCACTCCGGAGGCCTCTCCTTTGTCATGCACGCGACCATTTATACGCCGGTTTTGTTAGTGTTGATAATGCGCGGCCGGGCGTCCGTGGCTCCGCGATGGCATCTGGCGCGTGGGCGTGGGGCGTGGGCGTGGTGCGTGGCGCTCCTTTGTGGAGCCCAGATGGAGCGGCCGGCCGGCGCCCGCGGGCCGTGGAGCGTGGCTAACCGCGTCTTCCGCCCGCTTGCTACCTATCGACTTATCGAAGCACGGCTGTCCCCAGGCGTGGGCGGGGCGTGGGCGGGGCGGAGGCGGACGGCAGCCTTATCAGGGCGGCGCGGGCGCCGGCACATTGTCAGCGTACAATGGCCCCGCTCGTCGCCCATTACTATGCGCGGAAGGCGCCACCGCCGCCGCCGCCGCCGCCGCCCGCGCGCCCAATCGCGTCTTAATGAATGGGCGCGGCGCCGGTGAACTGGGTCACGCGACAAGTTGTTCATTAATCCGTCCGGGGAGATAGGGGCGGCCCGCCCGCGCCCGCGCCCGACGGCCAGCGGAGGCGAGCTGGTCCAGGACGGGCAACCGGCGGTGGGTGGAAGCGCGGCGACGGGAGGGGGAGGGGTGTGGTGGGACGGCAGAGGTGTAGAGGAGGAAGGACGGGGCGCGATGCGGGGTGGTCGTGGGAGAGCAAAGCTTGGGTGGGGAAGAATCAAGGATAAGACGACGATCGGTGGAGGGGGAGAAGTGGGGATTGGGGTATGAGGGCGAAGATGTCAGAAAGCACGCGGAGAGACGTTGTTCGGCGGTGCACAAGCGGGACGGGGTGGGAACGGGGCGGATGGAAGTGAGGCGAAGAAGGTGTGGGGTGGGGTGAGAGAGGGGCGGGGTGGGAGCGAGGCGGGGGGGGAGGGGGAGGGAGGGAGGCCTGGTGGGAGCGGGTCGGTGTGAGAGCGGGTTGGGGTGAGAGCGGGGCGGGGTGGGAGCGGGGCGGGGTGGGAGCGGGGCGGGTTGAGAGCGGGGCGGGGAGGGAGCGGGGCGGGAGCGGGGTACGAGAGGGATAGGAGCGGGTTTCGCAGCGGGACGGGAGCTTGGTGAGAGAGGGATGGAAACAAGATGGGAGCGGGGTTAGAACGAGACGTGGGGTCAGGGGCTGGTGGAGTTGAGGGCGAGGCGGGGGCGGGGCGGGGGCGAGGGGCAGCGCGAGGCGGGCGGCTAGCGGCGCCGACCCCGGACGAACTGGACGCTGGGTTCGTGCGCGGATTGCAGATGAGCGCGTGTGGCTCCTGCAGGGATCAGCCTCCGAGGCAAGTGCTTCAATCAACTCCCCGACGGCCGCAGGAAGCAGCGCAGAACATACAAACACCATCACGACGCTCAAGACCACGTTATTTTTTAATAAACAACAGGGATGATTCAACGTGAGAATTCTAAGAATGTTAATATGCACTGTGTCCCGAGTATCGCCGCATATAGCGAGCCTGATAATGACGGAAAAGTCGACGAAAGTCTACTCTCTTAATAAATCTAAGGTAACAAACTCTGATTTTATTTCATTATTATTTCATCTTCAACAAGTCTCACCACGAACCTTTTTTTTCTTTTTCAAAGAGCTAGTGGGATAAAGCACCACTAATGTCCAGTCAAAGAACTGTAGCTTTGTCATCCACTGTGTTTTGTCTGCACCTTTGGCAACTTGGAACCTAGGAAGTTTTTTTTATGTTAATGGTGGATTACCTACGTGACTGAAGCGCTGTGCTCAAATATTTAGCTTTTTTTTACTTTTTTTCATATTCATGTATCTTTTGTTGTCCAATTGCTTTTCGTACTTGTTGGACAGATATATTGAAAGAGAGAGAATTTAAGGAATATTTTGTAGTATTTGCAGCAGTACAGAGGAAAAAAAATATTTCAAAAGACTGCAAAACGGATAAGCGTATTTGAACCAGTAAGAAAAATATCGCATTTAAAAATTTACACTACCAATGGTTATATACATCAATTAATATATGTGTCAAATATTAAACTATTAGCGGAAGTAAAGTAGTAAATATGAAAACAATCGGATTCAATTTCGTCTATAAAATTGTAACGAAAAAATTGAAAATTGTCCTTTAAATTGATGAATAGAAAAAAGGGGGCGTGGCCTTTCACTAGGTAAAGTATAGACAACTATTCATATTTATTACATTCCCGCTTATATCTATTGCGCTAAACACGTTAAATTATTCTCGCAATTAATCAAAAACATATTTAAAAGCTAATTAAAATCTCTTAACTTTTAGTTTTTAAAAGTCGAGTACGAAACGCAAATGAGAAATTAATAATACAGTTAATTTAAAAGATATTCGTTTAGATAATAGTTCCTACACTTGTTTGAGTTCTCCTCAATTTATGTTCTTGTTTACCACGCAATTTGATAAGCATTCGCGACGTGGCTACTTTTCGCTCTACAATTTCTATCTCTACACTCTCAAAGACGACATTTTAAACGCGTTCTCACACGTGAACAACAATCTGGATCAAAATATCTGAAAGCTAGAAATCGTTCATAGCGCAGACGGTCGGGCAACAATAGGCAATACCGCCCAACCATAGAACAACAAATATTCATCCATAGCGGATCTGGCAACCGTCCGCACGCAAAAGTGGTAACAATCAATACTTCGAGTAATGGAGTTTCTGCATTAGATTATTTAAATGAGTTTTGTTTTCTTCTCAGTCCTCACTATCTTTTCCAATCATTGACACGTTTGTCCACAAACCAATTCTAACAGACTAGCAAGCGAAAAGAAACAAATACTTGTAGAGGTGGGAAATCGGTACACCAATGAAGTAGGCTAGTGAGACCACTAAAAATATATAACAGAAACCAAAATCCTTCTTGCGAAGTGAGAAACTGCCATCCAATTTCTGTAACGGGTGTGTTTAAACATGACGATAGGTTTGCTCGTGTGACCAGCCAGTTGGACACCTGTACAATACTCCTATCAAACGGGATCCATTCATCATCATAGAAGGGCAGAATGTCACTTTATACCTGACCGACATGTTAACAAATTACAATGTGCCGCCCAAAATAGGAACATTATAGACTCGATTCTGCACTTGTCGTACAACGAACAAACAGAATGAAAAAAAATTATACACGTAAAAAAACAATTGAAATTATATTTGAGAGGAACAAACGTAAAACTATTTGAGCAAAACTTTCTCTTGAAAGACTATTCCCCCGCATGGTCTTCACCTCAAAGTTGTCGGAAAACATGCATTCGGTAGTCAGCTTGCAAAGCACATCCGCGACAATAACGTGCCCATGACCTATTCCCACCCAAAACATCCTGATTTTCTTTCGTTCTCTGGGCACGCTTCGGGCCTAATCACCTTATCTTCTGAACCTAATTCCTCTTTTTAGACGTTTGTTTATGTACGTAAGAAATGATATTGATTATACTTCCTTGTTGTGTTAAATGATGTTAGATTATACTGTGAATACTCGTGAGGGTAGGTCAATAAAAGTCAGTATTTATTACAATGCCAACGTTTCGACCATTTATTAGGCCTGCTTCAGGGCTATAAAAATACAATAACAAGTAAGATAAATATAATGCAATTGATTACCTCGAATTATTTACATTGGGCGATCAGGCATATTTAAACTACATTTTGCTAAATAACAAGGCAAAGATATTAACAAACTAATTTCCTATTTTATGTGCTACAAGTATGTTGAACGACATACACGCAAACAGAAACAGCGATACCTTGGTTCATTATTCACGAATGTATGGTTCTTGTAAGCATTCAATGTGAATTTCTTGTTAGAATTCAATTTACATGCAGTTGAAAATATTTTGAAATAAATCGTACATCTTACTACGCTCCGAATTATATTACTTTGCATCTACAGACCTTCAACAAAGCGAGTTACAGATTACTTGACACAATCGTCACAAACGCAATAGGACGTTTAGAATTTAGCAGGTCCGATCACAATAGTTTTTCCCCGAGTGGGGCTCGTGCATGTGCCATGTCCCGGAGAGCAAAATACTCTGCTCGCCAGGATCATCGTTTCGGGCCCTCGCTTCCCGGCTCCTCGCCACTCACGTCCACTCCTCTCCTTCCATTTCATTTCATTCCGCTCCGTTTGCAGACAGCCGCCGGCGGCCACGAGGGCCGGCCGCGCGCTCACGGGCGCATTATCTCCCGCGGAGCCCTCGACCGGCGCGGGGGCGGAGGGGGGAGGGGGGCGGAGGGGGGCGGTCACTCGACGTCGCGGTCGCGCGCCCGCCGTGACGGCCCCTCCGAAAGAGGCGAAGAGAGCCCATCGCCGACGCCCACGCGCCAATCTGCCCGCTCGCGAGACGCTAATGAGGCTCGTTAGGCGCCGCTCGCCGCTGCTTTGTGCGCCACGCCCTCGCCGACACACGCCATCGGCACTCGCCGCCCCCCCCCCGCCTCCGACTGCCCGCCTCCCTCTACTTCCGACTCCCTGCGTCCGAATCGCTGACACCCACTGCCCGCCTCCATACGCATATAGTACTAGACTGACGACGTCCTATCTCGCAACATTGGCGCTAGAGAAGCCAAAATCTTGCGCTCGTCATCGTATGTCACTACACATTTTTTTTTTCGCCGCCTTTGCTGTATGGGTTAAATTAATGAGCATTTTTTTCTTATTTCTGAATTGATTCTCTTATTTCTGATTGATGGTTGTGTTTTGTCAATGTCTAAATCTATTTATTTTCTTACGTTGAAAACAGTTAAAAACAGTGGGACGTGCTATGGGGAGAAGATAGTATGAAGTTACATTCGCTTCCATCTCGATGGTGAATGCTGGTGTTGTGTTTGGATGCAATTTTTTGAATTTGCGACACGGGGAAAGAAATTGGTATTTTAATACACCGGTAAGTGACTACCTTTCCGTGATCTGCACTCATTAAATTGGTAGTTACGGACTGAATTGTAGAGAGTGTTGACGATTTCTGATCTTAAGATTCTGTGACTAAACAACTAATTAAAATTGGGTAGGAAAATAATGTTCGTTAATGCCCCTTAAAAGTAATTTAAGTTTAACCTAACCTCTAATGATTTTTTGTTTTGTTATATTTTTTATTAGATTTCCAACGCGAGAATATTACAGAAAAGCATGGATTAATGCCATTAGAAGGGAAAATTCGCAACCAACATCTGTGTCAGAATTTGCTCCTAACCTTTTCGTCCAGATGATACTGATTTAACCGGCCAGAATAGAAGACTGAGAGAAGGAGCTGGCCGAGCATTTTTTCAGCGTATCCATGACACCTCCAAAAACTTGTGAAGACACCACGAACACAACCTAAACGATGTAATTTATCAGAAAACTTAACAAGTTATTATATGCGATTGAGTGGTCTCAACAGCAATCAAGCTTCATCCTATAGTGCTCTTCACAACCACGAGTTTCTCCACACCAGAGAAAATTAATTGAGGAACTTAATAAATCAAATGGAAAACTGTGTAGTGTATAGAAGGAAATAAGTGTTACAGCAGAAAGTGAAGCGCCAGGAAAAAAATAAAGGCAGATCATTGACACCTTAGTGCAAGAGAGAAATGCTGTCAGTTAAAAATGGCATCAGATGTTTCTTGTTGATAGACCGAGCGAGCAAGAATTGAGAAAGATTGAGGTCATATGCCGTGACATTACACTATTTTCCCCTAAACAATGTGTAGTGAAAGTTACGTTGACCGCGCTTAAAAACTGTGATTGTTCCCAAATACAGTATGAATCGGCTTCAAAAGGTACTTTTTCTAGCGGCACTAAACTCGGCAACGAGTCAGGTACTTTCTTTTGGCAACTGAACTTCGGCATTTCTTAGTGTCTGCTCGTGAAGAGATTGCCTTGTAAAGTCTACAAGTCAATAAACTGTTTTGTGTGAAAATCTCAGCCTCCACTTTTTTCATACATTTCTTTAACTTTATTTCTTTATTGTCTCTGCTGCTTCCGATGCTGCTGTAGTGTTTTGTCTCTGCTGCCTGCCTTCTCCGCCTCTCCGCCCGCCTCGCCTCGTTCTCCCAGTTCGCCTAACACGCTCTCCAACGCGTTCCGCGCGCCCCTTTACGCATTCCCTCGTACTTCCTCGCCTACTCGCCTTCTGCACTTCCCTCCCTTCGCAACTTCTCTTCCCCCTCCCCCAACACCACCAGATGACAAAGCAGATGTTTGATTCGCTTATGCCGACGTAGCACTGTTCTCACGAAAGTACACTATGTGATCAAACGTATCGTGCCTGAAAATCACTTACCATGTTCGTGGCTCCTTCCATCGGCTGGAATTTAGTACGGTGTTGGCTCACGTTTAGCCTTGAGGAGAAATTCAACTCTCGCAGCTTTTTCGACGCTAGCTACGTAGCTTGATCGAATTCAGTCACTGCCTGGAGGACAATTCTAGCTGTCGCTCGGCAACTACACACATCGATAGTTTTCCGTGGTTTCTCGGATCAACACCTAATAAAGACGGGGCAGTACCCCAAGAAACGGGCCACTCTGCTGCTTCCGATGCTGCTTTAGTATTTTGTCTCCGCTGCCTTTGATTCACCGCCTCCACTTCTCTGCCCGCCGGCTGTGCCTTTTCTCGTCGATGACACAGTTCCGCTAACCCGTACATATACGCCAAGTACCCGTACAATACGCGGTTTGTATTGAATTGTTGCCTTATTTTACGTGGGAGACTCAGGCCATCAGGTCCGCTCTCCCGTCTCACCATGCTACGCTCATTTCGCCCACTAGCGGAGAAGAAGGTGTATCTTGGGAGACGAAACAGACTATTTGAATCTAGCTCAGAGACTTCATTTAGGTTTGAGGATATTTTACATGCAGTAAATCTACTAACATGGGATAGCCTGCTTTACTTCCCCTCCGAAGGAAGGCGTACAAAGGATTTTCTCGCCCTTAAAAATCCACGGCTTTCATCGCGTTTGGACCCGCGAACTTGGATAAAACGGTCCGATACGCTAACGTTACACCATCCTCGCCGCAAATGTTTGTTTCCTCCCTATTCCTTGTCCTATCCGCACACTTACGTACACACAAGTACATGCGCAACACTTGATACATTCGTGGGGGACCAATCAAGAAATTAGAGCTTGTGAGGTTCGAGCGGATCGTCGCTGGTGGGAGATACCTGGTTGAAGAAAAACCCCGCCAGACGACGTGAAGGTCTGTTCTGGATCTCGCCATCCATCTGGGGAAGAGCACCGACACCTTTCGCGATTAAACTATGCATTACACTTACGGTACTAATGGTCTTAGACGTCTGCGCGCCTGCAAACACCAGTTAATTAGTCAAAACATTACCTGCCTTCTTCTCTCCCTCCCTCCACAGTCCTCAACGTCCTCTCCCTGACACATCCATGCCCCATCTGCCCTCCGTCCTCTCTGCTCTGCGTCCTCTTTGCTCTGCGTCCTCTTTGCTCTGCGTCCTCTTTGCTCTGCGTCCTCTCTGCTCTGCGTCCTCTCTGCTCTGCGTCCTCTTTGCTCTGCGTCCTCTTTGCTCTGCGACCTCTTTGCTCTGCGACCTCTTTGCTCTGCGTCCTCTTTGCTCTGCGTCCTCTTTGGTCTGCGTCCTCTTTGCTCTCCGTCCGCTTTGCTCTCCGCCCTCTTTGCTCTCCCCCTATTTGCCCTCCGCCCTCTTTGCTCTCCGCCCTCTTTGCTCTGCGTCCTCTTTCTCTGCGTCCTCTTTGGTCTGCGTCCTCTTTGCTCTCCGTCCGCTTTGCTCACCGTCCGCTTTGGTCTCCGCCCTCTTTGCTCTCCGCCCTATTTGCCCTCCGCCCTCTTTGTTCTCCGCCCTCTTTGCTCTGCGTCCTCTTTCTCTGCGTCCTCTTTGCTCTCCGTCCGCTTTGCTCACCGTCCGCTTTGCTCTCCGCCCTCTTTGCTCTCCGCCCTATTTGCCCTCCGCCCTCTTTGCCCTCCGCCCTCTTTGCCCTCCGCCCTCTTTGCTCTCCGCCCTCTTTGCTCTCCACCCTCTTTGCTCTCCGCCCTCTTTGCTCTCCGCCCTCTTTGCTCTCCGCCCTCTTTGCTCTGCGTCCTCTTTGCTCTGCGTCCTCTTTGCTCTGCGTCCTCTTTTCTCTGCGTCCTCTTTGCTCTGCGTCCTCTTTGCTCTGCGTCCTCTTCGCTCTGCCTCCTCTTTGCTCTGCATCCTCTTTGCTCTGCGTCCTCTTTGCTCTGCGACCTCTTTGCTCTCCGCCCCGCCTTTAAACACGGTCCGCGCCGTCATCACCCGAGTAATGCAGACTAAGAGCCGCCCACCCCTCTGCGCTCGCTCGCACACCGTCTCTTTCGCACAGCCGTCTCCGGAGGGTCCTTTAACACTTGCATATGTGAAGCGTACAGCTAAATAGCTCCCCTGACTTTTTCCAAACATGCACATTTTTCCTTATCTCGCGCGTAAGTGGGCGTAATGTTTGCGGGCGGCCGCCGCGCCCCTTCCCCGCCCTGTCCCCGCCCCGTCCGCGCCCCCTCCTCATTCCCCTTCTCCCGCCCGCTTCGTCCTCGCCCACGCGCAGAAATAACACGCGCGAGTAATGTGTGTCTGTGCGCCGCATGACGTCCAGTTCTTTCGCGCGTTACTCTGATTTGCAAGAAACATCGCCCCGCGGACTGCGAAAAGGTTCGATATCACAGTTAAAGCGCCACTAAATCATTGTGCGCTTTTTTTGCCTTGTTCTTCGAAAGTGTGATAAGCAACTTAGCTCCTCTCTCTCTTCCTCCCTTCCCTTTGGTTTTTCTTTCCCGCTCTTCCTCGAAACAAATAAGCTTGTTCACATGCAACGGAAAATGACTCGTGGACGGAGGCAACACTTCGTTAATGTGGAATGTAAGGTCTCGATTACCAAAATCATGATTTACACGCAACTTCCTTCATAAATATAGAACATTTTAAAACAGGTTAATGCAATTTACACTCGTGTCCACAAACTGAGTAAATACGTTTCGAGTGAGTATTGATAAACCAGTGTATTGTTGATTGACAATCAATGGGTGATGGCATATTTGCCGTGGCGAAGATCAGGCAATGGGCTTGCTTTTTCTGCCACGCAAATAATTCGGGCGACGAAATAGGCGATTTGAATTTAGCTCAGAGACTGATTTTTCGTTTAAGAATATTGTACATCCAGTAAATCTATAACATGGGATGGCAGGTTTTACATCCTCTTCGAAGGAAGGCGTATGAAAGATAGTTTTCGATCGCACAAATACACGCCTTAAAGCAGATTTTAATCTGGGTATAACAGGTCGATATGCTAGCAGTTGCACCACCGAAAATGCAACCAGTCACCTTCCACTGCCACTCCGTTACCCGTAGAACAGCAATGGTGTAGGAGAGGGGGAGGGCCAAAGAAGGATCCCAGAATAATCTGCAGGTTAATTGAAGGAAATATTTATATGTTCCAGAACTAATTATACATATATTTAGCAATATATTAGTCATTTTCTAAAAAATTTATTAAACTATTTTTAGTTTTGAGCAGTTGCAAGTGTCGTACATTTGTTGAGAATTTTCTGTACCTGTTGCTCCTTCCACAGCGACACAGAACATTCCCTATATTGCTTTCATTACACAATTGTTTTCAGCATCCACAGATATAAAATAAAATTGAACGTGTAACGTGTCATTGCTATAAGAAAACGCTGGAAAATCCACGAAGCGATCACGTATGGCGTTGGTTTCGAATTGTTATTTGGACTCGCGATATGCCTTGAAAGTCGGAAATATCACAGAAGATTCAGAAATGTTCTAATAATAAAAGTAGTGAACAACTAAATACTAACTTCTTACCGAAAAATCTATTCTGGGATGCATCGTTAACATTCGTAGGTATGTGATTGATAACATACACGAGTCGTTTTCTTCTATCTAATGACTAAGCAGTAGTCAGTGTCGACCTTGAAGTCTAACTAAACTTGGTATCTTAAGGCCGACAATGGTCCTGATAAAATTATCAGGAACAAAATTGACCTAATGCGACATGGTCCATGGCAGTAACGGGCCAGTGAAATGGGGGCTGTCAGATATCTCATAAGATGCCACCAATCAAACATGTTAACTCAAACCACACCATCTTGATCATCCTGTGCGGAGAGCTGGGGTATCTTTCAAAGACCGGTCTCGCATTTTCAAAATTTTCCGAGATTAATTGCGGTCTTTCTTAAAATATTTTGTTTTTATCTGATTCCTGAAATTCTGAAATTGCTGTAGAAATGCCATAATGAAGATCCGCCTGTATTTTTTTCGGACATTAGTCATTCATCTGTTGTTTCGTACTCTTTCGTGCGTGAGCTTATGAACCACAAAGGTGTTATCGTATAATTTTAGTTTTCTAGGCTTATGTTGATTTATAATTATTGAGTTTTAATTACTGAATATTCTTGGAATAAAAATATATTAAAAAGTATGTATGAATGTCCTTTTGAGCTTTTTCTAAATGACCAAAACAATAATCACTACAATAATATTTTTTCTTGAATTACTAAGGCTTATTCCCAGATTTTTATAGATGACTTTCTTAGAAATAATGTATTATTCAACCAATATTTTTAAGATATGTTGAAGTGATGTGCCACGTCGATAATATTGCCTTCTCACTATCCGAAAAAATTACTTTTTACATGTACGAACGAGTACTTTAGAATCATTAAAAATAGAATTTTTTCCTCTGTACATGAAAAATTAAAACTCATCTACTAACCAACAGAAGACTCTGTAATATAATTGGACTCCGAGAAATTAAAAAGTATTGATTCGCGGAAAACAATTTTAGTAATTCCAAGTAATAACAATTAAGTAATCCAAAGTTTTAATAGTCAAGTATAATTCTTATTAATATTTACCATCTCAAGTTTCTTCGCCTGATGTTGAATTATAAAACTACAAAACAGAATTTTGTTATGTGAGTGTAGTGTATAGGTGAATATTTTACAAAATATTACTCACTGTCGAAATTTAATTATAATTAAATATTCGTACATTTAAAGCGGTTGGATCATTTTCTTCATACTTTACTTACTCAGTGTAAGCGAGGGTCTGTTATTACGCAATGTTCCTGTACTCTGATTTACGTAAGGCCACTCGAAAAATTATACTAATATATTGATTTGATTTGATTTATTTTCTTTAAATAACAAACTAAATGTGACGTATCGTGAGAAGTACGCTTGTATAAACTGCCAAGTTCTCTTGAGCTTCAGAATACGAGTATCTTCCGCATCCCCCTTTAAAATACATAGTTGTATGACAGATAGTTTCAAGCAAAGCGAGGTTGGCAACACTTAAAAACTAGACATTTTCTCTCACAACTTCTAGAAAAAATTATTTGCATCAGTAAACGAAATACATTGATTTTTTAATAGTGCAAACAAAATAACAAGCGACACCCCTGGCTCTACTCCTACCCCAACTAGCAAAAGGGGATATCAACATACCCTGCGCCAGAAAAGGCTTACATTTTCTTTCTAGCATCTTCTAAAAGTTTATTTAATCTTTCCCAGGGCG
This sequence comes from Gryllus longicercus, assembly GCA_038098605.1. NCBI lineage: Eukaryota > Metazoa > Arthropoda > Insecta > Orthoptera > Gryllidae > Gryllus > Gryllus longicercus. Next base: position 16,849 of record JAZDUA010001403.1, read on the forward strand.
GCATCAAAAGTATAGATGTTGTGTGTGCATGTAATCCTTTCTGAAGCCTCTCTAAATAATTTCACAGCATTCTAAAAAAACAGAAAAAGCAATGCTAAATGTTTTGACAACATCGCACCAAGAAAATTGTTTGTGATGGGTTTCTTCACACAACTGATCGCAATATACCTGCCCTTCTCTTTCACATATGGAGGAATGATTGAGTCGTCAGTAACGTCCAGTGTAGTGAATATTTAATCCCCGACCGATGTGCAGCCGATATATCCGACGGCTGGTGGAGGACAAGCTGTAAGCTCCCGACTGGTCTTCAGACTTGTGTGAATGAGAGCGGAAATGTATTCCCAGTATAATGCATGTAAGTGTATGAGTATAAGGGATAGGGCACGGAAGACGAAGGAAACAACGCTTGCGATTCGTGGACTGTTAGCTAGGCTGAAGCTCTCGCATTCTTCTGGTATTAATCGGAGAAACCATTGCAGAATTAGATCTGAGTGTAACCGGTGCAAAATTCGCCTTCAGACAGCGGCTGAAGCCGGTGTAGCTGAACGGCTAGTGCCTAAACACCGTATGTAAATTCAGTGGTTAGGCGGAAGAGCAGGCCCTATGGCCTGAGCCTCGCCATTAATAAAGACATTATTATTATTATTATTATTATTATTATTATTATTATTATTATTATTATTATTATTATTATTATTATTATTATTATTATTATTATTATTATTATTATTATTATTAAACACCCTCCGCCGTCGGGACCCAAACCGTTTGACCTCTCGGCCATAGTCTCTGCGAATACCAGCGTGGGAGGGAATAAGTGGAAGACTAGACAGTCCTGCACGTATAGGGAGAAAAGATCATAAATGGAAAATAAAAACTCAACGGCTGCGAACTGATACCGGTAAATATTCATTTGTAAATCGCACAATTAGGGATTGGAACGAAATACCTGCAACAGTCATGGAGCCCTTTCCCAAGGATGTAAAGTGTTTTAAAAATCGCTTAAGAAGTCTCAAATAGTAATTTTTTCTTTTTTTTATTTTTCTTTTCAAATTATTAGCTACTTTTAGTGAAGTGAAGTGCAGTTCCAGGGAAATTCAGCGTGATATGCGACATTACCAATGTTAAAAATAAAATAAAATATAGTGGAGTGTAGGGCTATGTGTGTGTATAAGTATGTATGTATGTGTGTGTGCGCGTGTGTGTGTATACGTATTTGTGCGTGGTGCGTGCGTGTTTGGGTGTGTGCACAGAGAGTCTGAGTTTCACATGTGTACGCGTGAAATGGAGGCTTTCTTGCTACGCTGGGGTATATATGGTTCTAGGTAATACGTTATTTAAATTTTCATATGTATAGTGGAATTAATTGGCTACCACCTGGCAAAGACGCAAATTGTGGCCAAAATAAATATTATTATTATATTATTATTAATACCACGGCAATGCCCTGAGCTAATTCACACTTGGAGGCAGCGAGTGTGACGCTGATCGGCTGATCTCGTCTGGTCTCTCGCCACCCGGCTAGAGAACAATTTTCCTAAGGATGGGATGATTTGACAGATCGGGAAACAAGTGAACATCACGTGTACTTCAGAGAAGTATCCATCCGCCGCGTCAGCTGTTTAGTTACGCCCCTTCGTAGTGTTTGTTTACGGTTCACGCGAGACATCAATAAAGAGATGTCTTGAGTTTCGCTTAGTTATATGCACGCACGCGAGTCCGGGAAATATAGAAATTTATTTACATAAGTGGGAAAATGTCTTTACGTAATATCACATTCAATAAAAGAACAATGCCGAACACAGCACAATGCCGGAACACGTGGACCGTCTCAACTACGCATCTCACATTCAAGACTCGATTTTAAAACAAACATAATACTTATCACATAAAAACTAAATTCAATATAATTTTTATAAAAAAAAGAATTTTTGCATTAGAGCACAAAGCTCTGCACTTCCTAATTTGAATTATTTCTCGTGGCGCACTATATTTTCGTCGGACGAGGACATCACAGCAGGGAGCGTCGTGGCTTCTTACAAGTTAGCCAACTGCAAACGAACGAATGGAGGAAGGAGAGTCTATTAAGTTCAAGGACACAACGACCACAGAGTCGTCAGTTGTGTTGCCAGCACTAGCTGTCAAATCATCCCATCCTTAGGAAGATTCTTCTATAACCGCACCTGGGGCTCGGTGAATCGAAGCGAAGGCGGCGCTCGACTCGTCTTTTTGCCTTTGGAAAAGCATCCGCTGTTCTTGCGCCATTACTTGGATGCACTTCCCTTATTTACGGCGTCGTAAGTCTCATTTTTTTTGGCGCGCGTGCGAGAGAGAGAGAGAGAGAGAGAGAGAGAGAGAGAGAGAGAGAGAGAGAGAGGAGGGACGCGGCGGCGGGAGCATGGTGGGGAGGGAGAGGGAGGGGGAGGGGGTGAAGGCGCGACGAGCGGAGTGATAGCGCAGGGGTGTAGCGTGGCGTGGGGGGCGGGGAGCGGGCCCGATGCGCGGGGCTAAATGTTGTTAATGCTGATGCGGACTCGGACGCCGCGCGCCGCGGGGGCGGGGCGGGGCGGGGCGGGGCGGGGCGGGAGCTTGGCGGGGGAGCGTGGACGAAACGCTGATTGGACTTTATGAGGCGCGCGGGCGCGGATGGGGGGGCGGGGGGCGGGTGCTTAGCGCGGACACGGTGTGCGGGAGCACGCGTTGGCGGAGGGGCTGACGCTACGCCCGCAGCCTCAGCCGCCGCTTGTGTTGCTGTGGCGCTTCCTTTTCCTCCTACTGCTCTTGCTATAATCTCTATGACTTTAATTTTTCGCTGCCTGTGTTGCTATTCATGCCTCTTCTACTATTACACTTTCTGCTTCCGCTTCGGATCCTGCCCTTCTTCCAACTCTTATTCTTCCTTTCATTCCTACATTTGTTCCTCTTCTTGATCCTGCTATTGTTACCCCTCTTATTCCTGCGCTCACACCTACATTTTCATACTCTCACTAGCACTCTTATTCCTGCTGTTTTTAGTTGTATATTTATTTATTTACTAATTTACATAAAACATAATCTAAAAGTTTTTACATATTTCTAAAAGTTTGAATTTTTCAATTCGACCGAATTCGGCGCGGCAACAGAGTGTGAACCTTTCTTTGTTTACCTATTTTCTGTTACTGGAAAATCTTAATTCAATCTCATCCTTCATAATATTGAAGTCCAGAAACTCATATTTCCAACTTTTGCAGTATTCTTTGTCTTGTTACACATTTTCAATTTTTGATGAGTTTAGTATCTCAACTTTCATCAATATTTATATTTTTTTAACGAAGAAAACAATTAAAGAATTATGTGGGATATATTATCGGCAGAAATGTATTCTGTGCACGTTTTCATATATTCTGGAAACCTACTGTAACCCACATACAAGTTGAATTCTGAATGCAGATCAAAACTAGCCTTTTTGGGCAAGAATTGATATAATTATATTCGCTCCCGCCAAACAAAAACTACTTCAAATGCCAAATAAGCTACAGGTTTAGTGTGTCGAATAATTGTATTTCCAACTGAACTGTAGAAACGTGCAGAGAGTGATGTTACATTTACCATAATTTGCATAATGAAGTTACTTACACGGCTTTTGTCTTGCTCTATTTATTATATATATATATAATATATAATATATAATATATAATATATAATATATAATATATAATATATAATATATATTATATAATATATAATATATAATATATATGTAATATAGGCGTTACTCTTATTACTGCTTCCATTCCTCTACTTGATCCCGTTTCTTCTTGCTGTATTCTCGCTCTTATTCCAGATGTTATTCACACTCTTACTCCTGCTCTGGTTCCTCCTTGTTCCTGTTCTTGTGCGGCAATTGTTTCCTCTCTTAATCCTGCACTCGTTTCTGCTCTTTTTCTCTTGGTCCGGCTGTTTTCTTATTGTCCTTAGTGTTGGGTATTAAGGTCCTCTTATTGTTGCTGTTCCGTTCTTGCTCATGTTCTACTTGAGCGTCTACCTTGTTATTGCTTCTTATCCTGTCCCTCTTCCTGTTTCTATTGCAGTCCCTTCTGTTTCTGCTTCTTATGATATTCTCTTTTTGTTTATCGTTCCTGCTTCTGTTTCTGTATCTCGTTTCTGCCATTGTCCCTGCTCCTCGTCCTAGTTCAGCATTTTGTCTTTAATCTGTTAAACATTATGTACAGCTTAAAAATACTTTTTTCCACAGATTATTTAGATACCTCAAAGTCTTTGTAAAATGCTCACACTTACCCTAGCCGACTGTAACTTGAATTGTATTCAGTGCAAGCTTTAACATTTTGACTTTCTGGTAGATAGATTTCAAAACGATTTATAATTCACTCCCTCTTGAACCCCATGTTTGCCGTCAATACTCCCTTCAATAATATATCTTTGTTGCTTTGTCGAATACTTTAATCTGCAGGCGTTTTATTGGTTGAAGGTCCTTATTGGTTGCGTGAAACCACAAATATTGCAACGAGAAACCACAAATATTTATGTGGTTTCTCTTAAGAAAACATATTTTCACACCACATATTTTAAAGATCAGAGATGTTTTTAAAATGTGTTGCGTCTATACAGACGCAATGCGTCTATCTCCATAAGGAGCGTTGAGCGCACCGTGGATGGAGTAATCCTCAAGGGGCCGCTAGGTAGTCAACTCACGGGAGTCGCAGTTAAGTCAGGGAGTCACCGATAGGTAGCGCCTTTGCGCTCGCGTCTCGCACGCGCTCTGCATCTATCCATCAGCCTGAATTGGGAAGGAATAACAAGAGGTTCAAGGTTTAGGATGCTTCGCATGGGGTTGGACCAGCACCTGTGAAGCAGGCACCTGTGAACTCGTTTTGTCGTAACAAATTTCACATGAGGTGCTACGGGGATTCTACGGGACTCAAACACGGAACTTCAGTAAAAGGTAAGCGACTTTGCCACTGAGGTACACCAGCACTGTTCTTTTGCAGTAATTTTCTATTGCCGCAGATTGCTTCTAAAAAGGAGAAAAATTTAATTCATGAAATTATTAATTAATTAAGCCGAACATTGATCTGTATAATTATGAGGGTGAAAATTATTATAAAAAATTTTGATTTCGCCTTATGTAAAAAAATACCTTGTAACATGTCCGGGAGAACAGAAAATTATTACTAGTGTTGCTGCAGAATGAATTTCTCGTATTACTTTTCTATTTCCTTCCGGATCGCTACTCAGACTTGCCACATACCCTTACCAGCTGCCTTCTATACAAAGTATATTTTTTTGAAATTTTCTTAATTTTTTGGTTCTGTAATAGTAGAACAAAATATTATTTTAAGAATATTAAAGACCAGTAAAATCTCGCCCAAAATGGCAATTTTCTTTGAAAAATTTGGAGCCCTTTTTAAGAAAATGGTGCTTAAGCGCTACTGTAAATTCGAAATTTGAAGCTCTTTTTTACAGAAAAATTTTGAGTTTTCGAAAAACTTCATTTGAAGACATTTGAAATAATTTAACTTGCAAATACAATAGGGTTTACAAATTGCTGGAAATGCGCAAATCAACGGCAATCTTTGAAAAAAATTCATTTGTGTATTTTTTTAAAAAACAAAAAATACACCGAAATGAACTTTACGTCATATTAAAGAGTCTAATTTCCAATATCCGTGCGAAATGTTTGAAGAAAAAAGTTTGAAGTCGTTTTTGAGACATTGACGTTTGAGCGACTCTGAAATTGTGAAATTGTGATCTACTTTGCACAGAAAACGGTTGAGTCAACAGAAATATTAATGACACGAGAGAAAAGTCAAACAATTACTCTTTCAAAATTAATGAAATACAAAAGAATGGAGCAATATGGAGTTTATGTCATCCTATAGAGCACATTTAGCGCCATCCCTACCAAAAGTTTAAAGAAAACATGTGGAGCCGTTTTTGAGAAAATCTTCTTTATGTATTTTTTAAAGTGTATATATTGCATGCTATATTGCTCGAAAACTAATAAAAAATTCAAACTGTACATGACCTTAATGAAAGAATTCACTATAGAGAACAAATTTTATTGGAAGAAAAAAATCTCTATCTTCAATTTTGTACTTGCCGGAAAACACCGAAAAAATCCATACTTTTGAAATTTTCGAAAATTTAGTGTTAACCGTGAAAATCGGATCTATGCCTTGTTTATGTTATGATACTCTACTCTTACAAGAAACGTGAAGAAAAAATTGCAGCCTTTTTCAGAAAATTTTTAAAATGTCCGGAGGGCTTCATGTAAAGTACCCCCAAGTTTTAAAGAATATTTTTCAATCTCAAAATTTTGACTCGAGTCAGATGGACAGGAGATCTTCAATTTGGAAAACACCCTACTATGATTGAGGCGCTAGTAGTATTCTCAGATATGAGACGGATGGACGGTCGTTTTGGGAGGAAAAAAAAGCAACAACTTTTTCGGTATGAAGGAACCCTAAAATGTGTTTTTTTAATTGTTGCATCTTCAATTGACGCAACGCGTCTCCAAGCCCCGGGGGAGCGTAGAGCGCTTTGCGCTTTCGGAGTAACCCTACATTAATAACAGCGCAGGAGTTATCCTTCATTAATATTTCAATATGTCATATCCGTCACGTTTCGGTCAGTTTTCAAGAGAACCGCCAAGTAGCATCTCCGCGTACGCGCCTCCTACTACGCGCTCCTGCGTCACTACCCAGCGGCCACAATTGGGAAGGAATTAGGGTTGGGTTAGGGTTTAGGACTAGCCCCTATGAAGCATGCAAACTCGTTTTGTCGTAACAAATTTCACATCAGGTTCTACGGGGAATCTATGGGAATCGAACCTTAGTGGTGAAAGTGCAAGTGACTTCGCCACTGAGCCACGAGGGTATTCCCATTGGAATCTCGAAATCGATTTTCCGCAGCATTACATAACTTTCCCTACACAACGTTTGTTACTCTGTATATACGTACGTATTATGGAAAGAGAAAAGGATAATCTAATTTATGGAGTGAGTTTCAGGGTAACTATCACAATAGTACTTACTCGCGTTTCCCAAGTACTTTATATGATTGAAAAGGAAGAAGTTTGAAAATATTAAATAGAACTTAAATAAGTATATAAAAACATGACTAAAGTTTCAGTTTTGCAAAATATCCTCGAATTTCTTTGTAAGAGTCGTAATCATCATTGTCATCGTCATAATACATCGTCGTAATAATTGTCCACATTCATCTGCCTATACTTCTGCATTACTAAATGAATAAGATAAATCTACCCTACAGTTTGTCACCCTTTCTGCTTTTCATTGGTGCACTGGTATCGGTCATAATGTTTTTTTTCTTCTATTTCGTAACATCCAACACGTAAAAATAAATGGTGAAATAAATAAAAAAGTACTTCGAAGGAATGTGTGCTCTTTATCACTACGAATATGTCGAGAAATAATTTATAAATTCAAATGAACGCAATTAAAAGACGTTATCTTGCGTAAAATTGCATATATTCGAAATGGAAAATTTCAAATTAGTTGTCGCCAAAATGTTTCGTAGTTACAAATTACATTGAAGTGCCTATTCGTTAAATATGTTCGTACTAAAAGCATCATATAATTTACAAATTATACGTAAGTTGTAAATAGTGAAAACATGATTAAAAAAATATTACTATTGGTTTCGGAATTCACGTTTTGGTGCTTGAAATAATATATAATTTATTTGGGCATCTGACATTCCTATTAGAATTGCATACTTGACATTTTATTACCAGGCGCCAATGATAAGACAATTTTCTTGCACAATGGGTCGAGATTAGGTGCTCGCTCTTGGTAATGGCTAAAATCTATTGAAACACGCCCACGCAGTTTTCATTCCGTCCAATCTGCTCGAAGCCGATGACGCATTGTTCACAGGAAATCTCGCATTTTCATTTGCGCCAACACTAAACGGAGTACGCTAGCTCGAGGAGACAATGGCGGTCGGCAATCAATGGATTTTAATGAATTCCTTTGTTGAGACGATGAATTGTTTAACAAAATCTGGCGTAAAGCAATTTTCAATTTGAATTGTGCGTTAATATTTTACCTGGTGTTTAAAGCAAGAACGGCGTTGACGTAATAATTTTAGTGTGGTATGGAAAATGGAATGTTCGTGGGTTGGGATCCGGCAAGACTAAATGAAAGCATTTGCAGAGACTTCACAGTATTTTGAATCGTTTGGATCAAAATGAATTTGTGTAGCTGTACGAATAAGCAAAAATGAGTTATCAGGAATTTTATGATGACTGTCATTAACATTCTATGCATTGATTTTCATTTCAGTTGATATATGCATGCAGTATAACATACTAAGTTCTATTAATGTTCGGCCCTAAGCCGCCATCCTGATTGAGGTTTTTCTGGGTTTACTCAATCGCTTAAGGCGTATGCCGGGATGGTCCCTAGATTTGTTCTCCCAGACGTAAATGTACAGCTTGTCCTCCCCTCTTAAAATGTTTCTACTCTAAATGTATGTAAATTCAGTGGTTAGGCGGAAGAGCAGGCCCTATGGCCTGAGCCTCGCCATTAATAAAGACATTATTATTATTATTATTATTATTATTATTATTATTATTATTATTATTATTATTATTATTATTATTATTATGCATTGGGTTGGCAATCTGATCATGTTTAACAATATCATAGAATTATTAGATCAGCAATTCTGTTGCGATTGATCCTAGTATTATTTTAGATTCATGGTTACATTCACGTGATATGTTAGTTTTTACACATATCAAATAATATAATTTCGTTAGAAAGTGTAATAACTTATTTGATTTTCAAGTGCCGTAGCTAAGTCTTTTATTTTGGGGCTACCAAATTATTAATGACGACAAGAAAGGTTTTCGTACCACTAAACATCGTTGCGTTTGGTAATTACAAGAGCCATTCTGTGGGACACAGCAGCAAGAAATTTAAAGCAGCTGAAATTATGCGATTTTCACAGTAAAGTGGCACTTACTTCACTAAATCCGCACACTAACCACTGATTAATATGTAGCTATAAAAAAATCTTCTAAAAGGTCGCAAACTCACGGCTACTAGACAATAAAACATACATGTTCCGAGATATCGTTGCGGATTTCATACATGCATTACTTCATGTACACGTACATTACTGTCAGGTGATGTACGTAAAGAAATTAATAAGGGGGTGGAAATAAATTTGTAAACAACGTGTACAGCGTGTGAGATTTTAACAACCCATACATGTGCGAATGTATAATGAAATGTATGCGACGTTGATATGTATATTGTGCGGCAGGCAAGTGCCTCAACAGAGGAGAAGCGGATGTGTATAGGTTGTGGAAATGTTAATGTTTTGTTCTTTATGAGTACAAAAGGTTTCAAACTAAGTGTACAAGAGAAGTGGACTACTGTTCAGTATGGACAAGAGCGGTGCAGCAAATGAAAAACACGTAGTTCACAGATGCTATACAGACTACCAAAAAACGGATTTTGGCCAGGGATATTTCATATGATTAAATCACTTAGAACTTTCCAGAAACCTTTCCTCTCCATCGTGAGGCAAGTTGGAAATTAGATAAATTAGTTAAATAACAGATCTTAAAATATACAGAGTGATTCAGTCCTCGTTGCTAATATGCCGGGACATTATTCCATATGTAATGTATAGACTGAATTTGCCAAAACTGGATACTCTCCGTCGTTTAATTTTGTAAATAATTAATGTGAAACTTTAAACTATGCGCTTGTGCTCGCGTAACACGGGCTATGGCAAGTCACTTTGGTTTGGACTCGCATCAACCCCAGAAAACTCAATTACCAATACTATCCGAAGAATTCCGGTAGTGAGCACTTGGCAAATAGCGTGCGAAGTTAAGGTATCAGAGTCCTTCGTCTGGCGAACAATTCATGCGGAGAGATTACGACTCTTCCATTTCCAGCAGGTGCATCATTTGCGCAGAAGAGACTTCTGAATTTCGCTTTCAAATCTCTAGGTATTTCCTGCGGAAACGCAAAGAAAATCACGAAATTCCTTCTTTGGTCAGGTGAAGCGTATTTTACAAGAGCAATTGTCTGTAAATGGTTACTCGGTTGGCATTGGGAATGAATTCACCCTCGGGCCTCATATCTTACCCGAGCTTTAGAGAGGCGTTCAGTATCTGAATTTATAACTCAAGTAGTCCCAACGCTTTTGAAGCCGGGGGTAATGGCAGTCCGCGGTTCGCTACGAAAGTCGAGGATTGTGGTGACCTCCGGTGTATTGAAAGTGTGGAGGCAGAAAAGAAGGTAATACAACCAGGCAACTTGTGCGCGTCGCTAAGGCCGTGCGGCACAGTTGCCTACTTTGCGTTCACGCAGGAGGCCATTTTGAACACTTGTGCAGCCCATTTACAGGAGGTGAATGTGCGAATTTTCGGTTGTATGCGCCAATATCATAAAGTATTAAAATTCTGTTTTTGTCTCTCCTTTCATATTCGTCAAATCAGTTATCAATGATAGCAAAGGGGAATAATGTGTAATGTAATATTTGGGTAACATTTCTTACAAAAAAATGGCCAATGACAAAAAACGTTTTTTTTTCAAAATATTGAATAGGGTTTACACTATTTCTTTTTGCACTTATGAATAATTTAGTGTCTATTATTACCAGGTCCGGTATGAGCAAAGAGCAGAGAATCATCCTGTAGAAATGTTAAAATTTACTTAGGCAATAACTGTATAAAATGGATGTCCATGGTCTCAATGACACACGAAAAAACAGGAGACCAGGCAGCGAATCCGAGTCTTCTGGAGAATATCACATTTTCCTTCACAAAAGGGTCATTCATATTTATCAGCATACAGACCTTTTTGAATAATAGGCAAGAAAGTGAGGTATTCAGACACCTTAATACCAAATGTTCATCACGAAGTTTACCACAGAGTTTGGTTAACATACTAAAAAACTAATTCTGTTACAGCAGCATATAGATTCTCGCATTTGTTCTAGCTAGCACAATTTGCAAAAATTCTTTGTCCAACGAGAATAAGGTGCGCTTCGTATTATTCATGTAAAAAAAATTGAGAAAGTGTCTTATAATTTGCGTTGATTTGCATCTGAAATTGACCATAATGTATTCGTTTTTTCAAAATAGTGTACATGACCTTTTTAAAGATCAGTCTTTTTAGAATAGGATTTATTGAAATCAAAGTAATTTTCTTAAAATTGTTAGTTTTGCAATATTGACCTTTTCCACCACACTTTACCGTGCTTTGAGCAAATTTAAAGAAAAAATTTGGAGAGGTTTTTTGAGAAAATAAATGTTAAAGACGTGTTTATATTTCACGAAAATTTACGCAAAATCTACTCACATTTTTGAAAAAATTATTTAGGATCTTATTTAAAGATTTGCCTCCGAATATATTTCATTCAGTATAAAAATATCTCTTCAATATTGTAGTTGTTCCATGACGCCGAAAACATTTTGAATTTTCCAATTTACGATAAATTAGGAATTTCAATGAAAATGAGACCATCACTATTCTCGTAACGGTATTCCAACAAATTTTGAGCCACTTTCTTTTAAATTGAAAATGTTACTATGTAAAGTACCACGAAAAATCGAACGATCCTTTTGAAATTTTCGAATTCGAGCTTCGAGTTCGTCCAGATCGATGGGAGAATAACGGTGTTGGGGAAAATCGGCTGAAGGGATTAGGCTTCGACTACGGACGGGCAGACGTTCGGGCACAGGGGCAGACTCATGTTTTGCCGTCAATTGTTTTTTCGGTACCAAGAGCTAACAAAACATGGATTGTGACTACCCAACATGTTAGAGAAAGTAATTTTCTTCATGTAGGCACAAGACGTATCTACTGTTTTGTGAACAGTTTCCGACAATATGTTAGTTTCTGTTGAAAAATCGCCGATTTCTGTGGCAGCTTTTATATACTTTCCCTTCGCTACGTATGTACTTCGTAGAAACTCGGGAAAGTAAAAGTAACTGTAAAATGTCCGTATTAGAACGGGGTTCAAAGAGAAATACTGGTATGAGGAAAACCATGGCGACAAAGGTGAGAAGATGTAAAAGGAATCAGAAACGGAATATAATGAAGTATAACAAAAATGAGATTTGTTATAAAACAAATGCAAATTCAATCAAGGTCAAAATGGTACAGAACGAGCATAGGAATAAAACAGAGATGTACGAATAATGCATAATTATTGAGTGGGCGTAACGAAAATTATGCACCACACTCGACCTTCATTGACCCCGTCGCATCCACACGCGGAATTTCGCGATCACCTCCCCCCCCCTTGTGTTTCCCGGGCGCCGGCGTACGTCCTCCGCGGAGGGGGGACAGAGCCCCCGTTTCCCGTCCGCGGGGGCCCCTCGCATCCGGCCGCCGTGCCAAGCCAACCACCATGAATTAACCATAGAGGAAGCGGCGGCGGTGGGTTGAATGGCTGCTCCGTCGCCCCGCGCGCCCGTGGGGTGAAAGGCGGCGTCGTTAATCACCCTTCGACGCCCCGCGCCGCCTTTGTCGCGCGCGTGAAGAACTGCCATCTTCGGCGGCCAAGTTGTGCCGCTGCCGCTGCTGCGCGCCGCGGGGCGCCGGGACACGCGGCCCCTGCGCGCGCGGGAGGGGCGGGGAGTTATAAAGAGTGTTGCGAAGATGGGGTGGGAGAAGGGGTTGCGGGAGAGGGTAGAGAGGCTGAGCAATGTGGACGTGCGGTGGGGAAGGGGTTTCGGAGAAGGCGGGGGACGATGTGACAAGAGTCGGGAAGATGAAGGAAGAGGGATTGAGGAAGTAGTGAAGAGAACGTAGAGATGTGTACGGTAGAGTATGATTAATTGATTGATTGATTATTAGTGATTCCTGGCGCGCCAACGACTAAGGTATTTAGTCCCATAAGTATAGTGGTTGTTTTCCCCAGGGAGGTGGCGGTGGTTTTCCGCCGCTGGATGGCGAGATCTGGCGCTGTCCTAGCGTGGGCTAATGGGTTCTCCCCAACCAGGCATCTCCCACCAGTGAGGCACCACCCCAGTCGGGACAAACTCTAAGCTCCTGACCGGCCTCCCGCCATGTGTGGTTTTGCAGTGCATGTTAGTGTAACTCTGTAGAAATAAGTTGTGTAAGGTGTAACGACAGGACATGGAAAAGGAAGAAGGATCGCGCGCGGTCTGTGGTCCGTTTATTAGGGTACTGCTCCGGCATTCGCCTGGTGTTAATCGTAGAAACCACGGAAAAATAGCATGCCCGAAATTGACTGGATTTGACCTGACTAGCTAATGTCAAAATCCTGTCACTTAAAACCTCCGGTCATAGGCCCTGCAGTGACATCAGTTGATGCCCTGAGCCACCTCTCCCTGTGGTTGAGTTTGATGTGCGTCAGGGAGAAGTGTTAAATAGCATGGGGGGAAGAAGTAGAAAGGTAGAAGGCGGAGAGAAGTTGGAGAGTCGGCGGAGAAAATGTGGAGGGAGAAATGGAAAGGGAATGGAGGGCGAGGAGAGAGGTGCAGAGGGACGTGATGGTGGGACGGGCTAATAAAGTGCGAAGGGGCAGGAGGAGGTTGAGGGGAAGGTCTGGGCGAGAAGTGGTGGCTGGGAGACAGTGGTCTGTTGAAAGGCAGAAAGAAGCAAAGAGGGGTTGTAGAGGTGGATCGGGGAGAGGAGCGTAATGGAGGCAGTCTGGAAAAAGGAAGGCGTGATGGACCAGAATGGCTTGTGCGAGGGGGTTGCAGCGGGACATGGTGGCGGGGTGACCTTCAGATGGTGGTGAGATGGCGTGATGACAGGAAAGTGGGCTAGGGAGCAGGGACGGGGAGAGGAGTGGCGTGGAGGAAGGACGGTGGGGAGCGTGGGGTGGTGACGATGGCGGGAAGAGGGGAGGCGTGGTGGAGGGGTAGCGGAAAGGAAGGGGCAAGGAGGAACGTAGCGAGGCGGGGGATTCTTTGCGAGGAAGTTGCCAAGTTCACCCGGCTCCCCAGGCCCCGGTGACGACATGGCAGTTATGCGATTTCGTGTACAATGTTCGAGAGCTTCAGAAAAAGGCAGACCTTCAATACGTGGTGATTAAAGATATGGTGATTAAAATTGTGGAATATGAGATGATTCAGCTCTTAGAACATACAATTTTCATACGCCGAATATTAATGTTTATGTCACTAAGAAAAGAGTAAAGAAATCCTTATACAATAAATATTAAGTTTATTGTCATTCAATGCTGAGTATTGAAAAATACTTATCATACGAAAAAATCGTTATAAAAGTGCTTATCTGTCTGATATAATTAGCAATTATTACCTCTCCTTGTTGGTAAGTTGGAGAACCACACTGAAACCTAATGGGTACTCAGTGTTTTTTTTGTATTCTGATAGCACTTACAAAATTAGTAAGTTTTATGAAAAACATTTTTCGATTTGTCCATGATGGCCATACCATGACCAGTTCATGTGATGGCCATGTTGATTTGTGTATGATGGCCGTGTCCGCGGGACCATCCCGCGGTTTAAGGAGGTGGCACAGACAAATGTTCCCTTTGAACATACTTACTATTTACTACAAGCAATTCTGTAGAACGATGCGTGTTTTGAAGATATTAATAAAAAAGTACCTATATAATATTCCAAGGAAAAATAGCTGTTATGTACCTTCAGTATATCACCCATCGACACAAAACGTCGTAAGTGTGGCACTGCTGGGTAGAAAATTACATCCAGGGATGTATCACATTTCCCCAAAGTACAGAATTTCGTAGATTACTTGGCAACTGGGCGCCCACAAAACTGGCTGCTGTCATTGTACCGCCACCTAAGGCCACGTGTGGATTGTTACCACGTTGTGTTGCCACGTTAGGATTGTTGATGTTTTGAAAACGATGCACCTTACGTTTTATACTCGAGATTTCTTCTCTTTTACGGGACACGAGGTATGTTTATGATGCAATCATAAAAAATCAGACATTTTAAAACTATATGAAACTATTTTTATTGCAAAACTAACTTACTTGTGAGAAATATTCACTCTCTTCTAATTAAAATTTTAAATATAAAAATTACTACAATACTACGAATATCTTATTGTAAATCATTATATTAACCTTATTATAAATCAGACGCTATGGAATATAAATATTTTAGGAATTATTAAGATTTTTATACATGAATTTTCAACTTTTGAATTTCTGCCATGCAGAGACTTCTTGAAGGCGTCATCTAATGTGTCGCAGTATCTCTCAAGTAACTCATTAAAACTTTGTCATGCGGCGCTGCGGCAAATCGCTAATTAGCCACCTTGAGCTCAGAGCAAGCAGCTTCTCCGAGGGTTAATTGCGCCACATCGTACCATCGTTGGAAGTGTTCGATCTTGGCGGCCACTGAAGGGCCGAAGGGCGTAAACCCTAGAGCGGCCGTGCCGCTGTTGAGTGTAAAAATTGAGTTCTCATACGACCAAATTAGTAGAGATGAGCCGCGTAGAATACGAGGAGGGTGTTTGTTTCCTAAAGAACGGGAAACACCTGACGTAGCTCTGAATAATGAATGCCGTCGTGTCTACAGCGTCTCTGAACGGAATGTCTCACAGTTCGAGTCCGGACAATGGCACCCTGTCGAATTCAGTCGCTCTCGGAAGGAAAATTCTAGCGGCCGGTCGCTCTGAGTGTAGTTTTTCGTGGTTGCCCTATTAATATCTGGCGAATGCCGAATTCCTCTCTCTTCCTTGTCCTATCCTCACGTACACGCACTCACACTTACAAACACTACACTACCAGAATCGGGAAACTAGTTGGAGTTAAGAGCTGGTTTAGGCTGCGGCGGTGCCCCGATGGAAGGAGATACCTGGGGGGGGGAATTACCTCCGCAAGCCGACATGTGAGTCTGCACCGAATCTCAGCATCCAGCGCTGGACGATCATCGCCTCATCCCGAGATAAAACATTAACTATATTAAAAGAGCTAATGGCCACAGCAGTTGAGTTGTTGGGAAACATCAATGGAGGTGAAGTGGAGGAGAATCCCCTCTAAGGGTTTGCAAGACGTGGGAAACTCTCCAGGCGAGACTTTTTGAGCTACACGCAGTAAAAAGATACCACGCGACGGCCTGGATAGCCGAGGTCGCTAAGGCTAAACGGCCGTACCTGCCTCGGCTCGAAGGGTCGCGGGTTCGAATCCCGCCTCTGGCGTGCATGTTTGTGTGTGTGTTGTCCTTACGTGTTCGTCTTTCTGTTCCTTCTACAGTTAAAACAGTCACAGTGGACGCTATAAGACCAAGTTGTTAACAAGCGACCTAAAAAAAAAAGCCACGCCAATGCCATTCCCTGCGAGGAATCTGCGAACAGCTGCGACCATCGACTGCGAAAACCCGAACAACCGCGAAAGGCGAACTCACGGCACGGAGTTCGACGGAAGGGAGGGGAAGTTTGCCTGTGAGCTTCTGGGAAAGGTCGTGGTACAGTGTCACAGAACCAATCAATCATACAATACATCGCACAGTAATATCAATAAGGAAAATCTAATGGAAGTCTCTAAGTCTGTACCTAGTACGTTCGACCATGCAGTGTGTCCAGCGAGCCACTCTTGTGTGATAAAGAAAAGACTTTGAGTACACAGTCCCACTGGCCTCACCATTTCATAGAAAGGGGGAATTTGAAATGGATGTTTGTTATTTAAAAATCGAAAACAAATCTACCACTAATTTGAAGACACTGGCAAGCTCAGATTTAATTAAACAATAAACAATTAAACACGTTGTCATTCTAATGTCAAGGTAGACGTTTTATACACTGAATATTACAACCGCTATGTGATAGGCCAGCGACACAAAGGTTCTCATATCGCACCAGGAAAGCATTTCTTTTCGTAAAATCAAGTATTAAAAATCAACCTTAGGCTATATATTATGAACTTTAAAATAGTAAATATTATTGACAAAACTGAATGACAGAAAATAATTTATTGATGAAATAAAATTTGAAAGTCTTTGTGTTCACAGATGGTCTCATTAAAGGTCATTTTTATGTAAAAAGAATCTCTTTATCGTCGAAACAATGGGAGAGCCTTTTTTAAATTTAGCTAACACAAAGATTAAAAATAGCGCACAAAATATGCGCTATTTTAGCTTCATTAGCTTCTTTGATTATCATAAACTTTAATTACCGTTTATGTACAAATTGTGTGTATCGTATAATTTTTTTTTGAGATAATCGCATTTATTTTTGAGATAATCTCCAATTAGACATTTAATTAACCTCTGAATATATTTAAAATAAATTTCTTTGGGATTATTATAGTTTATTTAATGCGCAATAAATCACATTTATTTTTGTAACTTCTATAGAAATTGATAAGTAAGTCTCTGACGCACAAATTAATTTTTGGCCTGTCCTTTTTCAATTAGCACGCCAGAGACACGGATGCACGGTTGAGTTGCGTGTATTATGTTTTTAAAAGAGATTTAGGGAAACTATATTGGATATAGATATATTCTTACAGTCATCAATATTGTGGTGGCAGCCATGTAAATTCGTGTCGCGCCAGTCTTTCTTTCCTCTGTAGTACCCAATTATTTTGAATGGACATAACCTGTCTGCGTGTACGACAAAGTTGACTTCATGTACACTTGGCGTACGTATACTGCAAAGTAACACTTCCTACTCAGTTAAAAAAATAAAAGGAAGTCGACTCCGGCTATAGTGAACTCTCGGTCCAGCCAAATACGTCCTGTAAATTAATTCCTTGTTGGGAAAAAACATATCGCCTCTGTGCCACAAATTCTAACATTAGTCAACTTGGAAATAATATCGTCAGTCAAAGGACCAAGCAGTCTCCTCTGAAGTCGTTTAGCGACAGTTTAATTAGCAGCTTGCGCCGTGCCAGTGTGGAACGTAAGACGGAGTTCCAACAGTGCAAGAGGAAGAAGGGTGTGAAGACTGCATTACGAAACTTTGATAGATTTAGATTTATTCAGTAAACAAAAACAGTAAAATGTGTTATGTGACGTAGGGAGAAGAAGATTATCTCCGCACTTTTCTTGAGTTCCAGAATCCCTTCCCGTCATTTTAACTATAAATAGTTAACTATAAAAGATGAGTGAAGGTTAATCATAAATAAAAATAAATTTTAAAAATTACAAGATTAGCAATATTTAAAAAATAGTCATTTTCGTTTCTGAGTTATAGAAAACCGATTACAATGCAGATACAGATTACATTATAGATACAGATTGCAATGCACAATCAAGTGTAGAGAACAGGAACCCGAGAAGGTTCTGAAGAAATTACTAAAGAAAAAACGTACGAAGCAAATAATTGAAAATAATATACTTTTTAAGGTCAAAAAAATATTGAAATTTTCAGTTTGCACGTTTAATGTGCTTTACTGCGTCTATATTAATATATTGCATGTTTCTGGAGAAACTATTTACTTTTGACATCATCGGATAATGAGAATTATAGTGAACAAAATATGTTTTCCCAAAAAGTTCATTATAACCGGAGTTAACTGTTCTTTTTTCCATACATAAGTGCTGAAAAGCCTGGTACTTTGCAAGAATCCTTGCGGCGTTTGATTGCGCCGCTGCCAGAGCGGTTGACAAGCGGTATTCTTTTTGGTTTGGACCAGGGCAGCTCAGGGGCTCGGCCCTCTCGACGTGCCCAGGCTCAGCCCTTACCTGCAGGCCCGCCGCGTGCCCGCTGCTCGTGGAGCAGCCCGACTGGAAAATGCGAAATATGGGAGGAGGAGGTTGACGCTCGGGCGCAATCGGTTCTATTGTAGTAAAAGAGTGGACGGCCCCCGCGGGCCCTCTACTCTTACGGCCCACATTTAGGGCCGCTTCCCACGGCGCGGCCGCCGCGCGCTTCGTTCAAGGAGCATAGCTCTTCCGACGCAGCCACCGCCGGAGCCACCGCCGGAGTCACGGCCGCGCCGCCGCCCGCCGTGGAAGGGGGTGGGGTCTGGAGGGGTAGGTTTGGCCGACCCTCCGGCGACGACGAACAAAGGGACCGGAGCAGGTAGAACGCTGCGGCCGCGGCGCAGTGGGAACGCTCCCATTTAAAGCTGTGTTCTGCTAGAGGTGGCGCGTGGCCCCTCCTCCGCTTCGCGTAGCTGGAGTTCGGCGTCGGCTGCCGCAGCAGCCGCCACCCGCTGCACGTGGGAAGGCCTCCATTCAAACCAATGCTCTGCTACGCGGCCCGCTGCTGCGTGGCGCGCCACCCGCTGCACGTGGGAAGGGGCCCTTACACTCCACCACTCCGGCAATCAACAAAAACCATCAAAATTACCTTTTCAACTTAGGTTGAAGTGGTGATTTTGATGAAGTGATTGGGAAAGTGGAGATTGTGTGGTGAAAGTGGTCATGAAGTGGTGATTGTGAAAGAAGCCTTATCCATCCAAACCCAAAATCTACCTTCCCATAAAACTACTCTGAAAATAGCCACAACAAACCAAAATCCAAGAACAATAGTAATTTCCTCTCATGCTTCTCTGAACCTAAATAACACAACCTTTCACACCTGAACATTACAACCCGTCTTGCTAGCTCCATTTTCTCTTGATAAACATCCGTCTAACCCAAATAAAATAACCCATGTACACCCAATACCTACCCCACAACTTAATCCCCGTCCTATGGGGGAAGGTTAATTATCAAGGAAACAAAACAAACAACAAAATAAAAAATCAAGAATGATGATCCGCGAAAATGATGTTGTTGACCAAATCAACAACACCAGGACAGACCAGACCGTAGCAGACAAGACCGCGGGCCCTGTGGCCTAAATCCTAGCATTACAGCATTACAGCATTTCTGATTTAGACGACAGATTCCGTGTACGAATTATGCAACGTGTCGAAATGACTTACTTTCGTGACACTATTCCTTGTTTTTCAAGGGATTTTTGGAACTTACCAGAATGTAGTGTACCTTTAGTTTAGTTTGCAGCGCGAATTTAGTTGATTAGAGGGGAAGCCTCCCTTGCTTAACCTGAAAACAGCTTCTAGAAACGCACGTAGAGAAAGAGGCTATTTTTGAATACACCAATTGAATACCGATTCATTCTAGTGTTCCAGTTAAAACTAATAATTCAAACCCAGTAGTTATACATTCTTAAATTGTCGCTGAGTAACAAAGAATGAAAATGAATGTCACAATGATATTCGTTCAATATATCTCAAAATATTACGTTACTGGTTATTCATTACCACAAAAATCCTTTTAAAATAATTTCAATGTTTTATAGTAATACGATTTGACAAAATCATGACTTTTTATAGGATATGATTAGATAGTTAGTGATAAAACATTCATTCCAAGTTTCTGAATACATGAACGTATGATTATTATCAATCACTATATATGTATACATAAAGCCTATAGTTGCTGAAAACCCCTCAATGGCAGACCGCTTGTGGCTTGCCAATGGAACCGTAAAATCTGTGCGGGGAGCAGGAGATTTCCGATGTTGCATGTGTAGACCTTAGCCAAATCGCTTATCATCAACACTAACACGAGATGATCGATATGTGAATATGTGTGCATTGAGATTGTCTACTCAAAGTCAGTAAGCCGCAACGAGAGTTGATCGTGGCTGTGTAGAGGTATTAACCGCGTCAGACGATACGCAAATGTTTGCATCGAGTTCCCTCTTGCTACTAACAACCCCCACTGTATGTCGACTTGAAGGACGAATACAAGGCACTTACGTGTGTCAACTGTGCTAATACAGCATTAACTGTCAAGAAACGATTACTATTTGGATAAGGATATCCCAATGCAAAAATTAATTCATTTGTATTATTAATACTGTGTATAATTAATTAAATGTAAATTTTGTGTTTAGTTTCTGATTTTTGACGCAAAAACATGTTTATTGAGATGTGAAAGGGAAATTGCGGGGACTTGATGAAAATCTCGTTAAATATTATCAAAATTGGCAGAGATGCTATTTTCGCATACTTACTAAGATAGTTTAGCATTTCGAGTTTGCCGAGAGGCGAAATCAGCCACCGTTGTACCGAAATTCAAAACTGGCAATAAAATGTAGTGTCTAATTACCGGTCGGAATCCCTCAGTTCAGTAGTTAGCTAATTAATGGAACTATTAATATATGAATATACACGATGCCAATGGGGGAAAGAAAAAAAAATAATTTTGGTTGTAAAAGTGGATTCTTTTAGGAAACTCAAAAACTTCCCTCTTTCGGGAGTTAGCTGTCTCAGTTGACATCGGCAAAATAGTATATGCTATAGTATAGTATATGCAAAATAGTATCGGCATAATAGTTGAATTTTTTAAAGCATTCGATGTAGTTCCACATAAACCGCTCATTGAGAAACTTTTGACGTCGGGAATACGTACTCGTAAAATGGCGTGGATCAAATATTCGCGACAGGAAACAGATAGTCCAAGTAGAAGAACAGTTTTGAAATATCATCCGTTTCATCCGTTAGGGATTTCACAAGGAAATATAATTGTTTCATAGCATTCCAAAGTACCTTTATCCGCAGATGATAGCATGTTGCACAGAGTAATTACATCAACGGACGATGATCATGTAAGTCATGTATGTATCTTGGTATTTGAATAGTAAGTTAAGGTGGGAAAATCACATAAACTAAGTAACAAGAAATATGTGGATGTCATTGCATATTGTAATGCTAACAGGGAAATGTATGGTAAACGTGAAGTAATTGGCGTAAACAGTTCCCTCGTATTGCAGAATCCGGAGTGACGTGTTGTGATCCATATAGACTTTCAAAATAAATGGAGAAAGAATTCAAAAGAAAGCTGTGAAGTTTAGGTACGAGAAAAACTATTAAGACAATAATGGGAACCGCTCTCAATAAGGACAGCGCGGCTTTGCGCTTTGTATACAGGTAATATATGCGCTTTATATTAACTGTAAAAAGATCTTCGGCAAGACATTCACAATAGATTAACAAACCAACGTACTTTCGGAGAGGAGACTATAATCGCAAAATTTGGCCCAAAAAATAATATGGCAGAGAACAGATGTAGAGATAATTTCATAAGTCAATGAAACTGTAAGAGATCGAAGCAGTTTGCCGGCAACACTTTTCAAAACTATTCCGTGCAATGTTCGTAGTTTAGAAATACGTTAGTTATTTTAATAACAATAATGAATGCCGAATCAGCAGTATAGCTCTGAAGGCCACAGCAAAATGGCCGAAACGTCAGAACATTGACCGAGAAGCGGCTCATCCCGGATAGCCAAGAATGCATTGACTCCGGCCGCGGAAGCCTATTTTTTACTTTCTCGCTACGGAGTAGAGAGAACGGTATGTAATGTTGCGCAAAAAAACGGCGATTTTTCTACAGAAAACGTTTATTACAGGGTCCTGGATAAATACAGTTGCTAAATTTGAAATATTATATACACACCTTTCTCATCCTTTCTGAGTCCCACAGAGATCAATTTTACCTATACTCTTTTTGCTACACGTAAACAATATGCCCTCAACGATTAGAAACGGAAGAACAGTTCTCTTTGCGGAGGATACGAATATTCTTTACAATAAAGAAACAGTAAACAGTACAATATCAGATATTTCAATTTGGTTCCGTAATAACAAATTAATAGTAAATGAAAATAAAACTGTTTCAATGCCGTTCTCCATTTCAAATAAAAAGGACTGTAGTTCATTGAAAATGAAGAGACTGTTGTTAAGGTAACAAAATTTTTAGGCCTTTCAATTCAATCAAACCTTAAATGGTGCGTCTATTTAAATGAATTGAACACTAAATTAAATTAATTATGCAACGCTTTCAGATTTCTCTCAACTTTAGTCAGCCGCCAAACTGCTCCGCGAATTAGATTACAAAAAGGATTGTACGATTAATAAGCAAATCCCACCCACGTGATTCTTGTATGCCTCTCTTTATTAAACTATGTATTTTACGATTGCCTTGTCTCTTCATATATAAATGGTAGGATTTTGTCAAAAATGATTTACTTATAATATATTTTCAGCAAACGTCGATGTACAACACTCGACGTAGTAATCATATTCATGCAACAGCATCAACAGCTCACTAAAAAAAATTCACATGCAATACATGTACATTATTTTACAACACCTTGCCAGATGACATTAAACGATTTATTCGATACAAAAGTTTAAGTCCCAAGTAAAATCAATTCTGCTGAACAACTGTTTCTATTTAATTAGAGGCTATACCGAGCATCCAAAAGGAAAGTAATATTAATTTTAAGAATGACATTTACTGTATAATTTACCATTTGTACAAACCTGCAACAAGAATTGTACTTCAGCGTGTGGGTAAATGACCCCTATCTCGATCAGGTTTTCGTTATGTTTCCCTGATCCTTCAGCAAATGATGAGATGGCAACTTGTTTCGATTCTGGGCATAAATGAAACTTCAAATTAACTTCTCCCCTTCGCACGCCACACAGTTTTTAACTGTTTTTGGAGTAAATAAATAAAAATGATGCTGCAACACGTGATGTTTTAGAGAATGTGCAGGTGCCATGTTCGTTGAAAACTCCGACTTCCTCGAAAATTCGTAAAGTTAATTTTTTTCCGTGTCTTCCTACACCTACAATTTTGGATATAGAAATTTTTCCCTTACTGAAATATTTTCTTTACAAATAGATTTTGAAATAAGGTAATGTACAATTTTCCGAAAACTTGAGTACTTTTCGTGTAATTTTGTGTGAAAGTATGGACGACATAGTCCGTACTATTTCAGCACTAGTTCTGTTGGGTCAGAGCAACATCAGGCGAATGCCGGAGCAGAAACCTAACAAACGGTTCACCGACCGCGCGGTATCTTTCCTTCCTCTTCCCTGTCCTATCCTCACTCCTACTTACACACACCTTACACTAACATGCACTACACTATCTCACATGCCAGGAGACCGGTCGGGAGCTTAGAGCTTGTGCCAGCTAGGGTGGTAGTCGCTGGTGAGAGATACCTGGTTGGGAGAAACCCCGCTAGAGCAACGGTAACAGGCCAACACCGGATCTCGCCATCCAGCAAGGGAAGATTACCGCAACCTACCAAGGAGAAATATGCACTACACGTACGAGACTACTGAATTCTGTAGTTGACGTACCCGGAATCACTAACAGCCAGCCAACCAAATACATTTTACTTAACTGAACTACCCAAGTACTTCGTACCAAGTACTTCGTACTTTGTTGGCGGCGATGGTGTAATGGTTAGCGTATCGGACTGTAATACCGAAGTTGGCGGGTTCAAACCCGATGGACACCGTGGGCTTCGAGGGGGAAGTAAAGCCGGCTGTCCCATGTTAGTAGATTTACTTGCACGCAAAAGCTCCTCAAGCCTAAATGACAAGATAAATTCAAATCGCCTGTTTCGTCGCCCAAGAAATACCTCCTTTCCACTAGTTGGCGAAAGAAGCGTAGCGAAATTTGCGTGGTCAGACGGAAAAGCGGGTCTGATGGCCTGAGTCTCTCCATGGCATTAATTCAATCCAATAATTCAATACTTGACTGAATACCTGCAAAAACCTGCTCTGCAAACGCAGTATTGGACTTAAGTGTTTCTCCGCGTGTGCGGTGTGCTGCGCCGGTTTGCAGCTACGCTCTCCGCGCCGCTCCGCGGAAAAGAGCGCAGGCCAGCCACAGCAACTTCACAGCGCCAGAGCCGCAGCGGCAAACGCTCTTGGCGGCTGCCCCGCACAGTGGTCTGGAGCCAACGCTTGCCCGGAATTTATTCTAAAATTAAAGCTGGTGCTAAAACAGCACATATACTTTCTCGCCCGTATTTTCATGCCAATTTTGTAGTATATTCGGGGTATATACTCGTATTGGAGTATATTTTATAATCTATCATTAAAGAACAGATCTCATTAACGCACAAAATCGTTATTTTCATAATTGTAGTTGGAGGAAGACGACGAAAAATTTGAATTTTTACTATTTCCGATAAATCAAGGTTCTGAACATGAGAAGGGCACCTTTCTCTTAAAGGTTTTTTACACAATCCAACAACAAAATTTACTGAAAAACGATGGAGCCATTATTTTTGTTGAAAGTTTGATAAGGTCCCATGCGCTTCATGTAAAGACCCCCGAAAAATAAAATATCGGTTTAAAATTCAAGGAGCCACGACATCAGCAAGATACAATGGGGAATATCAGTTTTGGAGATAATCGTTTAAACGGTTCAGCCACTAGCGTTGTTCACAGCCCGACAGACAGACGTTTTGCTGTCAATCAATTTTTTGCTTTGAAGGACCCACAAAACATGGATTCTGGCTACACGAAGTGTTAGAGGATTTATCCACTTTTGTGTTAAAATCCGGGCCTGGCAATACGTTTTCTGCGGAAAATTCGCCTTTTTTGCGCGCAGCACATCATAACTCCCTCTCTACTTCGTAGCGAGAAAGTAAAAACGTACACATATATTACCCACCTTTCAAGAAATAAACGTATTATAATTTTTTTTAAATACCCAGATAGGGGATGTAATAAAAATAGTCAATGTACCATTAAAGAGAAAAAAAATATTTTAGTAATATACAAGTACATACTACGCAATGCAAAATCTACAAAAATGTGCACTTAACCAAACTACAGCCAGAATCATCACAGCACATGAGACTTTACAAACTCTGCTTCATACATTCAAATGATTAAAATCTCTACCGCGACATCTAGAATCAACATACGCAATTTGTAGGAAAGTAATGGCATTACAGTAGTTTCCTTTTATGTTAATAACAGTAAAGCAAAAGTCATAACATAAAGAACACACATGTGTATGTTTTAACATACGAGTACTTACGTTATCTTACAAATTTCTACGAACGAAGTGTTTTAGTTAACTTAAAGTAATAAAATAACCAAACGTTTTGACCATATTGTAGCGATCCGGATGTCATCATGCTAGAAAAATTAAATATAACGAACTCGACCACCCAGAATTCTACCGAGAGTTTAAACGGATTGCAATGCACGCGTAGTCTCACTTGTCGCGGCAGGCTATTACCGCCTCCTGCCCATTAAGCGAGCCATCTAGAGGACTACCGTCGACAGATACTGTGCATGTGTGCGCGGCCAGCTGCAGATTTCGAGACCGTTCACTTTCGGGGGAGCCCAGAGCGATACTTCTGTCATCGAACGCGCCCCCCCTACGCAAGCAAGGGCCAGAGTTCTAGAAGGTTCGAGAACAACCCCGCACGCTCGCAGCCTGCACAAAGAGTGGAAGTTTCCTTCGCTTCTCACGCTGCGATTGGGTTAAAATATTTCACTACGCAACAACTTGTGACCAATAGCGACACTGCTATCAAAGGGAACTAGGACACATAAGAAATTGGGGTGGGGGAAAGAGTTAACCTGGTGCGATTTCGACGGAGAGAACAGCAGAAGGGATTTGAAGTCTAGACAGGACAGTCGGGGCAGAAGTTTCTCTTGGGGGGAATATTTTTCGGTTAGAGGCAAGTTCACCTCTACCGGACTTAGAATTTTTTCAGTACCAGCTCGAGTATTGAGCAGACTGTAGTAAATAGAGGAACTTCTCTGGAGTTTGATAATTCGTGTTCTTGAATTATTCGTGACGGATTTCTTAATTTTCTGAAACCGGACTTGTAAAAGACTGTCATAATAATCAGAAGAACGCATGGTTGTTTACTCCGCGCCTGAGGTCGGGAGAAAAATCCCGGCGATCTTCAAGCACTTCCAGTCGCCCAGACATCGCTGCCAGTTCGCCCAGACCTCGCTGCCAGTGGTGGCATAATAACCAGAGGGTCGCCCAGCTGACGCACGCGCCGAGAGGGTGTGAGGGGACTGCCGCGGTCGCGTCCTTGCCCAAGGCCGCCGCCCCCCTTCCAGACGCCAGAGGGTCCGCCCGGGCACACAAAGAATTCTACAGGGCTGAATAACCCGAGGGTCATTCAACCCCAAGACTTATGTAATGCAGTGTCGCGCTTGGGCACGTTAAATTATCATCCCGTAACCCATGTAAATATTAGTTGTAACAAGTTGATTTTCTTCCTAGTCATAAGCTTTACTGATTACTAACGCCTAATGTTCTTTCCTTTTTTTTTTTTTAATCGATCTCTTCAATTTTTTCCATTGTTAGTTTATAATTGAAATTTCCCTGGTGCATTTTTTTTTATTATCATTCTTGCCCAGAAATAAATTGAATCATTTTACCAGTGAACAAGTGTTTATTTATTTTGTGTTTCTATTGTACTGCATAACAGTTCCTTCCATCACCGATCTGAGCTAGTGGCAGGGTCGCCAACCGGTTCCACAGGTAATCGGTTCGGTTACAATATATCTATCTTATTATCCCCTTTTGCTGCTTCTTAACTTCAACTGTCAATCTAACATCACCTTTAGTATTTTGAAATTGTTCATAAACAGCCAAACAACGATCCGAACACTTGTAGGTTGCTGTTGTTAGGAGCACATAGGACTGGAATTTGGCTGCAGTTGAAAGTTGAATTTGCGCTGCGCGTGTGTGTGCGCGAAGCACCGTGCGCCCCCCCCCCGCCCCCGCCCGTTCATTCGCACGGCGAGCGTGAACGGGCTGCGCTCTCTGTCTGGCGAAGCGTGGCCGCGCGGCAGCCAGCGCCGCATTTGCAATTCATTGGCGGCGGCGCTGGGGGCGGGCGGGGGCGGGGCGGGGGCGGGGCGGGGGCGGGGCGGGTTGGCGGCTGTCGAGCCCTCGTGTCTGCCCTCGCGTAGCCCGCGCCGCCGCCGCCGCCGCCCGTCAAAGTGGCGGCTGGCCGAGCGCGCGCCGCCGACGCCGAAATCGCGCCGGTATACACGAAAGCCCATTATTTATTACGAATCGATAGCACGCGCCCGTGCCGCCTCCACCGCCCACTCTCGCCTGCCCCTCCTCCCTGCCTCCGCCCCGCCCCCGCCCCCGCAGGGAACGTCGCGTTTCGCCCTGCGCGGGCCTCGAGACGGGGAACGAGGTGGAGGGGAGGGGGGAGGGGAGAGGGCGGGGAGCAAGGTCGGGTACGAGGTGGGCGGTGAAGGGGACGCTGGGCGACGTCGGGGCTGGAGTGGCAGGCTAGGGAAGGGGGATTGCAGGGGTTAGTGAGATGGGGTGGGGGAGCTGAGGGAGTGGGACGGGGGGAATGTCAGTAGGGAAGGCAAGGAGGGGGATGGAGGGGGGACGACGGCTTGGCGGGTGTGGGGGATGAGGTGACCTCGAGGCCGGCAAGCGGCGGCGGCTGCCAATTAGCGATATGGAGCCCCGTCCATTCACACGGTAGCGCGATCCCAGGGCAGAACTCGCCTTCTTCAGCTGGTGGGAAGCCGACGCGTCGTTCGTTCTTCGCCACCACATTTGGTGACCGGTTATTCTGCAGAAATCAGTGTTCCGGAGCTCGAAGAAAATATTAAGCAGCGCACCTCCCCTTTGGGTGAAAAAAGTTTTTGAAGTGATACAACTTTACCGTGTACAGAAGAATAATGAAGCATTATAATAATTAATGAATGTGTAATAAGTTCGTAGTAAAAAAACGAAGTCACTTTTGCCCCGCGCCGTCAGCCTCGTGTGCAAAAGCCTATTCGTGTTTCATTGAAATATCACATAAAATTTGTATCATTCGGATTTTTGTCAACGACTATCACAATATTTTTTTATATTAATTTAAGGATAATTTAAATGTGTTAGCAAATGTAATGTTTTGCGATTGCTTTCAATAACTATTGTTTGCGTTTTTCTTGTCTTAGGAAAGAAGTGTTGTAATGTAGTGCTGTAATAAGTTCATTAGAGTACCAATGCTGCAATGGAACCTCTTGAACCATCCGTAAATGTAAACTAATTAAAAATCTTTTTATGGTAGTGCGTATCGTTTCATCACAGTAACAGGAAAGAAAAATTCTTTGGACACATTTTTAGGCATAACGAATTCTAAAACACAATTTCGGAATGTAAAATAGTTGGAAGAAGAGGAAGAGGGAAACCTAAAATAACACTTTTGGAACAACTTCAAACCGAATTACAAATCAAAACCTATGCGATGAAAAGGACAGCGGGGAACCATAGCAGCAGCGACAAGGCACTTCTTGGTCTTTAAAATGATGAATGATTATCCTTGTTAACATAAAGTTTACATGAATACACTGGACTAATGAATAATAATTGTTTCTCTTGTTACATAATCGGGATAGTAAAGAGGGTTGTGACCCATTTTCTCACTCACAACGTAGATGCATCTATGGTTTCGAATTTCAATCTTGCCAACGTTGTTAAGGTCTCCAAACGGACCGTCAGGATTCAACACAACGGCCTGTCATTTTATTCCTGACTTGAAAGGGAATCCTGAACTCGATATCATTTTAGTGACAAGGGTTGTCGCTAAATAAATGCAATTGAACAGCACTACTAGCGAGAGACCCTGCTTCTGAAACAACAAAACAGCGCGTTTTAACATACTTCTGAAGAGACTTTTGACAGAAAATCAAACGATTGGTACCGATTCATACTCATTGAACAAAACTTTCCCAGTACAGAATATATGAATTTTTATTTGCGTTTGAAGTTGCCTGATTCCCTGGAAGGGTATTTCTGCTTTAAAAGTACTTTTATTTTTTAATGTTCACTGCAGATTACTGGCACCATGATAGTTCGTGTAATAAAATCAAAAATTATATAATGGAAGAAAGATGAAATTATTTCTATCACAATTATTCCAATTTGTATTGTGTAATTTAGTGTACCTTGATCGCGTTTGAATTTTTCTTATAATTTTCAATTAACGAAATTTGAAAAAAAATCCTTTGAGTTTGGCATATCTTTCTAAATTTATAATAATTGCATCATCCAAAATTCAACGTTTTCCAAAAAGTGTAAATAATATTAATAAATATATTACTTTCAAAAGCCTTCAGGCATAAATAGGCGTACTGCTGAGTTATTTTACCCATTTTTATAATACCCTCTTTCTGTCTTTTTGTAGTATTGACGCCCTTTGGTCTATTTCGTACCCTTGTCTAGCTAAAAAGGATGGGTATGAAAATAAAAAGGCCTAAATAATTTTTGCAACTTTCCATTTTGGTTCGACTTCGCTTCATCATCAGCTGAGAAAGGGCACGAAAACAGCAACTGATCAAGTAAAATTTTTCACAACAAAATAATTATCAAAATACTGTAAAAGTGTTGAATAAAACATGTTTGCAAGTAATACGTTACACCTTATCGTCTTTTTGGAAAAACAGTGATAGTGCATGAACTATCATGAATAAATGATTTATAAACCGATGACTTCGTAGTTTTCAAATTTCTTCTTGAAGAAATGGCATGTTTACAGAATTCCACCTCTCACTGACCCGCTTTTTACACCTCACATTCCACTCGGATTTGAGCACTTGCCCCCAGAGTGCTGCGTAACACTGCAGTGCAAATTCAAAATCATTTGACCGCGAGAAAAGGCTCAGTGCATCAATTAATGGCACTGCAGTCCCTCTGACCGGAAGGTGCTAGGTACAAGTCGCGACGGTGGCAGGATTTTCGACAATTGCTTATCAGCTAGGTCTCGGGGACAATTCTAGCGACCGGCTGCTCTGATCTGTAGTTTCTCCTATCAACAACAGGGGACTGCCGGAGCAGTACCCTAACAAACGGGTCGCGGACAGCACGCCACCCCTTACACACACACACACACACACACGCACACTCTAACGTGCAGCCCTATGTGTGGTAACATAACTTGCACCGACTACCGCACATGACGGGAGACCGGTCGGGAGCTAAGAGTTGTCCCGGCTGGGGCCCTGCTGGTGGGAGATACCTGGTCGCGGTTAACCGACCAGTAGATCGGCGCCGGATCTCTCCATACATACATGCACTACACTTGCTGGACTGAGCCGTAGTAGTTGACGCGCCCGGACTCTCTAACCATCAATCAATTAATCCAAATCGGTTGAGGAAAGGCGCACGGCGCCCGGGAGCGGCGTTTGCGCTCGACCTCGCGGCCGGACGCCGCCCGAGCGCGGGGGCGGCGCGGGGCGGGGCGGGGCGGAAACGCATGCACAGCGAGCGCCCCGCCCCCGGTCCCGCCCCCTCCCCGAGCGAGGAGCGCCCGTCCGAGCGAGCGGTGCAGCGCGCGCCGCCAGTTTATAGCATTTGCATATTTGCGGGGGCGGCAACAAGCGAACTCATCACCCTGCGCCGAAAATAGCGCGGCGCCCGGCCCCGCCCCCTGCCGTCCGCGCTGCGCTCCTCCGCCCCGCCCCGCTGCGCACACCTCACACCTCTGCGGCTCTGCCCCCCTGCTCACCCCCGCCAGTCCCTCCGTACCTCATCCACCCTCGCTTCTGGTTCACGCTGCCCAGTCCCGCCAAGTCTCGCTCCGATGGACCCCCTCCCCTCACAATATCTACTTACCTTTCTCCACCGATATGGTGGTCCTCCCCCACACTCGCCTCGCTTTCCCGCCCGGATCCCTCCTCCACTGCGCTCAAGCAAGACTGCTCCTTCCTCCCAGCTGTGATGCACGCCTGCCTTCCCGCATCGCTCCTCCGAATACCCCTGACCCCGACTTTCCGCTCTTTCTCGATCCTGCCTTCGTTCCATGCTCCGCCCTGTTCTGCCCGCATCACGCCCCTTCCAGGCCCACGCCTCCTGCCAGCCCTCCCGCACTTCCCCGCCACGCCGCTTCCACCCCCTATGCCCTCCCGCCGTTTCGAATAACGGCGACTCGCCTCTCCCCTCCGACCACCATCCCTCCCTGCCCACACCCAACTCACTTCTCGCCCACACTCCTACCTCACTCTCCTTATATCCCAGCCCACCCCACCCCACACCCCGCCCTTCCCCGATCACACCACACCCCTCTGCAACCTCTCCCCGCCCACATCCCGACTACACACCGCCAACTCCCCGCTCTCCCTGCCCCCAGTCTCCCCACGCTCCACCCAACCCCGCCCACACACCGCCCAGACACCGCTTACTCCCCGCCCCACCCCACATACACCCTGCTCCACCCCAACCACACCTCACCCACACCACGGCCACGACTGCGTCCACCCCACCTCTACTCGGAGACATCCCGCCTCCACGATTTCCCCAAGCCACCCCTTCATCCCCTCCGACCACCTCCCTTCTCACCGCCCTTCCCCTGCGAGGGGGCGTGCGAGGGGGCGTGCGAGGGGCCCTGCGAGGGGGCGTGCGAGGGGGCGTGCGAGGGGGCGTGCGAGGGGGCGTGCGAGGGGGCGTGCGAGGGGGCGTTCGAGGGGGCGTGCGAGGGGGCGTGCGAGGGGGCGTGCGAGGGGGCGTGCGGGGGGGGCATGCGGGGGGGCGTGCGAGGGGGCGAGCGAGGGGGCGAGCGAGGGGGCGTGCGAGGGGGCGTGCGAGGGGGAGTGCGGGGGGCGTGCGAGGGGGCGTGCGAGGGGGCGTGCGAGGGGGAGTGCGGGGGGGCGTGCGAGGGGGCGTGCGAGGGGGCGTGCGAGGGGGAGTGCGGGGGGGCGTGCGAGGGGGCGTGCGAGGGGGCGTGCGAGGGGGAGTGCGGGGGTGCGTGCGAGGGGGCGTGCGGGGGGGCGTGCGAGGGGGCGTGCGAGGGGGCGTGCGAGGGGGCGTGCGAGGGGGAGTGCGGGGGGCGTGCGAGGGGGCGTGCGGGGGGGCGTGCGAGGGGGCGTGCGAGGGGGCGTGCGAGGGGGCGTGCGAGGGGGCGTGCGAGGGGGCGTGCGAGGGGGCGTGCGAGGGGGCGTGCGAGGGGGAGTGCGGGGTGCGTGCGAGGGGGCGTGCGGGGGGCGTGCGAGGGGCGTGCGAGGGGGCGTGCGAGGGGGCGTGCGAGGGGGCGTGCGAGGGGGCGTGCGGGGGGCGTGCGAGGGGGCGTGCGAGGGGGCGTGCGAGGGGGCGTGCGAGGGGGCGTGCGGGGGGCGCGTAAAGCACAAGGCGGTGGCGCCAGCAGCGAAACCTGCGACGCTCGGCGCGAATTAATGCAGTTAATAACCCGTATATTCCAGGCAGTCGCACTGCACAAAAACGCGCCCATCACGCCGCTTATCTCCGCCCACGCTGCGCCTTATCAGCGAGGATCGCTGCGCGGTGCGGCGGACAGCGAGCGGCCCGGTGCGTCCAATTGTTGCCACAAATCGCGAAAGCGCTGCTTTTTCAAATACTACAACCCGCGCGGCGCACCCGGCCGCCCGGGCGAAAGAACGACAAAGCGCCGGTTTGCGTTTCTTTCCGGGCTTTTATTTTGTTTCCGTAGGTGGTTTAACTCCACGTACAGAGTGCTGCTGCTGACCGCACGTTTTGTGTTCTGCCGGAGGGAATATTCGACTTGAAGTGCTAGCTGCTGCGCTGACGATGGAATGGAAGCAAAACGGGCTTTTTCTGACATTTTATTTTCCTTCCTTTTCAGTGCATATCAAATACATTACTGGACTCCGAGAACATCAGTGGAGGGGGGGGGGGGGGCTGGGGAGCTACGATGGACCCTGAGATGTTACGAAATAATTTAAATAAAATTGTAGTTATTTAAGAACTAATACAGCATGTATTACAATTATTTCCTTCCAGTGTATATCAATTAATCCTTTGACGAAAAGCAAGGGCCTTAAAATAAATTCTGTACTAGCGTTTCATTACACGTCACATCACAACTGTTATCAATATCGGTGGACAATAAAATAAAAATAAAAATGATTATGGGCTGTTAAAAGATAAATTTTCTAATAAGAAAACTTGTAATAATAAATGTACTAATTTCACAATTCGCTTTCCACGCTGTCATATTTCTCAATGCTGGGACGCACATGGCATAAAACGTCACGTGATTCAGCTATGTTGCCAAATCTTTTTCATTTTGTAAACATGGAGTTTCTGAATCCTGTGTCATGTATTCCTTGTACCATTCCTTTTTTCCTGAACAATCACATCTGCAGAATAATTAAAAGAAGCTACAGCAAAATATGCGGCGGTGATGGTGTAACGGTTAGCGTTTCGGACTGTTGTACTCAAGTTGGCGGGTTCAAACCCGATCGAAGCTGTGGATTTTTAAGGGCGAAGAAATCCTTCGTACGCCTTCCTTCGGAGGGGAAGTAAAGCCGGCTGTCCCATGTTAGTAGATTTACTTGCATGTAAAAGATCCTCAAGCCTAAATGACGCCTCTGAGCTAAATTCAAATCGCCTGTTTCACGCCCAAGAAATACCTCCTTTCTCTGCTAGTTGGTGAAAGAAGCGTAGCGAAGAAATTTGCGTGGTCAGACGGAAGAGCAGGCCTAATGGCCTGAGTCTCGCCACGTAAAATAAGGCATTAATTCAATTCAATTCAAAATAACCAATATTCAGCGTTTACAAGCATTTTCGTAAATAGAGAGTATTGTGTAACACGAAAGCTGAGCCCGAATGGAAAAAACTGATTTCATATTCGAATTCAGTGCCCAATTCTTAGATACGATCACCGTTCACATCCTTTGTTACAAAAATACTGTTGACCAGTGTAATTAACATATTCTCAACAGATTCAGAATAGAACATTTAATATAAGTCACACCAATGAACCTCTGAATTTCTCTCAAGTGTATTATTTTACATTCCATCATTTTATTATAATAAATTGCATGCAATATACAAAACATCAACGAGTATTATAATATATTTCTTGTCATACTCAATGTTTTTAGATATATTGATATTCGATATTGTTATATATTTCGTTTCAGCAAAAGTTTCGGCACCACTTTTAAAAAGCTGTGTGAAATTGAAATAAACTGTCTTGAATGTTAGAATGATAGTACTAAAAGTTTAAGATATATGAATATTTGTTTTAAAAATATAAAATTTAAATGAAAACAAAAAGCTTTCAATTCATACTATTACTTGAGGATTTCGAATGCTACTATTAATACGTATACAGGTATATTTTTTGTCATTGTTTTTTAAAACATTTTTAAAAACGAATTATTTTCGTATTTAATTTACCTCTATGCGAAGTGTAAGTAAGGATAAAAAATTCATTGCGTTCTCGCGCAACGAGTTTACATGACAATCGTTACATTCGCAGTATCGTATTTTTTATGCTACAGTTTTTTTTCAATGTGGGTCTGTGTTGTCTTCCTTTTTGAAATATTCCTTTTTCATTTTCCGAATGCAATATTCAGAGTTGCCTCTTCAAGTGCTTTCAACTTTGTTTATATCAATATGTAAGCTATATTGCACTCGTGGAACTATTCCATTGTTTCGCGACATCTCTTCTGGCTTTTGAATTTACATTCAACATGTAGAGAGCGCTTCTGTGGATACAAATTTCGAAACAAAGCTCTTAGAGATATTACATTCTTAAATAAGAGCAATAATTTTATTAAGCGTCCTCGTCAGAAATGCAACGATATTAGAAGAGGGCAGGGACACATGTACCAAGATGAAATTCGATCTTCCGCAAATCTGTCTGTCATATTTCATATTAAAATTAAGCCGACCACAACGGTTGGGCGTTAGCACACTGGCCTTCTGAATTTGTACCTCCTGAGTTTGTAGATTCAATCGTGGCGGGGGCTGTGGATTTTCAAGGGCGAAAAATCCTGTGTGCCACGTCAGGCGTTTGCCTGGCACAAGAGACAGGGTAATTATCCTTTAAAATTGAATCCTCCGACAATTTAAGCTCTAATTAGATTCGTAATTGCTCAGTCACTTCCACATAATTTAGAGGTAATAAATTTATTTGAATATCATGCCGTTGGTGATTAGTGTAGATATCGTGTGTACAGTTTTTTTCTAAAGCAAATTAATATTTCAGTTTGTTTTCATTCTTGATTTTTCAAATAAAAGCAAAAATGGGATCTGTAAAGCAGTAGATAAAACGTTTCAACACCCACAGTTTTGTTAAAAAAATGATTTACTGAATCAATAATCAAAACAACTAAATAAATGTCTTCCAAATTGCAACATTCGCTATTTTAATTACACAACTATTTCCCAATTTGACGGGATAAGCCACTCACTTCAACACAATTACGAGGGCTCTGCATCCGGACGAAAACATTTCCACGAATATCGCGAGGCCCCGCGCCGCAGTTCGGAGGAAGGAGAGTTCTCGCTTTGCCCGAAGAAGATCCCTGTTCAACACACATTTTGCCGACACGGGCCGCCTTCTGCCCCTCGGTTTTGAGGAGATTTATTTATTTATCGTGTGGAATTATTTGCGGGTTTCGCACCCGCGTTTTTGACCCAAGCTGCCTTGGAAGTCTACCTCCGCCTGTGTCTGGAGACATTTATCAAGCAGGCGCACCTCGCGGCCGGTCCCCTAATGCGCCTGAGATTTGACTCTCACTTTCTCCGCCAGATGCCAGACTCAGATTACTATATCCGAATCTACTGGTTGGCAGAAAGTGAGATCTCGTTAGATAGCATTCATTGATAATATATATATATATATATATATATATATATATATATATATATATATATTAAATTTATTTCTACCTGCTCGGCATCTCTGCCTTTCAGGGGTGTTCATTGTACAATATTTTACACATTAACTTTTAGGGATGGACATCCGCATGCGTTACCTCCTCTCTCAGGGGTCTGATAAAAACGTTGTTCTTTGAGAAGAAACTGTGGATAACAGTTTTTGGAGTTATATGGGTTTATTTTGAGGAGAGGGTGACAGTGGGTGGAATTTTTGGAAAGTGGAAGATGGGTAGGTGATTTAAGGTGGACGAAGGGAGTCTTTAGGGAATCGTGATCTTATTCTTTTTGATGAACCATACGTTTTACCTAGCTTGAATATTGTTGTACTGCGCGATTGGGGAATGGATGAGAAGAATTTATGAGTCATAAGATTTATATATTCGTTAATGGATTGATAATAGATCTCGTGAGATATCGTACCAAAATACAATACAATTTTTGAAATATTTAAAGGAAATAACTGAGTTCAAAGAGTATATTAAAATTAACATTTTAGCTCTAACA
Source organism: Gryllus longicercus (assembly GCA_038098605.1). Classification (NCBI taxonomy): domain Eukaryota; kingdom Metazoa; phylum Arthropoda; class Insecta; order Orthoptera; family Gryllidae; genus Gryllus; species Gryllus longicercus. Next base: position 53,720 of record JAZDUA010001403.1, read on the forward strand.
GTTTTTTTTTCCTTCTTGGGACCCTTTCCAGTTTTAGAGAATGCCGATTTCAGCTATCCGCACCGAATACCCACTATGTTCTTCATCCGACCACATATTAGCTGGACACTGTCACACTTCAGGGCTCCTCGGTCAGTGGTCAGGACAAGGCCTTCCGCGACAACATACATACGTGAATGTCATGGTACATACAACCATGCCCACGGCGAGACACGCTACCCCTCGGACGGGCCCGGAATCGCAAATCAATCACAGATGCCTTAGCGCTTTCGGCTGCTCATGCGGCAGTAGACTTGGTTTACTCAGTAATTTATGTGATAATATCTTAATGAGAACGTTATCAAAAGAAGCCTTTGCAGGTATAAACTAATGGAGCTACAATCTTTCTCACATTATTTCTAAATATCCAATTTTCGAACATTGAAAGAGTTGAATGAAAATGAGTTCCGGCCTTGTATGTTATCACGATATTGTTGAAGTGATAAACTACAGATTCCAATTATGGTAACTTACAGCTTCCAATATTATTATCATTCCTCTCCTTCCGTAAGGTAGTACAAACAGAAACTGTTATTATCTTTACCAACAAGTGCATACACTGTATTCCATTTCAAATATTTATTTTATCTTTCTTCGTATGAGATTAGGTCTTCTAAGCAAGTTCAATTCATTATCTGAAAATTTTCTAGTTTTAATGTGCTTTGATGACAAAAATGTTCTTACCACACTTATGATCGAACTAATCACCTAGAAATATTAGAATTGGTTTAAATTATTGTTACCCACTACATTTTTTCTTAACTGTTAGTTAATGATACTTTAAAGAGATTTCATAGATAAGATTTGGATTTAGATTTATTTAGTCAAAAAAACAATGAAAACTGTATGTGACGTATTAGGGAGAAGATTATCTGCGCACGTTTTATTGAGTTCCAGAATCCCTTCCCGTCATTTTAAGTATAAATAGATGAAAAATGAGTAAACGTTTAAAATAAATAAATAAAAATAAATTTTAAAATATCGCGAGATTAGAAATATTTGGAAAAGTAATACACATTTTCGTTTCCGTGTTATAGAAAATTTATTTGCAGCTGTAAACGAATTTCAAGCATGATTTTTCTGCATTGATAACAAAATAGTAACTCTGCCTTACCTCTACTCTTACCATTACAAGCAAAAGGAGAGTTCAACAAAACGTGTGCATAGTGAAGCTACATTTTACGTCCAGAAGCAAAACAAGGGGCCATCTCAGCATTTGCTCAATGGATCAGGGAAACTGGACAAAAAACTAAACGAGATGGGGGTCATTGACCCGGAAGCTGAAGTACATTATTTGTTACAAACATATTGTCTACTAATTCAATAAGTCAACTAATTCAATAAGTATCACTGTTTTGTTAAAATAAGCATTAGGTTTCTTTTTAATAATCGGGATTATCTCTGATTGTATAGAAACATTTATGCAGCAGAAGATTTTAATTTTAACTTAAATTTGTGAACCGTTTTCAATTGTTTATTGTCATCTGGCAATGCGTTGTAAAGAAACGTACATGTTTGTGGATTTCTGAAAGTGAGCTGTTTATACTGATACTTGATTAACGTGATCCAACATTGCGGGACCCCATATTCAACTGGTAAAGAATCCGAAAGATAAGTAAATAATGTTCTTTCGTGCCAGTATTTCTACTCTTTGACATCGATTTTTAAGGTACGAGGTTATCCAATGTAGGGCGATAACACGAATTCCATAAGAAGGTAATTTTGATAGCGAGATTTTATGGTCAATAACGTCAATACCTTTTGTAAGATCTAAAATACTTCTAATTGGTTCTTATTTTGGTCCATAGATGAAGCAACATGTTTATGAAAAGAAAAAATGCAGATTGTGTGTCTGAAAACGCTTTGTTTTCCTGAGAAAAGTTTTCATTCGCGTATAGAAAAGCCTCTGTAATATTTTTGAGAAAACTGATAAAAGAGAAATTGGCTGGTAATTTTGAATTTCAATTTTGCTCCTTTTTTTAAAAAGTGGCTTAATGTTTGCTTTTTTGAAAATATCTGGAAATATTCCAGTGCATAAAAAAGCTTTGAAAATGTGAGTTAACGGGTGTATAAAGGCAGGTACACAATTTTTCAATAAACAATCCTGAAATTCATTTCAACCAGATGAATATTTATTTTTTTAGTTTACTAACTATTCGTACCATTTCGTTAGAAGAAGTTTCGGAAATAAACATCTTGTAGAACATTTTTTGGGAAGGTAATGATGTTGAACTTTGCGGTTTTAGTCCCTTTGTGAGTTCAGCTGAAATTCTAGAAAAGTATTGGTTGAAAAGATTTGCCACTTTTTCCGGATTACTGTCTTCTCTTTCATTATCCTGTAAACAACATTCTCTACTAAGTAACGAGATGATGTGGTTGTATTTTTTACGATATTCTACACGGCTTTAGTTTTGTTACTAGCGTTCATAATATCCTGATTATTTTTCATTATTTTTGCCTGAACTATTACTTTCCTTAAGATTCTTTTGTATTCTCGGAAGTAGACGTGGAAACCGGGCGATATGTTATGATGGTTAAAAATAAAGTAAATCGTACGTTTGTTTTTACACGATGTTCTATCTTGTATGATCCAAGTACTATTTTTCCGTGAAATATTTAATTTTCTCTTTTTGAGAGGACAGCATGCGTTAAAGTGAAATGAAAGTTTTGAGAAAACTATATTATATTTTTCATTTGTGGCAACAGCGTTATAAACTGTGTCCCAGATTTCCTTCAGCAAGTAGTCCGTAAAAATTATGTTCTGTGGATGGGTTAGGTCTGTACCTTAAACAACATTATCAGAGAGTAAAAATATGGTACTGGAATTATAGGACATTATTTACCCACTGTTCTGAGTCATTGACAATAGAACATGGTGGCCCACAGGGATCGATTTTAGGCTCTATTATATTACTAATGTAATGTAAATCCCAATGCTTTCCATTTCAAATAAACAATTGTGCACTATATTGAATATAAGCGATGTATCTTTGATGTTAAGGTAACAACCACCAAGGTCCCTCAATTCTGACAAACTTCACATGAAACTCCATTTACATGAATTGAGCACAATCTTAAGTTTATTATGCTACGTGTTTGCAATTATTTCACATTCGGTCAGCATTCATACTGCTCGATGTCTATATTTTGCGAATGTTCATTATCGCCTAAGATACGGCACAATATTCTCGCAAAACCCATCCTAGAGCTCCAATCGTTTAGATTACATAAAATAATTGTGCGAATAATAAGAAAAACCTGCCGACGTAATTCTTGTAAGTCTCTCTTTATTTATACTGTGATAGTGTCTCGCGTACCTGCGGTTTACCACGTAATCACCATCGGGTGTGATTCGTTTCCCCCTGATTACTCTCTTTTTACTAATTATTGATGCCAAGGTCTGCCCGGCCGCTCTGCTTGGCTCACACGTACACCAACACACACACACACACACACACACACACACACACACACTTGTAACTATTCATCCGGTCTATTTACAATGCACATGCTATGGATTGGTATTTTGGAATTTCTTTGGTGTAAATGATAAACTTTACTACGATTCATAACATAGGCCATTTACGTCTCTAAATTTGAATATTTAATACATGTTAGTTGGTCGAAACTCTCTTGAAAAATTATCACTACTACTACTACTAGCAAACTACTACATTTAATGTTCAACTGATCTTTTTTCTTCTGACTTGTTATGATGAATGAAATAATAAAGTCTGTAGTCATGTACCATAACATCCGTTGTTGCTTCACTTGACGCCGCAGGTACCCGGGAGCGTTGACTTCACAACAGCTTAGAGAATCGGCAAAACGAACGCTCGTCTTTGTAGCACCGCAGCGTGATGAAACCATCTGCATTCCCCTCTGCTCGGCCGATCAGGAAGGCGCCCAGGTCCCGGCGAACGCTCGTCTCTCCGTTCTGATGTGTGCGATTCTATTCGACTACAGTTTCGTCCTATCGTGAATTACAAAGTGCGCGACGTTGACTACATTTACGGTAACTGATTAGCATTTCGAGTCACCGCCATGAGCTCACAACGGTGCGAGAGTAATAAGTTCTGGCAAAGAGTAGCTTCAACTCATGGCCAATGTTAATGACTGTGCGAACGTAACATTCTCGCGGTTTCTCTCCTGGCTCTTATGACAGTTCTCGATAACGTTGAAATCTCATATGCTCGCAACCACTCTCGTTAACCTCCAAATCTTCTGTCCTTCCGAGACTAGTCTTCTTAATGTCTGCTCTCAATTGTCTTCCCTCCCTAACGCCATCGGCTTATACTTTCCCTTCCTCCTAGACTAGACCTAAGACTCCGCCCTCTCTCCTCATGCTCCAATAGTACATTCCTTTTAATTTTCTTATTTTTTTCGCAGACTTTGAATTAGGCTGTAGGAACTTAGGCCACAGTACTGCGCACTCCCGTCGCCCTCGCTCGGACACGTACACGATTCCGAATGTCTCGCTGCCATTGCCAAGAATCCCGAAGTGTTTAGGACAACCGATCGAGCTCGCGCGCTGGCTTCGTTACGGCTGTCCTCAGATTACTACAAGCGGTGATCATTGTGATCCGCCTGCCTTCTTTTTAAGTCATAATTGGCAGCTGCAAGGGGTGAGGCTTTTTTTGTGCTCGGCGCTCGCGCTACGCACTTGTGGGGTTCGGCATGCTAGCCAGCGGTCCCATGAATATGTCGGCTCTGTCGCCTCTTCGCGACTCCACTACGCGAAAGGTTCCTCTCCTCGGCTTCTGTGCGCGCCCGTCCCACTCGACCTCCCTTCTCTCCCTCGTCAGTTTTATAGCCAAGTTTTATATTAAGTAATTTATATATCATAATACTTTCCTACTAATGCCTCTTCATTTACAAATAAGGTGTCACACTCTCGAGGTAATCTGTCTTTGGAAATAGGTTTTGTTACACTCGACCTGATATTTTATTTTGAATTCTTGTCAAGAACTCTCTTTTTCTTCTGTATTAATAAATTAACTAGCATACGGGTTAGAGAAGTGATCCCAGAATTTAAACGAAAAAACGTGGGCAGAATACACTTGACCCGACAACACATCCCACAAAATTGTTAACTGTTTTCTTCGTTAAATATACAATAGGTGACCAAATTTTTAGGGACAATACTCATATTTCTGTAATTTCTAGTTTAAACCATTTTTAACAAATAATTTGGCTTGGATAAAATTTGTAGTATAACTGTTATCGTTACTATTGTTTTTAGTAAGTGGCAACACTAGATGCCTGCGTTATTTAAGACATAAGTGACGTCGCTTCTCATTGACTTGAAATTTATTGTAAACTACTGCTGTAATATAGTCATACAAAATTATTTATAATTTTTTTTAGTTTTTTCTTTACAAATTGATTAAAAGATACTTATTGTTCCTTACTGCATTAATTTTACCAAATTTCATTAGTGAATTTTATTTTAGTTTACACTGTAACGTCACAACCTCAAAGTTTTTATTTTTTAATAGGGTAAAGCTTCAAACACATCTCCAAGGAAAATTAGAGAAATACAACCATTATTTCACTCCACACATTGACGGAGAGCTATAACTACGAATACAGAAGTTTCGAAAACATTAATTCACAGAATAAAAATAAAAACTGATCGAAACAAACCTCTGAAGGCAGGCCTTGCGGGTAAATGTGGCAGGCAAACGATCACCAGCCTACGTACTGATCCTAGATTCAGGGAAATCTGCCTCAAAAATCGTAAATAGTGTTGCCTGCGATAAACTCCGAGGGAGTAACATTTTACAGCAGGACAGTCCACAGTCGGTTGGTTGAAGAGAACTTGATCGGTCGTCGCTCTATCAAAAAACCACGCCTAACTCAGACCAAGAAGAAAAAGAAGACGAACAAAAAGAAGCGACTGAAATGGGCCAGACAACACTGAATCATGACTGATGCAGACACGACATTTTTCTATATTTAAAGCACTGGTGCATTTCATGAATAATTGTTTTCGTAACATTTTACAGGTATGCTTCTCTGACGAATCAACGTTTCCGATTTTAGATAGTTAAAGGTCATTTGATGTTGCATCGTAGGCTTTCACAGCCGGAGTCCATAATAGATAGTTTCCGGGCTGGTGGGCCGTGGTCCAGTTGGAGTTAAACTGCCACACGTTTTCATCGCGGCGGTGGACATCTTCAGTGATGGCCGGGTCTGGGCGCAGTGTGTGGGGGCGGCTGTCGACTGGAGCAGCGTTCCGCTCAGCCGTAGCTCTTATGTCTCTCCCTCCTCACGCAGACTATAAGAGCTCTTACAATAATGCAACATATTCTGTTAAAATTTAATTTATTTTAAGTCTCATCAACACCTACGTCATTAGCGACTAAATAAATGCAATATTTTTCATTAACAATATTAAGGTTTTACAATATTGAGGTTGCAATGTAATGTTGACTATGGATACGAAAAAATATGCACATATATACACACAAAAATACATGCATTCACAAAACAAAAACGTACATACATAAACCTTAAAATTACATCCGTGATCATTATTACAGAAAGATGTAAGATATTACATTATTCTAATACAGATAGATATTGTCCAAAACCACCTATTTAGATTCAAAATTTTATTACAATGTATTGGTGTGTATCAGAGAATAGAATCTAAACTTTGGGTCGAAAAATTGAGGTCTGGTGGAATTATATTGGGAACATCCCTGGAGGATGTGATTAATGTGCAGGGGGCAATTACAAGAGAAACATACCGGGTTAGATATTTCTCCACTATATGGTTATGGGAAAATTTGGTATGGCCTGATATAATACGTGAAAGGGTTACTTGTTCACAACGTGAGAGGTTTGCGAATGCGACATATTATTGAGTATTTTTTGGGAAAAGAAACCTTATTTATGGAATTGTTGAAAAAAAATGTGAAAAATGAGTAAATCTCCATAGACGTCATGAACTTGACAATCCTTATCATACTGAATCCGTTCAGAGGGATAATACAATGCATGCGATGACTCACGATCTACACTGAGTTTAAAATGGATGATTTATTGAGAAAATTATGTTATTGAAAGCATTTGTTCAAAACGTATTTATTATTTAAAATGAGAAATTAAAATTGTAAAAGCGGGGCGCTCGTTTGCACTGTTTTATTTACACCCCCCCCCATTTACCTCCCCTTCCAACTACCCGAGCCAGCGCTGTCGGGGTTGGTCCTCTCACAATGCGAGTGAATAAAACAAGCTCTCATGATTACACGACAGGTTGGGATGACAAAAATACGCCCAGACATTCGCTGGAACCTAACACGATTAAAAGGGACCTATTGTGATAACTGCTACAAATCAAAACTGACCTTCGTGTGAGGTATTGTGTAAACTAATCAAAACGTTTAATTAATTTTCGAGTCACAACAGCTCTGAAATTCGGAATTAAATTACCCAGTGGGATATAACGTTTTCATGAGAGCTAAATGAACAGACAATTTCCAACGAAAGCCCCCCTGGGCAAGTGGTTGGAGGGCGTGTCCTCGGGGTCGTTTGCTCCTCGGGGAAGCAGAGTTCTACGCGACGTTTAAGATGCACTGTGTTGATACTGTGGATGATACTTATGATGGGAATAATTGAACGCTTCGCATTTCGAAATGTATTGCTAACAGATTGGCCTTTTACTTTTTACATGGAAAATTAACTTTTTTACGTCACGTGGCAAACCAAACTAATTTTAGTTCATGCTTTATACTCAAAAAATTGCTGTAATGTGATTGTTGACATATTACAGCTCTACCAGAATAAGCAGAACCCATAAATTTGTATTTTGAGGACTGATATATTGAGTAGTAGTCAGGTAATCACGATTCAATTTTAACATTTTAGTGACCGCGGTGTCTACTGACGATATAATTGTCACTTACCATTCACTCTAAAACAAATTTTAGTAAGAAAACTCAACTTCACTACGCGAAAATAAAAGTAAATAATTTAGAAAAACCAGTTGTCACCGGTGGCGATTGTGTAACGGTTAGCGTATTGGACTGTTACTCGCTCGAGCAACTAAACGGAATTCGACCCATCGACGACGGAATAAGGACCCATCGACTGGGAGCCCCAACCGCCGTGTCGGCACAATCCTTAAGAACACACCCTGTATTACTCGGGAGCGCAAAATATCTAGTTTTTAAATGTTGAGAATCTCGTACACTTTGTTCTTCTATTCATCATTCAACTACATGAAGTCAAAGGGTGAGGGTAGGGATTCTGGGACTCAGAACAAGGTTATCTCCCTCATACGGCACATATAAGTTTTACTTTTCTGAAAAAAATTAACAAATAAAATTAATTTCATATGTGAAAAAATATACCGACGTGTCGCTTATACTATTAGCAATGAATATTTTTTTGCCGTTTTTGTAGCAGAAGCATAAATAGATGTAGGTGTTTTTTCAATATAGAGTGTTTTTCCGGTCTCATCACAGTCTCGTTTTCACGGGTACATTGTGCCAAGTTTTGCTGCACCGTTGTGGATTCGATATGTCATTTGTGTGTGTTGCACATTGGGAACTTGGTTTGCCCCAACCGATCACTTCTTCGTGGCACTCCTATGTATATTACTAATATCGAAAATGCGAAAAAATTGACAGCAACCAAGCACTCTTTGGCCATGCGTCAGGTGTAGATACTTTCATAAAAGTATTCAGGAAGAATTTAAAAAAGAGTTTATATATGTTATTCCGCAATTTTTCATAACTGATGCTACGATTCTATTCTCATACTTAGTGCGTGACTGCTTGCGACACAACAGATGCAATGGGACGAGCAACAAAAACATTTTCAGTATTCATATACTACGCCGTTTCAGTAAAGCCGCTTTTTGCTACCTCAGGACCCCATTATCCACTCCACTTGGCATCAGCTTTTTTGCCACTAGATAATTATTATTCTCTCGCAAAAAGTTTTTTTTTCATGCAATAATTGTACCAAGTACGCTGGTGGCAGAGAGTTTATATAATTATAAATCCCGCCCACTCCATATTATGCAGTTTTCTATGCAAGGAAGAGACACTTTTGAAAGAAAAAAATAATCATTTTTACATCACTTAAGTCTTGTAATGAAAGCTGGAAAGGAATTCGTGAAGAAGACGTTGTAAGTAGGTTGGCGATGTAAAAGAACGTTTTGTAAAAATAAAAATATTGCTCAATCATAAGTATTCCGATAAATAAAACAAATTAATTTTTCATTTATTTTATTTTTAATTGTATTAGGGCAATACTGTGGGGTTGCAAGTCCGAAGCAATTATAAAGAAAAGATATTCATAGAAAGTTTATCAGTCTGGCTCTAGACGTCGTAGAGTAAGCATTGTATCGCTCCTCTTATCGCTGTGCTTCGGTGCTATGCTCAAACTCGTGTTTAGTGCAAGTACAAACGGGCGCCGCTACCAGCCGCTCCCCATTTTTCTAACAGTGTTGTTTTCAAGTGCAAAAGAATTGTTTATTGTGTACAACGAATTATTTTATTGCTCAGTGAAAGTTTAGTGGTCCAGCGAAAGCTGGACCCCAAGTCCCCCGCTTTTTAGGGGGTCAATTCGTGTCAGCAGCCCACGTTCTAAATGGTGACACGCCAGATCAGTTCACAGCAATGAATGGAGATGTGCTCACATTTCCACCATGGAAAATATTCAAATCCTGGAGCAATGCAACACATCACAACCGCCCGCCCAGCAGCTGGATGGGGATACGCAAGGAACACTGACCAACCTTCAGTCAGTAAGCACTAACGATGCTTACGTCAACAGGTATGGTGTTGCCCCGCAACAATCAGTCAACAGTGGTTATAATGAAAACAGTAAAAGTCTAAAACGTATGCACATAAGTCCATCAGACGAAAACAATACTTCTAAAAGAATATAGTACAATTTGCCAGTCAAAAATAGGTACCAAGGTTTGCAGGATATGTCCGAAGAAAATTCGCGAAACGAAAGGGAAGAAAGTGAAGAAACAGTCATTAAAATAACCCCCTTTTAGGTTCATAAAGTACGCGACTATCTCTTATTTGTCAGTGAACTTAATGCTATTGCAAAAGACAAATTTTCAACTAAATTAGAAAAAGATACTGTAAAAATTACATTTATCTCAATAGAGGACTATATAGAATATCGGAAATTCTGTTAAAAAGAGAAAATCGAGCATCACACATATAGGGACCCTACCCAATAAACTTTTTCAGTTGTCATGAAATATCTGCCAATTACCTGTTCAGAAGATGAAATATTTAACGCACTTTCGAAAAAATTTCAAGTTTTAAAAGTTGTTCGGCTGTTCGGAAGAGAACGTAAACCATTAACTACCGTTGCGGTGGATTTAACTGATAATGAAAATAACAAAGCAATTTTAAGAATAAATCGTTTTGTATACAGTGTTGTCAGAGTTCATATTCGCATTAATTCTAAAACCCCAATCATGTGCAAAAATTGTCAGACTTTCGGTCATTCACAGGGAAATTGTGGAGGGTGACGTAAATGTGTGAGATGCTTAGAAAGCCATCATTACTCTCAATGTGATAAACCTAAACATAATATTGTACCAAAGTGTGTTAACTGCAGACGGCTAACTATAAAGGCTGCAAAGCTTACAAACAAGCAGTTAAAAATATAACTGGAATCAGGCTAATCATAAATTTTCATAATACAAACCGCCAAATAGGCAGTTCTCCAATCACCAACTAAATCAGAACACTCAACCTGAACCAGAACACCAACCAACTATGACCCTCAAGAGTTTCCTCCTCTACCGCTTAACCCAACGCCCTTGCATTCTTTCGCTTATCGCACTAGTCAGCCGCCTAGGCCAGATAACAGGAATTCTCTCCCAGTTCTCCAAAATATGAATGTAATAAACGAAAACCTAATCCAAACTATTATAAACAATATTCTTTCTGCAATCATTCCTCAGTTACAACAAATGATTCAAAGGCTTATTTATGCACATTAATGGCACAAAATAAAATAAAAAACTTTAAAATTCTCAACTGGAATGCAAATGGCGTAATGCGCCAAGAGAACGAATTAGGATACTTTCTACGAGTCAATGACATAGATGGTGCATGTATTTCAGAAACACACTTAAGCCCGGTAGAAAATTTTCGATCTCAAAATGTTGATCCTATTGCAGTGATAGAATTTCTCAAATAGCATCAGGTGGAGTAGCAATTCTCATCAATAGGAATACTAAACATACATTGATACAATCCCCATCCTCAAACGAGATAGAAACTATTATCAAAAGAGAATTGATCTCTTCTAACATAACTATATTTGCAGCATATAAACCTCCCAACAAAACATTTTCGTCAAGTTTCATGAAATCATTATTTGATAGTATATCGCAAATAATACTTGCAGAAGATCTGAATTGTAAAAAACCAAATTTGGAACTGTAATACTACTTCATACAATGGGAAACTATTTCATAAATTCGCACTGCAAAGAAATCTGAATATATTAGCTCCTCCAGAACCCACATACTACACCTATAACCCAAATGTAGTTTCTGATATTCTAGACATAGTTATTACACAAAATTTAAACCAACCGATTTACCAAAATGTGACACTAGAATTAGATTCGGACCACAACCCAGTAGTAATTTCGGTCAAAGCTGAACCTCAGGCACACCAAAACGAAAAAATAATTGAGGGAAAAGTAAATTGGGGCATGTTTAGAAACATTCTAACTAATGAATGTCACTATCCGAAGAATCTTAAAACATCATTTGAAATAGATAATTGTATTAGCTTTCTCGAAAACGTAATTAAAAATGCTATCAAAAGGTCGTCGTTTAAAGTTAAGAAATTCATAAAAAATTATACTCCGCTTCCTAAGCCACTACTAAAGGTAATTAAAGAAAAACATGACCTTCGTAGAATGTGGCAATACTCACGCAATAAATGTGTGAAACATAAATTAAATAGCATATCTGTAAAAATTAAACAAGAATTACATAAAGTGAGGTGTACACTTTTCCAAAACGTTTTGGGCAGCATCCCTCCGAACTCCAGGACAATGTGGAATACAATTAAAATGATTACAAAGGAATAATCTTTCATCCCTCAATTATCATCTAACACATAAATTCCATCCCCTTCCATTACCAATTCTGCTACTGAAAACGTCAAACAAAAACATAAAACTTAAATGAATTTCTTCTGAATTACTGCTCTGCAGACTTTGTACACGAGACAGCCGTGTGGCCCTCCTCACTGTTAATCGAGAAGCCAGAATGATGTGTATTAATAAATTGTAAACCAAAACCCCTGAAAGGTATATTATGCAAAACAGGCAGAAAATAAATTTAAAAAAAAGAAAAGTTTAAAAATCTGTTTGTGGAAAGGAATGTCGAAAGAACAATAGACCCAAAAGAAAGAAATGAAGTGGATAATTAAGAGAAAAAAGGACACTGGTTGATGTAATAAGAACTGCAAGGCAGGGGGTTGGGCATATTTAGCTGAAATTGAAGAAAACACACGATCGCCAAGGTACGATGCAACAACCGAACCGAGATGTTTCGGTTACAGAACTATTATTGCCTCTGTATCATCGCTGGTTTGGATGTCCTAGATTTCGAGTCCCAACGATGGAGCATTTTTACACCAAAAAAAGTGATTGAAATGGTCTCGAGGATAATTTTAGTGGCCGCCTGTTCTGATCGGAATTTTCTGTGGTTGCAAAAGAAATTTAAATTGTGAGAAACAATAAAATACTAAAAAAATTGGCAAACATTGTCAAAGATAAAACCAACAGCTGAAATTAGAACGAAACAAGTGAGAGAAATTCGGTATTAGCTATTTTTCAATATACGAGTTACTGCATTTTTGAGAATCTCTTGTTTTCCGTGCTTCTGTGCCGGTTCTTAAATGCATGAAGGAATTTCCTGTACTGTTGTCATACGTTACCTTTCCTCTGTGTTTCATTATTAATTGAGTATGTTATTACTTTCCCGCTACAGAGTAAATAGACAGTTATGTAATGCTGTGCAGAAAACACTTATAAAAGTGGATAAATAAAGCTGCTAAATTTAGAAACAAAAATCCTCTAACACGTAGTGTAGCCATAATCCATGTTTTGGGGGTCCTAGATACCAACAAAACTAATTACAGCAAACCGTTCAGCTGGATTTCTCCAAAATTGATATTCCCTAATCGATCTGGCTGAAAGAGCTTGAATTAGAAACGGATATTTTAATTTTGGGGGCTACTTTACATAAAGCCCCTGGGACATTTTCCAAATTTTCAAAAAAAGAAAATGCTCAATCATATTTTTATTAAATTTTGTTGTTGAATAGTGTGAACTAACTGATTTTTCGAAAATTGCGAAATTTCAACAGTTTTTCGGTATCTTCCCATGACTACAACTATGAAGATAGATATATTATTCCTTAATGAAACCTTAAGTTTTTTAAAGGTTCTTAAATAAGTTCAGTTACAATTTTTCTAAACTTTGACTACTTATCGCATAGTTGTACGTGAAAGTATGTGCGAGAAAGTACGTGCTGTTTTAGTACCACTAGTGTCTCTGACTATTAAATATTTTTTTGGATATATTATATATAATTCGGTTCTAAAATAATTTTATTGTAAATGTACAGAATCTACTCGTGAAGACGTAACATTTAACCACGAAACGTCGGGGTAACATCATTTATCGATGTAATAAACCAAAGAATGTAAAAAAAATGAGTATTTTCATTTCATTTTATTATTTCACAGACAATGGATTGGCGTTAGCTCGTTTGCGTGTTTCTTGGGTTTCATTCTGATTATAACCTAACGCCCCTCAGGCCACCCTGCGGACACCACCGCGGTCGCCCCCACTCCCGCCCTCGCTTCCGCTGCCGCATCTTCGCGTCAGCACATCGCCCGACGCCCGAGACGGGCGACTCGAAGGGTGTAATTTTCTCCCCCCTTCATCCCCTTCCGCTCATCCCTTCAGCGGCTTCCCGTTGCGATCCTGTAGCGCTCGCCAGGCCCCGCATCTCCACCGCCCAGACCCCGCGCCTCGCCCCGCGCCTCGCCCAGCTCCTCGCCCCGCTCCGCGCCCCGCGCCTTGCCCCGCTCCTTGCCCCGCTCCTTGACCCGCTCCTCGCCCCGCGCCTCGCCCCGCCCCTCGCCCCGCTCCTCGCCCCGCTCCTCGCCCCGCTCCTTGCCCCGCTCCTCGCCCCGCTCCTTGCCCCGCTCCGCGCCCCGCTCCGCGCCCCGCGCCTTGCCCCGCGCCTCGCCCCGCTCCGCGCCCCGCGCCTTGCCCCGCTCCTCGCCCCGCGCCTCGCCCCGCTCCTCGCCCCGCTCCTCGCCCCGCTCCTCGCCCCGCTCCTCGCCCCGCTCCTCGCCCCGCGCCTCGCCCCGCGTCTCGCCTCGCTCCTCGCCCCGCTCCTCGCCCCGCTCCTCGCACCGCTCCTCGCCCCGCTCCTCGCACCGCTCCTCGCCCCGCTCCTCGCTCAGCTCCTCGCCCCGCTCCTTGCCCCAGCTCCTCGCCCCGCTCCTCGCCCCTCTCCTCGCCCCGCTTCTCGCCCCGCTCCTCGCCCCGCGCCTCGCCCCGCTCCTCGCCCCGCTCCTCGCCCCGCTTCTCGCCCCGCTCCTCGCCCCGCTCCTCGCCCCGCTCCTCGCCCCGCTCCTCGCCCCGCTCCTCGCCCCGCTCCTCGCCCCACTCCTCGCTCCGTGCTCCTCCCAACTCTTCCGTGCTCCTTCCATCCTTCACGGTATCCCCACTCCACGATTCCCGTCTCCAAGTACCTATCGTCGCTCTACCTATCGTCACTCTACCTATCGTCGCTCTACCTATCGTCGCTCTACCTATCGTCGCTCTACCTATCGTCGCTCTACCTATCGTCGCTCTACCTATCGTCGCTCTACCTATCGTCGCTCTACCTATCGTCGCCCTACCTATCGTCGCTCTACCTATCGTCGCCCTACCTATCGTCGCTCTACCTATCGTCGCCCTACCTATCGTCGCTCTACCTATCGTCGCCCTACCTATCGTCGCCCTACCTATCGTCGCCCTACCTATCGTCGCCCTACCTATCGTCGCCCTACCTATCGTCGCCCTACCTATCCTCGCTCTACCTATCCTCGCTCTACCTATCCCCTCTCTATATATCCCCGCTCCACAGCTTCACGCCGTCCGAGCCCGCTCCTCGCCATCCCCGTTCTGCGCTATCTGCAATTCACTCTCTTCCCCGCTGCCACCGTCTACATTCCAGCCACTCCCTTTTCCCGGCGTCCCCGCTCCGTTCCTTGTCCTCCCCGCTTCCCCATTTCCCCTTGACGGCGGAGCGGGGTCTCGTTTCTCGTGCCGCTGGCGCTCCGGCGCGGCGTCCGCGTGCTCTTCTCCTCAGCGCAGCCCCGGCGTTAAGCCCTGTAGGAAGGGAAAGGTGGGAAAGGTAAATTACAGGCTCGGCGCGCGGGCCGGCCAGCCCGGCAGGCAATCCCCGTGGGCGGCGGCGGCTGGCCGATGCGGGCCTCCGCAACGTGCAGGCGACGGCCGCCCAGGCGCATTGGGAGGGTCAACACCCGACGGCCTGTGTTCTTCGGTCGGTGCGGTGACCGTTGGTTGGGCCACTCGCCTTCGTCCTCGAGGTCCAGGGGTTCGAATTCCGGGTGACGAACGCGGAATCGGCAGTGGAACAAGATTTTCGCAGACCCCCCCGTTTTCCCCCCCTTTCTTGATAGCCCTCAATCATCATTCATATCATGCAATCATTCATGTCACGTTTAGGTGAAATATGTCATAAGCGTGTCCACATGGAGAGCTCATACTACAGGGAGAAACTCTTGAGGTTAGGAATTAAAGTTTACAGATACAGTTCACAATAGAATATACTCCACTAATGTTTGGAGTCTTAATTATATCCTTTTATCACCGAAGACTGAATATGAAATAAATAATTGTTTTGGTGACGTAGATACCTTTTTTTCTTAATCCTATGTAAAATATCATTTATCAACATTATGCCTCATAATCTGAATTTTAATTCACTCTACTTATAACTCAATCATTCATTAATTACCTCATGATGGAGACACAATAGGGCTCGGATACGTTGTGTATTTTCAAGACTATTTGTGAAATAAAGCTGTTTAATAATAATGTTATGCTTATTTCCGATTTTAATTTCTTTTCAGAAAATTGTACATGAAAACTATAAACGGCAATATAATTGCATATTTTGAATATTACTTTTTATTATTTTATTGGCGTATCTTAAAATTGTATCTAGACATTAATTTGAGGTCCCCAAGAACAACGGAATTTTTAATGTTTTGTCATATTTCATGAAATTTAGGAAATACATTAAATGTGCTACATAAAAAATCGAGTATAAATATAAAAAACTACATTTTTCAAATATTCGCAAATAATTAGAATTTGTACTACAGTATCTAGAGTGTAACAGATGGATTTTGAGGGAACCCTGGATGAAACATTCCAATGTTCTCATGAGGCCAATTTGGAATCGAGCCATCCCTTTAAAACTTCAAACAAGACTTTAACATTTCAATCCCGGCCGAAATCCGCAAAAAGTGCATGCAAATAACCTACGAAAGGACTAACAGTTGTTTTATTAGTAAAATCTCATAAGTGAATAAAAGTGATCAAGAAATGCAGTTGATCCCTCTTAACACTTCGCACCCCAATGCACAGTGATTCTTTTCTCTATCTATTCTATTGTCCATTGCATCGCATTTTGTCCATTGTGCCGCACCGCCATAAATAAGAAAGATATTGTTAACACTTTTTGTTTGAAGATGAAGATAGATTTATTTAAACTGCAATTGGTATAATAATAATGACAACAACAATAATAATAACAATAATAATTACAATAATAACAACAATTATTATTATTATTATTATATAAAACCTGACTTCATAAAACTATGCGTTACATGAAGAAAAGGAAACTTCTATTTTCTAACTCCGCACTAGAAGTTTGTACTATTACGTCCACACTGCACTGACACTGATTTCACTTCAAGATGAGCCTTAAATCTCTTGGTTATTCTCTGCTCTGCATTGCACGCCATTTCACTTCACAATACAACACTTATGCATCGCCATATAATCAATTATTTTTAGGTAAGTCCATCATTTACTTAGTAATACTCTAAATTAACTTTTAAACTGTTGAATGTCTCGAGAAAAGGGTTCAAACGTTGCTATTCCATTTCGTTGTCGTTCGGTTGGTCGTTATTGTTCCATTTGTATTAAAGCATTACAAACGAACTTTTACTTTACATGAAATTATTCACAAAATTATATCTTACGGCGCAGATTATGATATATTTGCAGGTTTAGGTACGAATAATTGCGCCATCACACATTTAGTCAATCGCAGCGAGAGAATCCTGGGGAGGTAGCAAGAAAACAAATAACCGATCACTGTTGTTTTTGAGCAGATATCAAATATCTGTGACGTCAGAATAAAGTTGTTTCCAAAAATTGTTTTTATATTTTTGCTGTTATTTATAAATACTTAAATTTACAATGCTGTTATATAAAAGTAACGTACGAATCTCGTTTTTAACGTTGCATTATTGCATTCGTACGAATTTGAAAGCTCACTCGTTTTAAAAGCTAGTACTCGTGTAATAAGGTTTAACATTATGATCTAGTTGTATAATAGTACACTACTAAGCTACTATTGAAATCAGTCTTTTAGATAACGACGTAGCTATTTAAGCTTCAGTACAATTTATTTTTGAGCGTTACAGCAAATACTGAACTAGTATTTTGCTTGCTACTAGACAGTAAATTAATATCTCTCTTCATACGTGATATAAAACTTTCTCTATTTTTGGCGTTAAATAAAAATAAAAATAAAAACGGCGCACTTTGCTGGTGCCATCCTACACGACCCTGCATCGGTTAGGTCGGTGGCTTTTCAGGAGGGGAGTGGTCAGTTCGGGCTTTTTAATCAACCAACGCAGCCGCTGCGGCCGAGGAGAATGGTGCGATGAAGTTTGAGAGGCAGGGGCGGAGAAGGGGAGCGCGTCGGGTGATAAAATATGAGGCGGAGAGGGTGACTCCCGGAAATGTTCATTAGAAGAGCGTGTACCTCTAATTAATCAGTTCGCGAGACGCGGCGACGGACGCATTGAAAAATGCCGCCCCGGACGGCAGCGGCGTCAGGCGCAGCTGCGGCCGATTAGTCTCGATCGGGCGAGGCGACGCCGGGCGGGGGCGGGGGGGGGGGGGCAGGGCTGGGACGGCAGTGGCGCCGCCGCCGCCGCCGACGACGACGACGACGAGCGCGCCGGGGCGGAGCGCCGCCAGCGACACGGGGAGGCGAGTTTTTCCAGAGCCTCGCCCTCTTACTTAAAAACCAGAGATACGCGCAAGTCTGAAACACGTTACCGAGCTTAGCTTTCGACATCCTCTTCACATTTTGTACCTGGTCTCTTCTGGCTGAACGAGGATGGTATTTCTGCGAAGACACCCTTATCATTTACTGCGCAAAACCATCCCGAGAGGCTGCCCGCATCGCGCTATTAACGTGAGTCGTAGTGTGCTACGTAAGACTCATGCTTGTGCCAAAAGGTCACGTCAAAAACAAGGCAAAGTACCCACTCGGTGGTGTAAGCCGCCGTGAATTAACATTGGACTTTCAAATTCAGTCGTTATGGCAGTCGGCTATAATTAGACGAGAATGTGAACAATTAGAAACACAAAACTCTGTGTAAATGTATTTCGTAAGATTTTTTTGCCGTTTTTTGTTAATAACCACCCATCGTCATTTTGACGATATGATTATCATCAAGATGTGTGTGTATAATTAATAACCTAAAATTAATATCATACCCCGGCTCAGGTTCGCCGAATCTTCCTTAGATATTTAGAGCCAACATTGTATCGACTTATTACAATTACAATCTTACAATTACATAGCTTTTTGATAT
Source organism: Gryllus longicercus (assembly GCA_038098605.1). Taxonomy (NCBI): domain Eukaryota; kingdom Metazoa; phylum Arthropoda; class Insecta; order Orthoptera; family Gryllidae; genus Gryllus; species Gryllus longicercus. The sequence goes on from JAZDUA010001403.1 coordinate 72,703, forward strand.
TTTTGTATGTTTGGTACATATGTAAACGCTTATATATCTGCGAATATTTTTTAAACAAATGCGAGTTTCCATACATATGTAAGTTCTGATGAGCTTGTGACTACAAAACGACTTCTCTCATGCCAAGAGGACGTATGGTGATTACGACGTCCACATTCAGTCCAGTGCTTTTTATAAAATTGACCAATTTTATAAAATGCTACGTGATTTTGTTCTTTTCATCAAATTTAGATCCTCGATACAACTAGTATTACTTTGGTTTCATTATATTCTAGATTATTACTATTATTTATGACGTTTTTTAAATTATTGTTTTAATATCTGTAACTTAAGTGTAACATCTTTTATTATTTTTAGGTTTTTGAAAAAGACCCCAATAAGAATTGAAACGTCAAAGTAGTGAGTTATTTAAAAAAAAAATTTAGAGCCGTTTCAATAGGGTCAGAATACTTCCAATTAAACGAGATAAGTCCCGTTAATATATTCCTCACCAAATCTTGCCTAAAAGCGGTCGCTTCCACCTAAATTCATAATTCAATCTGAATATAACTTAGGGTAGAGAGAATTTCAGGAATCCTTTGCAGAATACACTTCTACACTTAGTACGCCATAGTTTAAACTGCTTTTAACGTTAAATAAATAAATGAATAAAAGGTACGACAATATCCTTTAAAACCTCAACGAAAATATTTCAAGATTGGAAGATCCAACATAGCATCCACCGGTGTGATTTGGAAAAGTCCAATCACATTATGAAGATTGAGCAGAAAGTTACGCAGAACAAAGAGAGTGGCATTATTGTATTCTGCAGATAGAGCTGGAAAGGCTCTGAAAAAACCTAGTGCAACATTCAGCATGAAAGAGCTACGCTAGAAACCAGACGATGCATCCTACGACTTTCGGCATTGTCTCTCAGATTTGACTGATATCCTAATTTTCTAATCAAAGTATACTTGTTTCAGTATAATTACTGACAGTCTTGATGGTATGAATTAGCAATGTCACACATATTTGGTATTGACAATAATATATGTTAACTTTCATTGTGTCATGGCCATAATTAAAATATATATACTTTTGTTTTAACTGCAATTGGGTATGACCCAGTGCCAATTAATTAACAACAGCAATAATACTAATAATAATAATAATAATAATAATAATAATAATAATAAAAGAGGGCAATACAAACCGAGGATGCAACAATCATAGTGTCACTAATATTAGTACATCAATTATTTCTACTCTATCATGACATACAACAATTATATGTTGGCGATACTAAAAGTCAATGCAATTTACATAGATATTGGCTATATTAGATAATAGAAATAAGCTCTCAAAAAATTCACGTTCATTACGCTTCACTGCACTACACTACTCTGTTGAGCTTTATTTTATTTATTTATTTATTTATTTATTTATTTATTTATTTATTTATTTATTTATTTATTTATTTATTTATTTATTTATTTATTTATTTATTTATTTATTTATTTATTTATTTATTTATTTATTTATTTATTTATTTATTTATTTATTTATTTATTTATTTATTTATTTATTTATTTATTTATTTATTTATTTATTTATTTATTTATTTATTTATTTATTTATTTATTTATTTATTTATTTATTTATTTATTTCAAAAACAGTTAAAAACTGGGTGTGACGTGCTGTTGGGAGAAGTTAATTTGATGTTACATTTATGTCCAGAAGCAAAACAAGAGGCACAAGTATCTCAGCATTTGCTCGGGGATCAGGGAAACTGGACGAAAACCTCATCGAGATAGGGTTCATTGACCCAGAAGCTGATGTACAATATTTGTTTCAGGTTCTTTACAATTATACAATCCAAATGGTATATAATACATTAAATATCATTGTTAAAATTAATATTACTTTCCTTTTCAATCCTCGATATAGTCTCTAATTGTATAGAGACAGTTGTGCAGCAGAAAAGATTTTACTTGAGACTTAAACTTCTGTAACGAATTTAATCGTTTAATCGTTTAATCTGGCAAGGTGTAAAATAATGTACATGTATTATATGTAAATTTTTTGTAGTGAGCTGTTGATAATGTCACCTGATGAATATGATTACTGATGAGTATTGATGAATATAAGAAACTTTCTTAACTTTGAGTTACATTGATCAGCACTTCACCACACTTCATAACACATATTTACTCATTTAACTATTATTCTCAGCTTGTTCTAACTTATTCTTAAAATTTCGGACAGCTAGAGGAAAGACTTTGAAAATTGCTGCGGGTGTTCCAATAACTAATTGCTCTGTTACAAAAATGAAAGTTTCCCAAGATCTCAGTTTTGTTGCCTTGTTCGAATTTTGTGAGTGTGATCGCTTCGGCCACAATAATTTGATTTTTCTAGTTTGATCTCAATTTCCTTCCAAGCTGGTTGACCTATGTTGGTATTTCATATGCAAATGGCCGGCCTGGGTAGCCGAGGTCGCTAATGCTAATGGGCCGTCGCTCTCTTTTCTCGAAGGATCGTGGGTTCATATCCCGCCTCGGGCATGGATGTTTGTTTGTGTCCATGTCGTCCTTACGCATTCTTCCTACACTTGTTAAAAGAAAAGTGTGCATTAAACTCAATGTTGAATAAGGTTTGCAATGTGTGCTCCTGTTGTTTTATACGTTCTTGACGTGCCACCTTACGCCGAGATATGGGTATACATATATACATATCATCTGCAAGAGGCCGCAGTTGTTGGCACAGATCATATTCTGTGTAGGTATTTCTGTGATTCGTAGATCCTGTGGAGGGACTGAAAGTCGCAGAAGAATTACGAAAGTACTGAGGAATGTGATATAATAAATGAAAGTATCGCACACTTGCTTTGAAGTATAAATTAGGGACTACGTTTCCCCGTCATATTGAAGGAACCCTTAGGAATAAATTCATTTTTAAGCGTAGGAGCACCACCATGCAAACTTTCACTGCCACATTGGTTCGAAACTCTCTGTTTAGGCTCCCCTCTCATCGCAAATTACCAGTATCTGTGTAGGTCATCTACTAATGGAAGCCTGACATTTGACCAGGAGCAGATTTACAATAATTTATGGCAACTGTTCTGGGTTGTTAACCACGTAGTTGCAGCAATTTTTATTTCCATTTGTATCCATTTGCAGCCCGATTTTTTTTGCGAGCCTCTCCGCCAGGAGCAATTTGGCGCTGCCTCCGAACGTAAAACGGACGCGATGCGCATCGCGTTTTTGCTAATTATGTCGTAGGCAGTTGAATGCTTCATTAGCGGCTCCAATGGAGCGCTACGTGTGAACAGGAAACGCGCCGGGCTGGGCGGGGATTCGCGGAGAGGGAGGCGATGGGCGGGGCGGGGCGGGGAAGGGCGGGCGGAATAGGCCAGCGATGGCAGCCTGGCTCGGACGAGGTGGCGACTGGTGCACAGGACAGAGGAGATACAGGACAAAGATCACAGGACAGAGGACAAAGCGTGGAGCGACCGGGGTCAGGAATAGGGAGAGCAAGCAAGAGAGAATGCCGGACATGGATATGGAAGACGGGTCTCCGGAGGCAGGGCATAGAGCTCAGTGCGAAGGGTAGAGGGGACATTGGTACAGGACACTGCTCAACACACTGCGCCCAATACAAAGGGCACGAAACAGGACGCAGAGCACAGAACACAGTCCACGGGTTCAGGATACTGAACCTAGGGTACACGACACAGATGACAGAATGAGCATCGAGTCAGGAAGAGGACGCAGAATACAAAACTCAGAACGAAAAGAATAGGGGGGTCACAACCACATTGCGGCACACAGGATCCGGGATCCAGAATTCGGAGAGGGGAGGCGTAGGAATAGTATGGAATAGTGGAGACGGGTTAGGGAACACGGGATGTTGGTCGTAGGATACGGAAATTAGGATTTCGGTCACGGGAGGTTGAGATCACGATATATAATTATTTCGTCAACAACATATCAAAATGATGAATTTAAGAATTTTTTCATGGGAAAATTAATAAAACTTATACGGGACTTATAAGTTTCGAAACACGGGATACGGGACGCAGGTATGGGACACAGGATACGGGATATGTGGTACTCGATCGGAGTCTTGGACGCGAATTCCTGGATCTGGGATACAGATTGAGAAATACGGAACACTGTATTTGGGAAACGGGATACGAGACACTTGATTTGGGTAGTGGAAACTGATAATTAGGTACGATAATTGAGAATTAAAAACGAAACAGTAAAAAATGGCCAGAGCAATTAAAAAAATCGTATTGGATAAAATAAAAAGATGACTACGTTAATAGAAAGAAAACTAGATTTACGTTATATTTCATGTATCTGAGGGGGGAAATATTTTTACAATTTTAATATTTTCTAAATTTATAAAAAATATTGTTTTAAAAATTACAATAATTTTATAATTATGGTACATTCATCATACGAGAATAATATCAGGTATACATTTCGTGCACAAAACATTAATTCTAGAATGCGAGTGCCTTCAACAAATGGATGAGTTGAAAACCTAGATTTATATGTTACTTAGACTTAGATGTACATGTACCTCAAAGATCCCAGCTCTCGCCACACGATGTAGATTTTCTAAATATTGTCGCAACTGTGTCCATCTAGAAATGAAATATTAGAAATATTACTATCTCTACTTACTACGTTTACGCAGTAAAAGAAAGTATTGGAATTTTGCGGAAGAAAACTGCATTTTTTACGAAAAAATCTAGTTTTGTCAGAACCTAGAATCGAAAAAGTGGATAAATCTTGTTTCTGCATGCACTCAATTACTTTCTCTAAAACCTTGTGTAGTCAGAATCCCCAATTTTTTATTCTTGATACCGAAAAATAGATTGAGGGCAAACCGTTGTTTCGTCTTAAAAAATTATTTTCGAGGCTAGTAATCGAAGAAACATTGATATTTTCTGTGACTGTTCCAATGTTCTAAGAGAAAAAAATTCTAATTTTTCATACTTTTACAATTAGGAAAGATAATGTTAAGTTGACGGAAAAAAACAAAACTTTTTAGACACCGTATGCGAAACGCAGTTTTTTCCTGTGCGATACAGCTAGTAATTTTATCACAGTGTGTGAAACGTTGCGAAGAGTGTGCGAAACATCTGTAACGATTCGAAATTGTATTTCGTCTTGACAAGACGTATTTGTATTATCATTTACAAACATTATAGACAAGAATTGTATTATTATTTACGAACAATAGAGTACGTCACCAGGGGCGGATTAATATTTTTGCCGCCTGTAGGCACATCAAATTTGCCGCCCCCTGTTTAAAATTAATGTTACATTTCAAATTGTAACGTTTCAGGTACAATTCCTCATTAATTGAAACGTTTTAACTTTAAAAGTAACATATTTTGCACATTGTTTTCATAAATTAAATAATTTTTTTGGATTAGCTAATTTTGGATATAAACTGTATCTTCATAGCAAGTAACATTCAACATTATTAACGTTTCAACACTGAAACGTTAGCATTAAAAGGAAACTAAAACGTGACAACTAGAATTGCAACATGTTTCCTTTCGTCAACGGGCCTTAGTTTCAGATTCATAAACTTCTGAAATCATAAGGTATACTCTAATGAAGTAGACAAATAAATAGCTTGTATTAAATATTAATATGATATTTTTAAATAAAAATATGATTCATGCTCTTATAGTTTTTAGAGAACCTAAATTTGTTTTAGAAAATATCAAGAAAATTTTGCGCCTTTGAAAATTTGCCGCTCTTGAAAATTTGCCGCCGTAGGCACGAGCCTACTGTGCCTATGCGTAAATCCACCTCTGTACGTCACTTAGGTATTTCCAGTTATTTGCTATTGAGTTTATATTCCTTTACTTGACGCATTTCATTTCGCTCACGGCGTGTTAAAAATAGTATACCCAACACGGGCGCGAGGTGATTCCCGCACATTGTCGTCAAACTCGACTCGAACGTGAATGAACTGTTTCGCGCCCTTGTTACGAAAACTACTATTTTGCCTCTAGAAGGGTGACAGTGGTCAGAGGAGGGCTAAGAAATCTTCCAAATATATTTATATCATTGAACGTCGCTGATATAATTTGCTCTTAGAGAGTTTTTACCATCTAACCCTGTTTATAATGTCGTTACCAAAATATTTAAAGTAATTTGGTGTCATATATTGTCGTTTCATACACGCAAACTAAAAGAAAAAGATGCGCTTGTCTCACGAATATCGGGTATCCATTGTTCCAGTAAAAGTAACAGTTTGACAGTTTGAAGAAAACATTTTAATGAAGTGAGTTCTAAAACCAACGAAAGAATATCCTTAATTTTGTAGAGGGTAATCTGTGAATCAATAATTCCGTAATTTTGCTTTACATTAAGAAACCATAATTTACAGCCATGAAGGCACTGAATGAACCGAAGTGTTCGTGGTAACATTCATTGTTGACGGCCGGGTTCGCCATAAAGGTTGCTTGAATATGCCTGACGTCTAAGAGCGTTCGTGTGGCCCGCGCTGGCTGAGGTCTGCCTGCAAAGCGTCATAAATCAGTCGCGAGCCAAATAATCCATCGCGCGGAGGCGGTCCGCCCGCAGAACGCGAGTTCTGGAAGGAGATGTGCAGCGGAGCGAAATCGGGCAGTGGCCGCGGAGTGTGGGCGGGGGCGGGGCGGGGGCGGGGCGGGGCGGGGCGGGCGCGGCGAAGAGTTACGAGAGCCCGGGGGCCCGTTCAGCACTCAAGGCGGGGGCCACCAGCCATAATCTTCCCGATCTGGGAGAATTTAAAAGCGATCGCGCGGCCAGATGACCGCAGTAGCTTCTCGACTGCGCCAGCACCCCCTCCCCCTCCCCCCTCCCCCTCCCCCCTCCCCCTCCCTCCTCCGCCGCCGGTCAGAGCGAGCGCGCCGCAGATGGCTTCCTCCTCCGGATGAAGAGATCGCTCGGGACTTCGAGGCAGGCTCGTTTTACCCTTAAGGAGTCGCGCTGTTGTAGCACTGGATATGTGAGATAAACGAGAACGTAACTAAAGACGTAATGTTCAATACAATTATTTTTACCAGTTGTATTTTCAACATGCATATTTTCATGAATTACGAATATTAATTATTTTATGTTGATGAGAATAATAATAAATTAGTGGCATGAAGCAGCAAAAAGCTACTGAAGAAAACCATACATTTTTTTTCAAAAGGTAACTGGCACACTACTCAAGAACAAATAAAATACTCTCGTATCACACTGCTCTAAATGAATTATTTTAACAAAAACTTCACGAATAATTGAATACCATAACACTGTGTATGCGAGCAGCGTCCAACACGTACTTATATACCAACAATATAAAAAAGTTGCAGTTCCATAACACAGCACATTAATAGCAAATATTTAATGAGGAACTGCCTCTTCCTTCGATCCTTACATGACAGCGCCTGAGCGGTAAGCAGTAAATTTCTAGGTATTTTTATTCAGTCGATTCGCCAGAGTGATGATAGGTTGACTAATACAATCAAGAAGTTGCGTTTTCTGTGAAAACTGAAACTGTATAATTGCATTTATATTTTTTCCGAATTTCTGGATATCTGACAAAAACATAAACACCTCATACATGACCGAAAGCTGCAATTTCAATACCGAACGTTTCTTTCAATATCTAAGCGCATTAGAAATTAGTAATACAGATGTGACATACACATTTCGACAATGAGGACAAGAAAAACTCGTCTTTACTCCCCTGTCGTATTAAGGTGGTGAATATGAGCTAGTGGATGAGTGCCAAGTGCAAAGTTGCCTGAGCCAATTTCGCACCACATTGAGTGCACAAAAGAGCTCCGGAATCCACGCAATTGCCACAATGCACCGGCTCAGGCGCCAGTGAGTGGTTCTACGACCACCGCGAGTGTTACCTCGGGTGGACGTGGTTCCAACGAGGCCATGCGCAATGCTTCTACGAAGAGTGTGTTTGGAGACGTGAGTGTCGCGGGTCACAAATCACGCACCTACCACCAACGGGGCACCCCCCCCCCAACCGGAACAAGCTCTAAGCTCCCGACTGGTCTCCCGGAAGTGCATGTACGTGGAAATGTGTGTACGTAAGGGGCGAGGATCGAACAAGGAACAAGAAATCGATGAAGGAAAGACCGCGCGCGGTCCATGGTCCTGTTCTTATATACCCTCTCTCTTATATCTAAGACCTATCTTATATCCAAAACTATCCCACTTGCTCTGCTAAATCGTTTCGTTTGTCACACAACACTTAATCCCAGCGTTTCGTTTCTTACGTTATCTTCGACGTTCCTCAAGGCCCAACACTTACACCTTCATACTTCCGTAGCGCAACATCTTAGCGGAATCAGTGTCCAGTCTTCTGTCTCGCCACAGAAAACACATACTCCGCCGCTGTTTTTTAACTGCATTTATCTCAACTTAGAGATCGATTCGCAGCGAAGCATATCCACTTCTCGCTGATTCACCGAAAATTGCTTCGCCAATCTTCCCGACAACACCTGAGCTTGAGAAGCACCTACAGGCAGCGATGTTTTCTTCTGAGTATGATGTAATTTCTGATCGTTCAATGACAGTACGTCCTTGACTAATCTTCTCTGAAGCGTTGTTGTTGCCGTTTAAGTCGCACATTTCTCTATTTCCCATTTTCTCGAGCGATCTTTTACATCAACTGTGTCCCACTCCAGGAGCTATTCGTTTATAATTTTTTTAAGCATTTTCTCGCTAAAGAGTTCGTCCCAGTTTATTATTTTCAACCTAAATTTGATTGCTTTCAATTTCAATATAATTCTGGTAAACCTGTGCTCTCCAATTCTCGTAAGTCTACAATGTTCGCAGTGTCACTGTTCTTCCTTCCCTATTTCCAGATCCGCAATGATCATTTAATTCAGATCTTTATATTACATGTCTACCTTAACGTCTCCCAGAGTCGGACGATCAGATCGTGCTTACTTAAGAGGTTACATAACAGAGGGACGTGTGGTAAATGAAATCCATTTACATGATTTCATTATTTCAGACTGGTGGACCAGGCAATGCTTCACTATTGCAATGTATTACACTTCACATGCTACTGGTCCCGTGATTGTTAAACACGTTTTACGCAACGCACGCAAATATACACACGCAAATATACTGCAACTTATTCTGTGGTCTGCCGTGGTCGATGGTTCCGGGTACGTCATTGTTCTGCTATGGTCATTGTTCCTGTTGGTGTAGCGAGTGTTATATCCCGGGAATGGTCGTCTACCCGTTGGATGGTGTGATTCACGCCGTCGTTGTTCTTGTTAGTGTAGCGAGTCATAGCTCTAAACTACCGACCGGTCTCCCGGCATGTGTGGTAGTATAGTGCGTGTTAGTGTAAATGTATAAGGGGTGAGGATAGGAAAAGGAAGAGGTAGGAAAGATCGCGTGCGGTCCGACGCTGTTTGTCGGGTACTGCTTCGCTATTCGCCAAGTGTTTATCGGAGAAACCACGGAAAAATACCGAT